>QLTV01000548.1:7655012-7666509 GCA_003457575.1 Thermophis baileyi
CACTCCTTGTGAAAGTCCCCAACACTTTTGAATGGCCTTTTCCTGACAATCCTCTCCAGGCTGCGGTCATCCCTGCTGCTTGTGCACCTTTTTCTTCCACACTTTTCCCTTCCACATAACTTTCTATTAATGTGCTTTGATACAGAACTTTGGGAACATCCAACTTCTTTTGCAATTACCTTTTGAGGCTTTCAAAATTTATGGAGGGTGTCAATGATGGATTTCTGCACAACTGTCAGGTCAGCAGTCTTTCCCATGATTGTTATTCCTACTGCACCAGACTGAGAGAGCATTTAAAGGCTCAGGAACCCTTTGCAGGTGTTATGGCTTAATTAGCTGATTAGAGTGGGACACTTTGAGCCTAGAATATTGCACCTTTTCACAATATTCTAATTTTCTGAAATTGTGGATTTGGGGTTTTCATGAGCTGTAAGCCATAATCATCACAATTATGACACATCACGGCTTGACCTATCTTGCTTTGCATGTAATGAGTCTACTTCATATATTTATTTCACCTTTTCAGTTGCATTACTGAAATAAATGAACTTTTGCACGATATTCTAATTTTTCGAGTTCACCTGTAGAGCAAGAGGAAAATACAGGATAGGATCAAATCATGAACATCCCTATAAAGTCTTTGGAAGAGCTGGGACTGTTGCCATTTAGGTTAAAATGTTTAGAATTTTTTCATACAATCATCAGAGATCAGGAAGAATTTGATGACAACTAATTAGCTATATCACTATAGAAAGTTAGAAAGTTAAAGCATAGTTCCACTGAATATTGAATATGTCATTTATACATTATATATGCTGCCTTTCCAAACAGTAACTGAAACATATAAGAACTGTATTTTCATACACAAATATTGAATTAGCCAGGATTTGGAAAATATATTTCAATATAAAAGGATGTGAACACAATATCTTATCTGCAACACTTTAATACACACACGTCTTTTCCTGAGATCACATGCTCGCTTTATCATATCTCAACACATTTTTCTATTAAATTAAAAGGCACTGCAATAATTTGTGATGTGTTTTCTGTATATTTGGGAGATTACAATCTGACGATGGAATCAACCTGTTCAGATTTTTTAAGAAATCAATTTTTAGAAGATACAACTTCATGATCAAAAATGAAAAGACTTTAAACCTTCTGACTCTTGTTTAATCTTGACTGTTGTGTTATATAAGCTAACTATATATCGTGTGTGCGCATGCACACACATATACATTATATGTAGCCTTCAAACATTTCCTTTATTTTTTGGGCCAGGGCACAGAGGAGAGGAAAATACTGATACAAAACATGGGGAATAACTACTCCACCAGGCAGAATATTTAAAGGGCTAATGTCTGCAGAGTAAGCCTTCATGCCTGGAAAAGTATGCACAAAAGCCCCATCCCCACCTCTGCAGATCCCCACCTCTGCAGAAATCAGTGCCAAAAAGGGTGGATTTGATTTAAATCAAGTCGATTTAAATCACGGTTTAAATCATGATTTAAATCATTAGTAAAAAGGCTTGATTTAAATCATAATTTTTAAAGAGAAACTGTCATCTCTGTCCCGCAGCGGCTCCTCCTCTGACCCGCTGTTGACTCACCAACTTTAATGGGACGGCTGGTGATGCGGCAGTGACACAATAAGGTGAGGGACATGGCAGGCTGCAGGTGAGTGGATGCCTGCTAACAGGCGCTGCCATGATGGATCTGAAATGACAGGTGCTCTTTAAATATAAGGACTCATTCTTGCTGGTAGTTAGAATCTTTAATATTATTATTTACAAACAAAATGAAGGTTTCCTATTTAGAGTGCATATTATCTCAGCTTGCAGAGCTTGGATTCATTGAATGAGTTTACCAAAAATGTAAATATTGCAGAATAAACAGCCTCATGCTATATAACTAAGCTCTATTTCATGCTGAATAAACTAAATTATTAATGTATCTTAAATAGAAAACTATCTTTAGATAGATTTTTACTCCAAAAGCATTTTATTAAAATAAATATGATAAAAATAAAAAAAAATCTGATTTAAATTTTAAAAATCCGATTTTTTTTAATTATTTTTTTAAAAATCGATTTTTATCCACCCTGGTGCCAAGTACTATATAGCACATGCAGTTGGGGAAACTTTAGTGCCTTTACTCTCAAATTCCCTTCATTTTCAAGGTATATTTTGGAAGCAGATTAAAATATTTATACTACTAATAATAGCAGCAGCAAAAGCAATAAAACCTGGTCACAAATTTAATATAAAATTTGTAAGTTCCTCCTGGATCCTGACTCAGTGTTTTGCTTTGTATCAATTTCACAATGAGGATCAATAATCAAGGTGTTTTGTGTGTGGATTTTCTACAACATGCTGCAGAATCATACACAATGTGCAGATAAGTCATTATAAAATTAGTGCAATTAAGATAGCCTCTGTAATTTATTGACAGTCAGATCTCTGAAAATGGTTTCATTATAATGGCAAAATAAAAAATAGAAATGTAGGACTGTAAAAGCTAACAAATTTGTTACATTAGCTTCTGTGAGCCTTGCTTATACATCTAGGGCCAAATACAGACCAAAACCTTTCTTCATTAATGTGTCGTCATGCTGTAACCTGCAGTTAAAATCTATGAATTTGGGCAGGCTATATACTGTACAACTTATAAACAATAGATTTTTTTTAAAAAAAATAAACTACTACTACAGATGTATTTTTGATAAGAAAATGGGCCAGATCTTTTGTTTGAAAATGTTGCCACAATGTTGTATTGCTGCCAAATGTAATACAGAATATACATCTGATGATTTTCTCAGAAGGCTGCTTGTATATTACACTTGGGATTTTTCTACTACACTCAACTACACAACTTGAGATTCTCCTCATTTTAGATTGTGAGATCATGACAACGCTTCTAAGTTCTAGGTATAGCAGCCAGTATTTCCATGACAACTTCACTACAGTACTGTATAGATTTTCATGAGCATTCTTACTGTATTTGGTTTTAAAAGGATAGAATCTATTTTGATTGTTCAGTGACTTCTGCTTCATTCAGTTAAAACTAGATGAAGAATGGCATCATGACAATAAGGTTTGTAATATATTAATTTGTTAGATATTTAACACTCATTTAATTGCCATGTACCAAAGTACCCATTCTCTTTACTGAGAAGTGAACATTAAAATAGTTGTTTTGCTTAATCACACCCAGCTCCGCATATTTAACACAATAGCTTGAGTAAGGTTATGCTAAAACTTAGAACTAAATCCCAAGTTGGTATTGATATTGAAGCTATGTAGCACTAGACACACACAGATATAATTTTGTAAAAAGTTTTAAAAGGGAAGATAAAAATACAAATAAATATAAAATAAAGAAATACAAATCAAGGAGAGAAGCAATTTAGAACTAAGGAGAAATTTCCTGACAGTTAGAACAATTAATCAGTGGAACAACTTGCCTCCAGAAGTTGTGAATGTTCCAACACTGGAAGTTTTTAAGATGTTGGATAATTATTTGTCTGAAGTGGTGTAGGATTTCCTGCCTAAGCAGGGGGTTGGACTAGAAGACCTCCAAGGTCCTTTCCAACTCTGTTATTCTAAGTAAAAAAAGAAATCAGAAAGCTAAAACATTTAGAAAAGAAAAATAGAAAAGAAATACAAAGACTCTCTTTTTATAATTATCAAATCATCAAAACATAATCTAGTCAACAGTAAACAACTAAGCTGGAAAGAATAGCCAACCATTTAGAAATAAGATCCAGAAGGATCTTGACAGACTTCAACACTGGGCCTTATCCAGCAAAATGCAAACCCATGGATTTGTGCGTGCCTTCTCAGTCAAGATCAATCTAAACTTGCAGCTCTTTAATAAGTTAATCACACAGAGAGACAAATATTATAAGCACAATGTAATGTTCTTTATGTAAACTTTTTTTTAGTCATATTAAGTCCAAATGTATTTGATAAACACACTTTTCAGGACTGCACCGAATCTTTGATTAGAAAGCTGAATTTATGAACTTCAATTCAGTCACTCTATTTCTGCCAATTCACCTCATGGGAATCACTATGAATGTTGAAATCTACCAATGAACTTCTTTAAACAAGGCACGGTATAAAAATAATGACAATTGCAATTTAAATATAAATAGATGTATACTGAAAAACATTATTTTAAACATGTCTTCATCGGTCTTCATCAAATAGTTTCGAAAGCAGTCCATAAATTCGGCAAGTTCCTGTCCAAAATTAAATAGCAAAAAGTATCTAAATGAAGCGTCCTGCCTAAGTCCATCCTGCATACACAGAGCAGGGCCAGCAACTGCTACTTAGAGGAACCTGCTGGGCTCACTGCAGGTTTTGACTCAGGTACTGAAGAAACATGCCGCCCAGCTGGGGCAGATTTTGTTCGCCTTCTCCCGGGTGCATCTTGGCATAACTGAGGAACTGCCTTCGTAGGCGGCTCAGCTCAGCCAGGCTGACCGGCCTGTTAAGCAGCAAGCCCGGAGGCTCTCGGCCGCCTCCTGCTAGCCCATCCACCGCCACCGGAATGAACTGTCCGGCCTGGGCGCCGTCCCTCTGAGCAGCCATGACGGCGGCCAGCACCTCTTGGGTCAGGCGGTCGAGTTGGTGAAGGAAGCCGGCGGCTTGGAGCGGCTGGGAGCGCGTGGACTGGTTGGGAGGAGGCGGGCGCCGCTCCAAGAGAGCAGCGCGGATCTCGGGCAGCGGCAGGGGCTCGGCGGGGTCCTCGGGCGCCAGAAAGAGAGGCCAGTCCCAGCGGTTTTGCGAGTCCGGCGGCTCCAAAGGAGGGCGGTCGGGGAGCGCGCCACCTCCCGGGCAGAGCACCAGGCAGTGCGGGGTCCCCGCGTGCTTGCTGAGGCAGTATAGCTCGTAACGAAAGCTCTTCAGCTCGCTGCCCGCGTCGACGATTACTACGTCCCGCTGGTTCAGCAGCCGCTCGGCCGCCGCCCGCAAGGCAGCCCGGCCTCCGGCCACGTCCGCCTCGGACACAACGAAGGCGCGCCGTTCGCCTTCAGAGACCAAAGCGGCGCGCAGCTCTTCGGCGCGCCGGCTCTTGCCGCTGCCCGGCAGCCCGCAGAGCAAAACCAACGGCATCGCGCCTTCTTCGTTCAATCTCCCGAGGAAACCTCTCGGTCTATCATTTCTGCTTCCGCCCAACGCTGAGATGGCGGCAGCGACGTTTCCGTTAGTTAACCAAGAGGGTTTTTCGAGCGCGCTTTCCGCTTCCGGTTTCACCACCACCACCACCACCTCCTCCTCCAATCACTTCTTCGAGATTTGGACATCGGAAAGACCAAAGAGAGAAAATAACGAAGAGCAGTTTCCAGTTCGAACTTCCTGGCTCGCAGCAAACCCTTAGATGAATTTAATCCGCCCGCCACGAAATGACCTCTTAAAAGAACTCGGAGTTAAACTCTAGACACCTCTTTGATCCTTCAGCACAACTCGGATTCCCCAGCAGTTTCCTAAACGGGGAAAATAGGAGGGGTTTAAAGAACCCAAAGAGAGTTTCTCAGCGGCTTATTTTTCGTGAGTCTACGGGAAACGTGAGCGAAAGTAACGCCCGTGGAAAAAATAAAACTACAAGTCCCATGCGCCGAAGCGAAAGCAGAGGTGGTGGGAAAGAGGGTCGGAGAAACAGGTGGGCTTTGTTCTGCGGGAGGAGTGGCTGGTTTGAAGCACCCGCGGGGCTGAGTCCTGATCGCGCGCGGTGAATGAAAGAGGCGGCGGCGGCGGCGGCCTGAGATGACCCGTCGGGCGAGTGACGGTGGAGAGCAGAGGTCTGGCCGGGAGAGCGGAAGTGGCCCGCTCGGAGGTAAAGATACGGACCTCCCTCGTGGCCTAGGGCGGACTCCCCAAATCCTAGTGCCGTCGGATATGTTGGACTACAACTCACATCACTCCCTTGATATGTATGGTCACTGTAGGCGAGCATCACCGTGGAACGCTGGCCAGAAGGATAAGATCTGCCCCTTCTGATTTAACCTGCTCGGGATAGGATGTGGAGGGTACTGTTTTCTTGCAGACGTTGCATTACCCAAACTAGGTAACGTCATCAGTGCTAGCATGTTACCTAGTTTGGGTAATGAAACGTCTGGAAGAAAACAAGCTCAAAGAGCACCAAGGACCCCTCATTTCAGCCCTGATCTACAAATACTCTCCTTTATCGACAGTGAAACAGACAATCATTAACCAAGCAGCACTTCCATATATACAGGCTGGGTTAAAAGTCTGTAGACATTCTCAGTCATCCAGGTCATGATTGTCCCAAAGGTGCTTTTTTCAGGAGGCAACTAGACTTTCTTGTTTTTTTCTTTGAGGACGTTTCGCTTCTCATCCAAGAAGCTTCTTCAGCTCTGACAGGATAGTGGGGAATGGAAGGATTTATATTCCTTGCAGACAGCTGGTCATTTGCATCCTTTTAGAGGGTCCTTGAAGCACTTGGAGATTTATCTGTGTCCTCAGGGTCACCTGAGTAGTGCTCCTGGTTCCTGTAGTCTGCAATTTTTCTCTGGAAATCCATTCCTACTCCCACACCACTCAAAGGGTGTTCATCCCAAATTGTATAGCTACAATTCTACAGACGTTTAGCTATACATCCTGCATGATGCAGTCATTCTGAAATTATATTTGTGTTCAGTTTGAAGGGTCTATCATAATCACCAAAATGTTTCAGAAAGCAAAGCTTTTGAAAAAACTTTTGTTGTCCAGTGTTACGTGATTCTAACTGTGCTTGAGTGCTGTATAACCAACTCATTTTAAAAAAGACTTTGGGTATCCACAAAGTTTTTATGGCATAAAAAATAATGTCTTCCCTAAATTCCTTTTAAGATGAAGGCTGTGGCTTGGATCAATTTTATATGGCAATATTTAGTGTAAGCATACTATTATGTCATTTGGTCAGCAGGTGCCAATAATTCTCAAGCTACCACCAAACTAAGAATCCTGACTCTAGTCCTGTTATAATATTGAAAAGCACTTCCTCTGTTTGTTGTAGAATATAAATGCAAATGTTATAAAATACAAGTTACAAGCTCCAAGTCTATAACAAAACACAATGTTTTTAAAAAAATATTTAATTTAACCAGTTTATTTTTAAAAAGCTTGTATTTCAATAGGCATTACTTTTTTAAAAAAAGATCGGGGGTAGGATTATTCACACAACATGATTAATTGCACATGAGCAATCTGTGACCACCGTTTACAAATTGAGTCTCTCTATTATTGCAAACATGTTATATTGCAAGAGAAGATCTGGATAGAACCTGTTTATTAGATTTATATCCTGCTTTTTGCACAGGAGTTTGAGGCAGCAGCATACATAGTACTTCATCCTCCCTATTTATCCTCAAAATAGCAGCTCTGTGAATAGGTTGTGCTGAGAAAGAACAGCTGGCCCAATGCTGCCCAGTTACTGAGAATGGACTAGAAGCTGGGCCTGCCTGCTCCAAATCTAATACCTTAACCATTACAATTCACAGGTTCTCATATTCATGTAATTTCTTTTTTAAAAATATTCTTAATAACACAATTTAATCCATCCAGTTATGGATTAAAAAGTTGACAAAAGGAGGCAAGAAGTAGTTGCATACATTATTCTTAGAATAACTTCAGAAATTCTAATCAGGCATTACTCTTGCAGTTGGCACACAAGCCTTGCCCATCATGTCAGGGCCAAAACAGAAATGGTATCAAGATAAAAAGATATGCAAAACTGTATTCATACAGTTACTATCATGTCTACTTTACTTTAGTTCTAAAAGATACTCAAACTGTAAATGAAAAGACCTGTTACAAACACAGCAGGAGGCCAAAATGTCCAGCATTCTGTACAGTCTGTAGCCAACTAGAAAACAGTAACAGACATATAATCCTTGACTTACAACCACAATTGGGAATTTTTGTTGCTAATCATGGAAGTTAAGTGATTTTGCACCAGTTTTTATGACCTTTTTTGCCATAGTTATTAAGTTAATCACTGCAATTGTTAAGTGAATCATGTTGTTAAACAAATCTGGCTTCCTCTACTAACTTTACTTGTAGCCAGCTGGCTGGGAAGGTTGCAAATGGTGATCATGTGGCCCTGGAATCAGTGGTGAAATCCAAATTTTTTTACTACCAGTTCGGTGGGTGTGGCTTGGTGGGCATGGCTTGGTGGGCGTGGCAGGGGAAGGATACTGCAAAATCCCCATTCCCTCCCCACTCCAGGGGAAGGATACTGCAAAATCCCCATTCCCTCCCCACTCCAGGGGAAGGATACTACAAAATCCCCATTCCCTCCCCACTCCTGGGGGAAGGATATGGCAAAATCTCCATTCCCACCCACTCTGGGGCCAGCCAGAGGTGGTGTTTGTCGGTTCTCCAAACTCCTCAAAATTTCCGCTACCGGTTCTCCAAACTACTCAAAATTTCTGCTACCGGTTCTCCAGAACCTGTTAGAACCTGCTGGATTTCACCCCTGCCTGGAATGCTGCAACCATCATAAATATATGCCAGTTGCCAAATGCCTGAATTTTGATTGCATGACTCTAAAGATCCTGCAATAGTTGTAAGTGCGAGAACTGGTAGTAAGTCACTTTTTTCAGTGCTGCTGTAATTTCAAACAATCCCTAAACAAATGATTGTAAATCAAGTACCTGTACCACAAAAAGTATGTGAAAGCAGAAATATCCTCCCACTCATGACCCAGCAACTGGCTTCTACCTACACTTTCTGATACTGAAATATTGATGCCAGTAAGTGATGCTTATGCACTTTTATCGACAGCTGTCTTAAACATTATGCAAATGTCACCAATCTAAATTTTTAGATGATTGTAACCTTTTCTCTCTTTTCCTTCTCCATTTATTCTTCCTCCTTTCCATCTTAAATTTTATATTACAGAAATCTAACTACTGTTGCTTTGTTTCTAGATATCCCATGCTGTCCCGCCACGTTCACAGGCTGGTTAGAGATTGGGGCTTTTACCGGAATCATCTTCAAAGATACCTCCAGAATGCTCAAGCTTTTCAGTGCCTGAAGTGTGTGGAGTACTATTCTTGGGCTTGCTACCCACACTTGAACCTTCAGAATTTTGGGGAGAATTGGAGACTTCCCCTGTTCTGGAACTTGCAACTTTCTCCCAATCTCTGGCAAAACTATTCCCTTCATTTTTGTACTGCGAAAATGAAATCCGAGGACTGTGAACCAGTTTTTAAAAAAAGAAGAGAGAGCGAAGTGCAGGACATTAGTTGCAGTGTTGAAGAAAAGATAAATGTATCTTCTTTAAATGAAAAATCATCATCTCCGCTTAAAGAAGAAAACACTCCAAAACTAAAAAGTAATATGTCATTTTATTACGTTGATCATTGGTCTTCATAGGAAATGGATAATTAGCTGGAGTGTAGAGAGAGTGTTTGGATAATTGTCTAATTTTTATGACTGCCCAACTCTGGATGACGAACAGAATAAAAACATAATCAACCAAGAAAAGAGCCCCCATGAAAATCTCAGATCATACACAATGCACATATACCAGAGCCCCCATAACTAACATTCCTGAGCAAAGAACCAAGTCTTCAGTCTTTCTACAGGCCAATTGGGTTGTGTCATCTGCATTTCTGGGGGGCAGGTTGCTTCATAGAGCAGGTGCAGGTGCCTATGAGAGGAAAGGTATACTTCCTGGGATCCATCAGGTGACATTGCTTCATCAGAAGATCCAGAACATTCCCACTGCCAGATCAAATGGGATGGGCAGAGATCAGTGGATCGACAGTCCCATAAGTAACCTAAGTAAACAGGTCCCTAATCCAACACATTGAGCGAGACTTTGAAAAAGATAAGTTGTTGCCCGATGCCCGCTGTAAGTTCTTTGGAGGAACAACAGGATATCATCTGATTTTAGTTCCTCTTTTCTTCAAGTACACTGACTGGCATTTATTCAGATACTTAAAACTATTCATAATTACCTCATTAATGTGTATATTTATATTACCTCTCCTCCAAAGAATCCTAATTACTAGAATCGTGTGTAGATATCCCAGAGCACATTTTTGGGGATCTAAATATATGAAGTTATTTCTTCTTAAAGATACCCTGAGGAATCTTTTATGTAATCTTGCTATGCTAGGAATAAACATTTCTGACAATAAAGATGCCCCCACCTTTTTAAATGGGAGTCAGTGTTAATGGAAAATAGCAATATTATACAATAAGAAAAAAATAACTTGGCATCTTCTAGATTTCTTCTTGATTATTGTTTATGCACTGTTCCTGCTATGCATCTGATAAATAGATCCAAATTTGAGTAGATTTATATTAACTTCCTAGATCTATAATTAATTTAAATTCAAATATATATATTAATTTAAACCTTATTTCTATTCCTTGATTTATGTGTTTTGCCAGGATTGATCAAGAGACATTGGGAATACTTTTGCCATCAAAGTAAAAAAACAACAATTATTGGAGACAAGACGCAGATCAACCAAGATGATAAAGACCCACAGGCAACATTTGATTTTACTGTAATGTCATACAACATTCTTTCCCAGGATTTATTAGAATACAATCCCCACCTCTACAAACACTGCCAGCAGCAAATACTAGCTTGGAATTATCGCTTTCCCAACATTCTTGCCGATATCAAACAACTTGATGCAGATGTAAGTAGAAAGCTGCCAGTAAGAAAACTGATCATTGATACATGGTATTGTTTTTACTGATAATAAATGTACACAGGTGCATTTCACATATTACAAGTTTAAATAAAATTGAACATATATGTAATATAATTTATTTACTATTTTTATTCATTTACCATATTTTTCGGAGTATAAGACGCACCGGAGTATAAGACGCACCTTAGTTTTGGGGGAGGAAAACAAGGGGAAAAAAAATCTGCCTCTGCCTCTCAGCAATTTGCCTCACAGCAAACAGCAAACAGCACAGATGATATACACTGTTTGCTGTGTATTTCTATGCATGTGTGCCTGACCCATAGAAATAGCAAAGAATTGGAGAAATGTACATTATGGCAGTATATTAATGCCAGAAAGTTTGCTTAAATGTAGTCACACTAACTCCTCCCAATTATTTAAATAGATCTACTCCAAACATGACTAAGTCAGGGTTTAACTCAGCTGCCTTATTTTAATACTAAAACAGGACACTGTTACATTTCAGATTATTACTTGTACAGATGCTGTTAAAATTGATGTGGCTTTCTTGAAGTATATATTATTCTCTGCTATTTAAAAGAAGATACAATAGCACTGGGCTCTTCAGATCAAGCATTTATTTTAAAAAGCTTCTTCATTTTGTTAAGTTGTCTAGAACAATAATAAAGCAGGCTGTAAAAAATAAGTCTAATAATTTGAACATTCTATAGGCACTTATAGTTATTGACTTACCTCCTTGCAGCAAACAACAGCCAGTTTCAAAAGTGATTAGCAAAGGAAAATACAATTCTGCCCCTGCCTCCCAGCAATT
>QLTV01000548.1:7666543-7677759 GCA_003457575.1 Thermophis baileyi
CATTTATTCTTTTTTATAAAAAATCTATTCTTTCCCCTTTGATCCTTTCCGCAGGGAGGGAGATGGAGCCAATGATTGACAGCTCCCCAGTTTCCAACTTTTTCTTATATTCTTAAAAGGTTTGCTGATCTTTTTTAAGTACTTTGCACTGTTTGCTGCAAGGAGGTAAATAGCAATAGCAATAGCACTTAGATTTATATACCGCTTCATAGTGCTTTACAGCACTCTCTAAGCGGTTTACAGAGTCAGCATATTGCCCCCAACAATCTGGGTCCTCATTTTACCGACCTCGGAAGGATGGAAGGCTGAGTCAACCTTGAGCCTGGTGAGATTCGATCTGCCAAACTGCTGGCAGCTGGTGATCAGCAGAAGTAGCCTGCAGTATTGCACTCTAACCACTGCGCCACCGCGGCTCTTCAAATTGCTGGGAGGCAGAGGCCAAAGGGTGGGGGTGGCTGGGTGGGGCTACATTCGGTGTATAAGACGCACCCAAGTTTTCACCCTCTTTTTGGGAGTAAAAAGGTGCGTCTTATACTCCGAAAAATACAGTAATTAGATTTATATGGCCCCTACCTTGCCCTAGTGACTCTTGGTGGCTATCAAAAGGTAAAAACACCGTATAAAATAACAATATATAAAATGTACAATAACTACTAGAATAAAAATAAATGCAATAAATAAGAATACCTGGTGTGCTCCAACTAATCTCCCAACTCCCATGTCTAGGAACAAATCCAGGCCTTCAAGTTTTTTCAAAAAGCCAGCAGGGTCAGGGCCAATCTAATCTCAGGAGGTACGGTGTTTCAAAATACACTTATCTCTGACAAATCTGACATCAAAATGAAAGTTTTCTTCCTGAATCTTGACTTATTTTCTTGCAGCACAATGTTACTTATGTTTACTTAGAAGTGGATCGCTTTCAAGTGGAAGAACATTGGAAAAGCCAACACTTTTGCAGAAAATGTGTTTCTTTTAGCATTGTATGCTACCCTGAGCCTAGTAGTATTTACATAAATGGGCACAGCATTGTGACCATGTAAATGTCCCATTGCTTTCACTGGAAAAGCTATATGTATATTAACTCTGTCTCTCTGAAATCGGTAAGACTTGGAAATTATTAACTTTGCTTGGACTGTATCCAGTCCTTTTCATCAATCCTTTTATTTTGTGTTAAATTATCTGCATTAATTTTTATTACCGTATTAGTTAGAATTCAAATCACTTCTAAAATGGTTGTAATAATAATGTTAGGTGATGACATGGATCTTTCACTGTTGATCACCTTTTTCCCCACCCACAGGTACTTTGTTTGCAGGAAGTCCAAGAAGACCAATATGGAGTAGAGATCAAGCCAAGCTTGGAAGCCCTAGGTACTATACTTCCATTATATGTAACCAAACAAATCCTGCATAGTAAAACAGTTAACTTATTTACTTAATTATAAAACTATATGGAGTACTCTTCCTTAGTTTACACCCCTGCATTCTACTTACCCCCAGCCCAGTTTCAGTACTGAAAAGTGAGCAATTTGTAAGAAAGCAGCAGTACCTAATAGGTTTGCTCTCTTTCCTAACCCACTGTAATATAAACATAATAAATAGCAAACCAACAAATGCTTTTAAATATGGGAACATATACTACAGTATATCACAGAAATGAGTACACCCCCTCACATTTTGTAAATATTTAAGTATATCTTTTTATGTGACAACACTGAAGAAATGACACTTGGCTACAATGTAAAGTAGTGAGTATACAGCTTGTATAACAGTGTAAATGTGCTGTCCCCTCAAAATAACGCAACACACAGACATTAATGTCTAAACTGCTGGCAACAAAATTGAGTACACCCCTAAGCGATAATGTCCAAATGGGGCCCAAAGTGTCAATATTTTGTGTGGCCACCATTATTTTCCAGCATTTGCCTTAACCCTTTTGGGCATAGAGTTCACCAGAGCTTCATATGTTGTCACTGGAGTCCTCTTCCACTCCTCCATGACGTCACGGAGCTGGTGGATGTTAGAGACCTTGCAGACCTCCACCTTCTGTTTCAGGATGCCCCACAGATGCTCAATAGGGTTTAGGTCTGGAGACATGCTTGGCTAGTCCATCACCTTTACCCTCAGCTTCTTTAGCAAGGCAGTGGTTGTTTTGGAGGTGTGTTTGGGGTCGTTATCATGTTGGAATACTGCCCTGCGGCCCAGTCTCCGAAGGGAGGGGATCATGCTCTGCTTCAGTATGTCACAGTACATGTTGGCATTCATGGTTCCCTCAATGAACTGTAGCTCCCCAGTGCCGGCAGCACTCATGCAGCCCCAGACCATGACATTCCCACCACCATGCTTGACTGTAGGCAAGACACACTTGTCTTTGTACTCTTCACCTGGTTGCCGCCACACACACTTGACACCATCTGAACCAAATAAGTTTATCTTGGTCTCATCGGACCACAGGACATGGTTCCAGAAATCCATGTCCTTAGTCTGCTTGTCTGCAGCAAACCGTTTGCGGGCTTTCTTGTGCATCATCTTTAGAAGAGGCTTCCTTCTGGGATGACAGCCCTGCAGACCAATTTGATGCAGTGTGCGGCGTATGGTCTGAGCACTGACAGGCTGACCCCTCACCCCTTCAACCTCTGCAGCAATGCTGGCAGCACTCATACGTCTATTTCCCAAAGCCAACCTCTGGATATGACGCTGAGCACAGGCACTCAACTTCTTTGGTCGACCATGCCGAGGCCTGTTCTGATTGGAACATGTCCTGTTAAACTGCTGTATGGTCTTGGCCATCATGCTGCAGCTCAGTTTCAGGGTCTTGGCAATCTTCTTATAGCCTAGGCCATCTTTATGTAGAGCAACAATTCGTTTTTTCAGATCCTCAGAGAGTTCATTGCCATGAGGTGCCATGTTAAACTTCCAGTGACCAGTATGAGAGAGTGAGAGTGATAACACCAAATTTAATACACCTGCTCCCCCTTCACACCTGAGACCTTGTACCACTAACGAGTCACATGACACCAGGGAGGGAAAACAGCTACTTGGGCCCCATTTGGACATTATCACTTAGGGGTGTACTCACTTTTGTTGCCAGCAGTTTAGACATTAATGGCTGTGTGTTGCGTTATTTTGAGGGGACAGCACATTTACACTGTTATACAAGCTGTATACTCACTACTTTACATTGTAGCCAAGTGTCATTTCTTCAGTGTTGTCACATGAAAAGATATACTTAAATATTTACAAAATGTGAGGGGGTGTACTCACTTCTGTGACATACTGTATATAATAGGTTCTTTTATGTGTCATTAATTCTTCAGAATTTGCTCATTGTGAAACATGTATTCTGTCCAATCATTCCTGCCTAACCATGATGCTAAATCGTTTTGCTTAACTATTTTTGTTAAATCATAAATGCTGAATTGTCACATTGTGCTAACCCCTGATTTCTTTATCCATGCTTTTGTTAAATCTACTGTAATGAACAGGTTCACCTGGTGCCCTAAATCAAAAGTAAACTCTATTACAGCTTAGCGTGAGGCATAATTCTTGCTCATATTCTATGCTCTAGTTCTTGGAAATCATGAAACTTGTCCTTTTCTGGTTTTTTTCTAGGCTATCACTGTGAATACAAAATGAGGACAGGAAGAAAGCCTGATGGCTGTGCCATATGCTTCAAGACCTCCAAATTCAGTCTTCTTTCCTCCAATCCTGTGGAATTCTTCCGTCACAATATCCCACTTTTGGATAGAGATAATGTGGGGCTAGTTGTGCTCCTGCAGCCTCGGTTTTCCTACAAAGCCCCCACAGCCATCTGTGTGGCCAATACACATCTCCTGTATAATCCAAGGCGGGGAGACATTAAACTAACCCAGCTAGCCATGCTCCTGGCAGAAATTACCAGTGTTGCCATTCGTGAAGACGGGCGTTTTTGTCCCCTTGTCATCTGTGGTGATTTCAATTCTGTCCCTCATTCTCCTCTCTACAACTTCTTGACAGAAGGAAAGCTGAATTATGAAGGTCTGGCAATAGGAAAAGTAAGTACCTGTTTGTGAAGCTGCTGTGAAAACAAAGGTAGACAAACAAGCGTCCCTGAAAATTAGTCAGCAACAATTATTAATTTCTTGCAATAAGCAACTGTAAGAGTAGAGATTGCACTAAGGCCTGTGTGAATTGAAAGGCTTGAGATGAGGAAATGGAAAAATTCAGGGGGGAAAATGGGGAATCTCTCCTTTCCCCAACCACCCTCACACACAGTATATGATTAAAAAGCCCTGGAATTGGTTTCTTCCAATGTTTCTGGACTTTTCACCCCCTTCTCCCCTAGATCTTCCCCTCTCTAATGGAGAATAAGCAGGCATATACTTTGAAGTTTGTATACCATGCCTTGGCTCATCCTGATCTGTGACATGAGGATTGCCACAGTCAAGAGGGTGATATCTACAAAGGATCATTTGAAAGCAGAAATGAGAATGACAACAGTGCATTAAAGGGTTGGTCCAGTAACACCTGCATACAGATCTTAGTCGTATGGATGCTATTATGAGTTCTTGGAGGAAAGCTATGTTACACAAGGTTAAGACTATACCCGTTATACTTTGAAACAGACAAAGCATTTTTACATTCCAAATTAATTCTTGAAATAATAGTCAGGAATGAATATCAGAACAGCTAAGTTTATATACAGCTATGATAACAGCTAGTTATTCTGGTGGGTGGAACACAAAGCTATGAAGGATTGTTTTGAGAGAGCAGACTTACATTATAATTTCTAAGAATATACCTACATCTTGTTTTGTTTTGTGTTTTGTTTTTAAGGTGTCTGGCCAGGAACAGTCTCCAAGGGGCAATAGGATACTTAAGATTCCCATTTGGCCTCAAAGCCTTGGCATTTCTCAGGATTGTATGTATGAGGAACATCAGAAACGCCTAGTAAAAGAAAGAGGTAGATTTTTATTTTATTTTTTGAGACTAGGGAGTGGCTTTGTGAACATTCTTTTTCTCTCAAAGATGATTGTTAAATGTTAAGAGGCTGAATGTTCGTGCAGGAGCCTAGAAAGCAAATTTAATAGAACCAGGATTGTTGTTTTTGATAGTTATTCCAAGTGCTCAGCTGTAGGTATCGGCAACTTTTGGACAGAGTGGAAGTAAAGGAGCCATAATATTGTATGAGTCTATCTGAACATGTACACGATATTTGTAGCTTCATGATAGAATGTCTGCTTTATTTACTGAAGGCCATTATATGAATTTTTGATTTATTCTTTTTTTAATATCAGAATCAGATGAAATTGGGGGGGGGGGTAATCTACCTGAGACTTTGGAGAGCCACTGCCACAGAAGCAAAATATTGGATTGATCAAAGTTGGATAGAGTTTGAGGAACAGGACTTGATATTTTGAGGGCGTCTGAGGGCCACAGAGTTGGTGGGCAAGACTGGATTTTTGTGACAAATTTTGGGGATGTTTTTTTTAACTGTAATAATGATTGGTGAAACATTTAAGTAAGATATGTGATTTTATACAGTCTCACTCATGCTTTCCTGTAGTCTTGTAATCAAGAGGCTCTTTAGTTCCTCTTCACTTTCTGCCATTAGAGTGGTATCATCTGCATATCTGAGGTTGTTGATGTTTCTCCCGGCAATCTTAATTCCAATTTGTGATTCATCTAGCCCCGCCTTTCTCATGATGTGCTCTGCATATAAGTTAAATAGGCAGGGCGACAGTATACAGCCTTGCCGAACTCCTTTCCCAATTTTGAACCAATCAGTGGTTCCGTGTCCAGTTCTCACTGTTGCTTCTTGACCCACATATAGGTTTCTCAAGCGACAAATAAGATGGTCTGGTACTCCCATCTCTTTAAGAACTTGCCACAATTTGTTGTGATCCACACAATCAAAGGCTTTAGCATAGAGTCCTAGAGGAGATCAACCCTGACTGCTCTTTAGAAGGCCAGATCCTGAAGATGAAACTCAAATACTCTGGCCATCTAATGAGAAGGAAGGACTCACTGGAGAAGAGCCTAATGCTGGGAAAGATTGAGGGCAAAAGAAGAAGGGGACGACAGAGAATGAGGTGGCTGGATGGAGTCACTGAAGCAGTCGGCGTGAGCTTAAATGGACTCCGGGGGATGGTAGAAGACAGGAAGGCCTGGAGGAATGTTGTCCATGGGGTTGCGATGGGTCGGACACGTCTTCCCAACTAACAACAGCAACAAAAGTCTTGTAATGCAGTTTACATCTATTTCTACCTTAAAATTTCATCTACGTTTCATCTCATTGATTATACAGTATTTATAAGGCCAGTGGCATGCAAATTTAAAACAATTATAAATACAAACAAAAAAACAAAACCCAGGCATCCAGAAGAAAACTGCCAGACTCTGAAAAGAGCCATAGAAAACACAAGGGGCCTGACACCCAGTCCAGCCCAAGGCCAGGAAGAAGAGCCAGACTTCAAGGGATCTTTTAAACAATGTGAAGGGGGGGGGGGGTGCAAACAAACCTCTGAGTCGATTTTGTCTCAGAGAGCAGAGAAGGCACTTCAGGAAACTTCACTTTTAGTGCTAAACAATCATGATTAGAAGTGGCTTCTGCTGCAGTCGGGCCACAGATGATTCACCCTTGGGGAAGATAATTTTGTAGAAACTGACCTTTCCAGTTAAAATAATCAAACAGCAAGTTTTGAAAAAAAATTCTACCTGAGGGTCTGAAAAAGTGAATGTTCAACCAAATAGATATACTAAACTATCTGGTTCTAATGTCAGGTATATATTCCTATCACCAGCATCTCTTTTTTTTTTTTTCTAGAGAGCGAAGAGACTAAAGATGCAAGTTTAGAACAGTCAGAAGAGATCCTAATAGTAGCAAAAAGGTAATTCTTGTCAATTTTTATTAATTTGCTTTTCAGTTGTCAATACTTGAAGCACCCAGATTTAGCTGGATTTTTATAAATGCAAGCTTAAACTAAAGCAAAAACAATTCTAGAGGAATCATTGAACACAGACAAGGATTTGTGGGAAGGGAAAGTAGCATATTCATGCACCTTAACCATCAAGGGTGATTTAAGACCTTGTGTAATTGGGGTCAATATTATCACTAAAACTGCAATGAAGGAAAGAATAAAAAGATAGGCTTTCTCTGTTTCAAGTTTATTAAATCCTGATTAAACAGTATGGGGAAGGTTCTCACTTAAAAGTATTTCAGGTTTGTAACTCAGGGATATACAAAATCTTATATATCTTATAAAACCTAGGTTAGTTTATTCTGTGGCAACTTGATAGCCGAAAAAAGGAAGATCAGCAGACGATCCTTTAAATGCTGGAGTAGAGGGAGATAGTCATGTTCCTGACTGTCTGCATAGGCAGCTTTATATGTTGATAACTTAGATTTAGAAAGGTAGATTTGTTTTAATTCTGTGCTACATGGAATATTCAGATTTTTTATCACCTCTTCCATTTTAGATTACCCACAGATTTACACCACAGCTTTCAATTGTCTTCAGTCTATTCTCATTATCTGCCTGACAGTGGAGTTCCAGAAGTAACAACCTGCCACTCCAGAAGTGCAGTGACTGTAGATTACATCTTCTATTCTGCAGCAAGGGACGCTGTTACTCAGGAACCAGGTAACCAAATCTTGTACCAAACCTGTGGCCAATTTGGTACATTTTCATCCATGGCAGACCAAGAAGAAAGTAGTATCTTCAGTTCCCTACAGCTTACAGTATCCCATAGACATAGAAGAGAGTTGATTTATACACAAGACTGTATTTGAATTTTTGTATTGACTGAACAGATGGCTTGGTCCACATCCTAGCCTTGCATGAATGAATGCTTGCAACTTGCCAGCATATATTTTTTTTTCTTATCTTTATTGTAGTGACTTCCCTTTTTGCATAAATACTATCAGATCAAAAGTAAATCTAGCTGGCTCATTCATATTTATTTTGCTTAAATTTAAGCTGCAGATGTGAACACATAAAATTATTATGGCTTGAAAAAAATTGCACCCATGTTCTATTTTAATCCTGATAGTGTTTTTGTCTGGAAATAATGTTATGACTCCTGCATGCTCTTGCATGCTCATATCTTTTAACAACTAATATATCCCATAAAATATGGTCTGGTTTTGCTACTTCAGAAAATTTATATATATATTGTAATCTAGCAATAGAAGGTCTGACAATGATTCACTAGATGGTGCTAAAATGTTATCAGTCATTTGACCATCTTTTGGCAAGTAAGCATGCTAAAACTCTTGGCTGTTGTTTGTGCATATTCCAACTGGTGCATCACACACCTTCATTGGAAAATCTTTTCTCATGTTCTCACATGAGGTCCACACATCTGGACGCCCACATTGGAGAAAAGTACCCAGGATAGTAAATGCAATTCTTACTCATGTCAGACTCAGTGATAGCACTATAATATATCCAGATTTGGCCAGAGCTGTGGCAGAAATGGAATTGCCTGCCAAGCAGTATCTATGTCAGTGGTTCTCAACCTGTGGGTCGCGACCCCTTTGGGGGTCGAACGACCTTTTCACAGGGGTCGCCCCGCGCGCTAGCCTGCCATCTTGGTGCCACCATCAGCAGGGGTGAAATGCTCCCAGTTCGGCCGTGCCTGCGGGTCGCCGGACAGCCGGTAGCGACGGAAGCGGGAGACTTCGCCCGGACGCCACCATTTGGGTTCTTTTATCCTCTGCACATGCGCAGAACGCTTTGCGCATGCGCAGAGGGTAAAAGAACCCAAATGGCGGCATCCAGGCAGGTGGGCAAAGTCTCCCGCTTCCGTCGCTACCAGCTGTCCGGTGACCCGCAGGCACGCCCGAACTGGGAGCATTTCACCCCTGGTGCCACGCCCCCTTTGTCACCTCATCGTGCGCGGGGAGGGGGTCACGGTGGCAGGGTGGCGGTCGCGGGGGGTCGCGGCATTAGGAAGGTTGAGAACCACTGATCTATGTGTTCACACTATATATATCTAAAACGACTTTTTTCTTCTGACAGGAGCTGAACTTCTTTTCAGTGGAGGACTGAGTCTTCTGGGAAGACTGTCATTGGTAACTGAGCAAGATCTGTGGGGAGTCAATGGACTTCCTAATGAAAGCAATTCCTCAGACCATCTCCCTCTCCTGGCTAAGTTCAGGCTGGAAGAATAACTTTTGGATGAAAATAATTGGTGTCTTCTCTCTCTCCTTCTCCCATCTTAATTTTTTATCAAATCCAGCAAAAATGACTGAAGATATTTTTAAAAGATCTGCTGTAAATTATCGATAGCACTCACATAAAAAAAAAAAGCAAGCTAACTTTTACATAGGGGTTTCTTTTTTAATAAATGAAAATATTTGCGCTGTATTTAAAAATGTATATGTAAAGGTATATGTTTTCACAGAAGTGTAATAAATTACTTTTTAAAATAAAAAATATTATTGCTATGCTAATGTTTTATTAGCATAATTTTCTTAATTTTCAAGGTGAATAATACAAGAACATATATCCTTACATTCTACTATGGAAACAGATCTCAGGGTATATTTAATTTGGCCTATGGGGAAGCCATAGATCAGGCAGGTAGAAACAAAAATGGTACCGCTTTCCTTGACAAGGAAAGGCAGTAAACAACAACACCACCATTTGTGTGGATAGTTAGCATTACAGATAAGTCTGGGACTACTTTTACTGCCAACCCACCACTACTATAATAGCATCTCAGCCCAGCCTTGTTTCGTAGATCCAATTGTTGGACACATGACTTGAGGGATGGTTTACAAACCTGGCATGTGAGACAGCTGTTGGACACATACCACCTGTCTTAGAAAGTAGGAAGGCAACTTTGGATGCTCTGTTCATTTAAAAGACATTATAATTATATACAAATAAAATATTGCTAAGTACTGGAGGACTTAGACAAAATCTTTTCAAAAAGGCTGTTCTCCTGAAATATTCTCTGATAAAGTGGGCTCTTGGATGCCAAGCTTAGTATTTCTGCTCAACAAGAATGCAGCAGATTGTGATGATATGCACATAAGAGCAGAGCTAACTAACTGCATTTGAATACGTACAGCAATGAGAAGGATGTAGCTGATATCTTTGTTATGAAGGTTGCTACATTAAAAATAAAATCCAGACTCGGTTCTTCCCTATAGAGAATTGGTTGAGCAGATGGAAATGCAATTCATTAGTTTAATCATCCAAATATAATTATCGCTCTGCACTCTGAATGCACCTTGGGGGAAAGATACTTGCTAGCAGCTTAATATGACACATGTAACATATGCAAATACACTTTGGATTGTGTAGCTTACTGACAAAAGGCAGCATGTTTTCAGTACAACCTATTTGTACTGAATGTACCCTCGTGCTGTTTCTGTTTTGGGCAGTAACCTAAACTTTACTCCCTACCCTTATGGTAGAATGTTTGACTTACTGCTTTATTGCTGAAGCAATCCTATGAACATGTTGTTGTGGAACGGCAATAGCGCAGCAGTTAAACATATGCTTAGCAAACCCAATTTCCATTTTTTTAGCATCCCTGAGAGATACCAATTGGAACTGCTGCTTGTCGGTATAAACATCGCTGATTTAGATTTGTATTTACAAGTGCAGATCATATATTCTAAACACTCATGAAAGACACACACACATGAACGGGCAATAAAGTAGCATTTTGCAAATATGTTTTTTTGTAAAATAGTAAATCTTATAATGAAAGCCAGTTTGATATATCACAAGCTTCCTAACAGACAGCAGGTGAAGCTAGGCAAAATCACATCAGATACCTGTACAATTAGCACAGGGGCCCCCCAAGGCTGTGTGCTCTCACCACTTCTCTCTCTATACCAATGACTGCATCTCAAACGATCCATCTGTTAAACTACTGAAGTTTGCAGATGATACAACAGTGATTGGTCTCATTCGAAACAACAATGAAACCGCATACAGACGGGAGGTTGAACAATTAGCCTTGTGGTGCGACCGGAACAATCTGGAACTGAATACACTCAAAACCGTAGAAATGGTGGTAGACTTTAGGAGAAACCCTCCCATTCTACCACCTCTTACAATACTAGACAACACAGTTTCAATAGTAGAGACCTTCAAATTTCTAGGTTCTATCATATCTCAAGACCTAAAATGGTCACCTAACATCAAAAACGTCATCAAAAAAGCATAACAAAGAATGTTCTTTCTGCGCCAACTCAGGAAGCTCAAACTGCCCAAG
>QLTV01000548.1:7678036-7698708 GCA_003457575.1 Thermophis baileyi
AACTATACACAAGAACAGTTTTCCCCCGAACGCCATCACTCTGCTAAACAGATAATTCCCTCACCACTGTCAAACTATTCACCAAGGCTGCATTACTATTAATATTAGTCTTCTCATCGTTCCTATCACCCATCTCCTCCCACTTATGACTTATGACCGTATGACTGTAACTTGTTGCTTGTATCCCTACGATTTATATTAATATTGTTTCCTGATTGCTTATTTGTACCCTATGACAATCATTAAGTGTTGTACCTCATGATTCTTGACGAATGTATCCTTTCTTTTATGTACACTGAGAGCATATGCACAAAAGACAAATTCCTTGTGTGTCCAATCACACTTGGCCAATAAAGAATTCTATTCTATTCTATTCTATATAGTGGTTAAGGCACTAGATTAGAAACTAGGAGTCTGCAAATTCTAGCCTCACCTTTAGGCAAAAAGCTAACTGGGTGATTTGGGACTGTATAGTTTTTGTATAATTACTAATAGTAATTACTAATTTTGTATAATTACTAATAGTAGTTTGTTTTGAAGGAAGTTTTAAAATTTTAGTACACAAAATTGGTGTTTTAAGACATTTTTTGTGTGCCATCAGCTCAGTTTTGAATGCCTGATGACTCCCTGAACTAGTTCTTGCAGTTTTCTTAGCAAGATTTTTTCTGCTGTTGCCTTCTCCTTAGGGCTGAGAAAGAGTAACTGGCCCCAAATCACCCAGTTAGCTTTCTGCCTAAGGTGAGGCTAGAATTCGCAGACTCCTAGTTTCTAATTTAGTGCCTTAACCGCTATATCAAACTGGCTCTCATTTTGAGATTTACTATTTTACAAAAAAACAATTTTGAAAAATGCTACTTTATTGCCCATCCATGTTCCCCGTGGGTGTCTTTCATGAATGGCCAGAATATATGATCTGCCCTTGTAAATAAATACAACAGTAATAACTGAGCTGTTCTAAATAAAAAAAAAACCTCTCAGCTATTTTACAAAAGATGTTTCAATTACTGAAACATCTGATGGCTGATGGATGAGCAGAGAGTTAAGCGATAACATACTTGAGTTCTTCTGAATGTGCTTAGTGAACCTGCAGAAAAGAGATGTGCTGAGCACAACAACCTTTGTTTAGCAGGTACAATATACCGTAATTGTCCTTGCTTCTTTACATTTTGCTGAGGCTAGCAGAAAGAAAATTAATGATGCAAAGTAAGCATATTTGCACGATACATTCAAATTGCATAAATAGTGATTTTACTGGCACATAAAATCTTGCCTGGAAATATTTGTACTAGATTTTTGGGTGAGACGATGGCAAACTAAGATGTCTCCAGAGGAGCAGAGACCATAATATGGCCAAAACCACTCGCTGGAAGCAAGATCAGGAGTTACATCTTTATATATCCTTTTTTTCCTACTTTTTCCTTTTCCTTTTTTTCTGAACTTCGTGTTTCTTTCAAATTTCCTTTTTTCTTTCTGATTCCAGTTTGTAATATCTTTTAGTATTGTTAAACTCTTTAATAACAGTATTTATATAAAAAAAAACTCCTTGTACTGCCTTGCTCAGCAAGGTAGTACTGTAAGAGTTTATTGCTCTATCTTTTCATACTTAAGAATCCCACAGTCACTGATACTTTATGCTGAATCATATTCCCACTTTCCTGGGAGAAAGTCCTACTCAATTATTGATCCTTTGTATATAATAAGTAGAATCAATGTTACTCTGCTAACTCTTGTTCATTTATTTCCTTTTCCATGAATATTCATCACCTTTAGGATTTTGTTTTTACATGACTTTCCAACTAAATTTCATGATAGTGTAATGGATCTTATTAATATATAAAGGAAGAACAATTAACACTAAGGCTTGGGCTTGTTTTATTTCTTTCATAAGTCAACTCTTCCACTATGTGATTTGTAAATGTGAAAAAGAAATTGCACCCTAGTTCTTTAAAAAAACTTAACTAAAACGATTACTAAGGATAGTTGTTTAAACCAATAAAATCATGGATTATTTGAGCCAGCCGTGTTTTAGCTACCCACAAAGTTTGGCTCTTCTCATATTGAAGTTTCCTGCAGAGATACTAGAGCAGGGGTCGGCAACCTTAAACACTCAAAGAGCCACAAATGTCCTAACCGGAAGCCCCCCGTTCAATTCTGGAGTCGACTGGAAGTCCAGTTCCCCCACCATAGAGTCTCCTAGCGTGGCATCCTTTTTCCACTGCCGACCAGAAGTCCGGTTCCCCACCACCACCACTATAGAGTCTCCTCCTAGCGTGGCGTCCTTTTTCCTCTGCCGACCGGAAGTCTGGTTCCACCATAGTGTCTCCTCCTAGCGCGGTGTCCTTTTTCCTCTACCTGTCCTAACCGAAAGCCCTATCAATTGTGGAGCCGACTGGCCGACTGGCAACAGGGAGCCGCAGCAAGGGGATAAAAGAGCCACATGTGGCTCCAGAGCTGTGGGTGCTGACCCCTGTACTAGAGAAATGTCATGTCCCACTGAAGTTTCTGAAGACCTCTGAGAAAAGTCATTGATACCATCAGTCTTGGAAAAAAATGTGAAGTCATTTCTAATGCTTTGGGGATCCACTGTGCTAGAGGTGCAATCTTGAAATGGAGGTTTGGGACTTCTGGGGAAGATATTACAAACTGAAGATGGGCCTGTGAAAGAGCTGATGGCTGCAGCAAAGACCAAGGAACCAGTGAGTAGACTGGTTCCTTGGAATCTCTCCAGAAAGAAAGAGGGAGATCACTCACATGTGTCCTGGATGACTACTCAAGAGGAGACTGCATTGACTTTGCTTGTCAGAAGGGCGCAAAAGGTGATCACATGACCTGGGACACTGTCACCATCATAAATATGAGCCAGTTGCCAAATGTCCAAATTTTGATCATATGCCCATGGGGACGCTGCGATGGTCATAAGTGTGAAAAACTGTCATAAGTCACTTTTTTCAGTGTCGTAACTTCAAACAGTCATTAAACCATTGTAAGTGGAGGACTACCTGTATTTTAAATATATAGAAGTGGAGAAGATTTGGGGAAATGGTGGATCTTCCCAAGAGTTGTTATTCTGCCAAAATCGCTCTAAGAATGCACGGTAAAATCAACCAGGATGTCTCAAAGAACCTTAGAACATCCATAGTGCCTCAGGCTAAAATCAATGTTTATGACTCCATTATCAAAAACTACTGGGTGAAAATGAGATTTGAGGAAGTGTTAACAAACCAGCAACTTCCTCACTAAGGAGGATATTGATGTTCGAGTTTGCAAAAAAGACCCAGTTTGACAGGGTCTTTCTTTCTCCAAGAATGTATACAAATACATAAGTATAAGTATTTATTTGTCAAGCACGTATTAGCTAATATATATAAGTATAAACATGATTTGGATACATGAATACGAATAAAAGGGAACATTAGGACAGGGACGGTAGGCACGCTGGTGTGCTTATGCACGCCCCTTATGTATATGTATGTATAAAACATTTCAAAATATAGAGAGGATTGTATATTATGACTTGTAAATGGAAGCAGCACAAAATGTAATAAGAGCAGGGATCACTCTAAAATCTTTGTGGGTAACATAATTCAGAACTGAGAGAAGTACAAAATTTGGACCCTTTTATGAACAATTCTGATCTTCAATTTTTTGCTCAAGATCTCAGCGAATTTCAGTTTTAAGCCTCATCCTCTCCAAATATTCTATCATCTTTGAAAAAAGTCATTTATGTCTAATTCAACTCAGTGCAATTAAGTGGCAATATGTGTACCATTACTTGTTTGGAGAATTCTTGAATATACAAATCTATACATGGAAGGTATAGATTTCAAATAAAGTACTTTTGCTGGAGACTTTCCAAATATTGAATATTATTTGAATAATATATTTGAATATTATTAATTCTTATTTGAGCGGAACAAAATGGAATAACAAAGATAAGGCAATGCTGTTGCGAGAATTAGGAGGCTGTCCTCTACACAGAGTTTATATAAAGATGGGTCGTGTTTCTTGCCAACTGTTACTTAGATCTGCAACATTTCCTCCCCTAATTCTGAATAATCCCCAGTTTCCAGGAACAAATGAGGGGCACGGAGAATTTGTTGAGAATGAAGGGGAAGATGGGAAAACCTTATTCTCTGATTCATAAGTGAACATTAGATCCTAAGTTTTACCTTTCAGTCTGTTGTTCTGTACCTTCTAGTAAACTACTCCTTCTATATGGAATTCCTCACATGAAGCTCTAGTTTACACACACACACACACACACACACACACACACACACACACACACACACACTATTGAATTGTTTTGCATCACAAACAGGTTATATAAACTTTATAGTTACATTTACCTTAAAACATTTGCAAAGACCTTGTTTTTAAAAAAGAGTCTTATAAGACATTTTATTAAAGTTTCATGCTGCACAAAACATACATGTGATAAGAAAAGAAAAAATCATGCATGCTTCGTATTTGAAACAGAATCCCATTTGACAAAGTAATGACAATACAAGCTTAGTCACCAAACTCACACTTTTTAAGATTTAAAAAAAAGATAGGTACATTTTGCTTTAGAATGTATGTGTACAGAAGGAAAACCATGGTCCTGGATACAAAGGATGAAAGGGGTTTGGAAAGATAGCTAAAATCTGGTCATCTTTTTCCTGCATCATTCCTATTAATCTTGAGAGAACTGGTGCAAGCGAATTCCATAAAGGATTATGCCTCCAACACTTCAAATATATAAGAAACATCAATTTAAAAAAGCAAAATCACCTTTAGGGATTTCATAATAGATAGGCATTGATTACAAAAAAATGCTATTTTTTAAATTAGTATTTTTTCTTCAATTGATTCCAAACATTTACTTTAAAAAATTGCTTTAGGTTATCAGTAAGTTAGAATTTACCAGGAACCCAATCTCAAAGCTGAAATATGAGATCCATCTCTTCTACTACATGAGAACTATTCTTTCGCTCCATTCACTTTTAGCAGGGTAGTTATCATGTGGATATGGCTTTGTCTATGAATATGAAGTCCCTCCATTCTCACCCAGACCTAACTATTGTCATGCTAATTGCTCTTAGTTTTGTCTTCATAGCAACCTTTACAGAAGTAATAGAAAGCCTTGTCCTTATTGCTGTTAATTTGGCACAAGGGATAGCCAATTCTAGAAGACACTATGAGTTGCTAGTTGAGAAATGCACTCACATACCACTCTGATCTCTTAACTTGTACACTAGAAGCTTGTATTATGGTTAGGAGTAGATAGGAAGTTATATATTTTGAGGGAATCTGGTTGCATTAATTTAAAATTGCTTTGAGATATATGTAACAAAACTAGTGGGTTATGTTGAGCTACTATGCTCTTGCCTACTTGCCTCTTTACTTATTTACCAGATTACAATAAGAATAAGTGAAGAGGATAGGATTATTACATCTGGGTTACAGAAATCTAGATGACCATTAGATGGCATCAAAGAACATCAGTTTGAAGCCATCTGATGGCCATCCAGATTTTGCAATCCAGATATGGTAACTAGTGTTAGATCTGCATCAATTCATAGTTATCCAGCAGCTTCCCCCCATTCCCAATGAACAAGCTAGTGTTATTTATCTTTTATCCAAAATAACATATCCTTGCTGCATTGTGAAGATACTTCCTTTTGGGCATGGATTTATTTATTCATTTTGATTTGAATACAATGTCTATCGATAGTTGTTTTCTCCAAGCACACTGACTGTAAATTCAAGTGGAATGTTTGATTATGATAAAAGATGTCAAGACATCTGCACAACATAAAGAATAGTGCATTCTTAAGATTCTGGTATTGTTTTAAAGGATTAAACACACAAATTGACTTTTACGACATCTGTACAAAACAATGAAAACTAGTCTTCAGTATGATCCAAAGGTTTCCTTCTTTTCTACTCTGGAGAATGCTCTCAAAGCAGAATGGAAAATGCCTATTATACATGTGAAGCAGTAGTGGGTTCTAAATCCCGTTGCTACTGGTTCGCGCGCGTGCTCACACGCACGCGCAACGCTTCTGCGCATGCGCAGAAGCATCCCGGGCAGGTGGGCAGAGCCTCCTGCCACCGCTGCTACCAGTTGGCCGAACCGGGCCGAACCGGGAGCAACCCACCGCTGATGTGAAGCACTGGTAACATAGAGAGAACAGAATTAGTACTGGCAGATTCTGGGCTTGTTTTATACACAAGACCACATAGATTCACACCAGAACCATTTGTGCTTTGATCATGGAGGTTAAGACTATGTGACAAAATACCTCAAAAGGTTAGCTATTTGCTTCTTTTGAAATCATTATTGAATCTGGGATTTTTTTTAAAGGTAGACAATTAAGTTTGTTCAATCCTTAACAGAAGGCTTCAGTGCTTTTAAAGAGACACCTCTTTATCATAATACTTGAAATTCCTTCACTGTACACATGCACATAAGGCAGAAGGGGTGGGCTCTGCTACTAGAAAAACTGGGAACACAGTACAAATCCATTACAAAATCAAAATACTGTTAGTTTTGCATATTTGTAGTAAAGATTCTTGAGGTAATGTTGATATTTTGAAGAAGGAAAAAAAAAAGAAACCCTAATCACATAAACTCTTGCTATTTTATTGCTGAATGTCACATTAAATGAGGTCCGGCAGCAATTTCTGTTATGTCAAGCTCCACTGAAAGGGATCGTAGAGTTGCAAACTTCATTCTTTTCAATGGGACTCGGACAAGCAAAGTTGATGCCAGTCCATGCCTTTTTCTGACTGCAGCTTACCACCCCCCTGCCCAGCATTTTTAAATACCATGGAGAAAAATACTTCCAGCATTGTCTTTCCTAATCCCTACAACACCACACGATGCTCCAAGCCAACAGAAAAGAGAGCCACCACAGAAACAGTAATTTCCATCCAAAAGAAAACCAAGCCACACTAGTGTCACCCCCCCCACACACATTTTTCAACTTGATGGAGAGTAACAGTATTATCACAGCTGAAGACGGTTTCTAATTTCTCTTTTCCTTGATTCCACTTTCCTGAATTGAAAAATAAAAAAACAAAAACAAAAATACCACCATAGTCACTTCTAGGATTCCTACTTTCTTGGTGAAATCATAAATAAAAACCTTAAGTGTTCATAATAAATAGTCATAGCTCCCCACCCCCACCCCCCACGTATCACAGGGTAAAGTGCTGCAAGAAACTCTCCAGAAGCCACGTGGTTTGGCCTCTGGTTTTCTCAGATGCGTAGCTGGTAACCGACTTCATTCAACGTAGAAAGGTCACCCGCGTTTTTATCCAAAACAGCTGGCCTAAAATCAAGAGAGAGAAATCAAAGTTAAAGCTTAGAACTAAACAACATGAAACATCAGAACAGGACCACTGCCAACAATTGCATCTGTATTAGTGATTGGCCTGTAATGCAGCATTCATGTTAATGTTTGCTAAGCCATACAGTCTTTTTCAAACTTGACAACTTTAAGAAGTGTAGAGTTCAACTCCCAGAATTTCCCAGCCAGAAATAGCATCTTAAAGTTGCCATGCTTTAAGCCTTGGTGTCAACCAATGTAAATCACTTTCAGGGGCATCCAGGTAGGAGTGAAAAAGTCAAGATAATGGCCTCAATAAATGGAGGCCCTAGCCCTTGTTTATTATGTACCACGTGAAGGGGCAGGACTTTGATTGGACAGTCTCACTACCATCTTGACTCCCACTGTGGATGTCCTGTTTTTCACATAAAAACTGTTCAAAAACTACTCTAAGAAAATTAAGAAATACTCTAAAATTAAGTATCAAAGTAGATATCCTTATAGCCTGTGATTATCCATCATGATTGGGATTTTTAAACACAAGATGCTCTGCATGAAGAGATAATTTCACCATGACTGGTTTAACCTTTCCCTCCCTCACGCAACACATAGCAATTAATTCCCACTGATCTATGTGACTATTGACATCGGCAGCCTCAGCAGCTTTACAAAATGAAGATGAACTGTTTCCACTATTACCACATTTCACCATTTGAGGGCCATGTAGTCCTCGACTTACAACCATTCATTTAGTTACCGTCTGAAGTTACAACAGCACTAAAAAAAGTGACTTATGACCAATGTTCCCTCTAAGCTGTGCGGCCGCGCACGTGACAGGGAATCGCCGCGCGGCAGTTTCCAACTGCCACGCAGCAATTTTCAATGTCAGAGGGAACATTGCTGCGCGGCCGCGCACCTGACAGGAAATCGCCACGCAGCAGTTTACAACTGCCGCGCAGCGATTTTCAATGTCAGAGGGAACATTGCTTAGGACCATTTTTCACATTTACGACCATTGCAGCATCCCCATGGTTACATAATCAAAATTTGGACACTTGGCAACTGAGTCATATTTATGATGGTTACAGTGTCCTGGGGTCATGTGATCACCTTTTGCGACTTTCTGACAAGCAAAGTCAATGGGGAAGCCAGATTCACTTTACAACCGTGTTACTAACTCAACAACTACAATGATTCACTTAGCAACTGTGGCAAGAAAGGTCATAAAATGGGGCAAAACTCACTTAACTGTTTTGCTTAGCTACAGAAATTTTGGGCTCAATTGTGGTTGTAAGTCAAGGACTTCCTTTATAACTTTCATCCTTCCCAACTAGCTTTAATCACAGCTTTAATGACTGAAAGACCTTTGAGCCATTTCCTTTGGACGGTCTCACAATACAAGGGACAGGCTGTAATTTTAATTTTAAATCTTCAGCAAATGGCACCAGATAAGACTTCCCAAGGATTTTAGGGTTGGTAAAATCTTCCTCAAGGAGAGTTTATCTCCTGATGCCTTCATGGATCAGTCCTATAATTTTATTAAAATAACACAGAAGTAGTTTGGTATTGCCTTCTTCCTGGATATTTCTCAGACTTTTCAATCCAAGCTGCAATTTGAGATTTCCTGATAATCTCCTAGTCAAGTAAATAACTAAAGTCCAACCCTGTTTAATTTGTCAAGATCAGCTATTGCTTCCTAGTTATCTGCAGCTACAGCTTTTTCCCACCTCAATGGGGAAAGCATCTTATTTGACATTCCACTTCTGAATAAAGCCATTTAAAGCCTTTGGTCCTGGCACTCACAAAGTTGTCATTTTAAAACAAATTGGGAAATGTGGTGATACTGATTTGTGACATTTTTGAAGCCATGCTTGATATTGCAAGTTACTATTATTTTTAACTACTTCTCAAGTCTCAGAATATAAATTTTAAAAATTGCCTGATTTAAAATCAGGAAGTGAAGCCAGAATATGAGCCAGAATCTGCAGTGAAGCCAACAAATCCCAGCTAGTTTGTTCAACAAGTTTTTGTACTGAAACATCCTACACTTTTTTTCTCTCAAATTCATGAAGGACAGCTCCCTGATGCTTTGGAAACCGCTGCTATTGCTGCTCTGTCAGCAGAAAGAAGCTTTCTGCAACTAAACCCTTCCTCTGCTCAACGTTCCCTCTAAGCTGCGCAGTTTCTGCGCAGAGCCGAGGTGGCGCAGTGGTTAGAATGCAGTACTGCAGGCTACTTCAGCTGACTGTTCAGCAGTTCAGCGGTTCAAATCTCACCGGCTCAAGGTTGACTCAGCCTTCCATCCTTCTGAGGTGGGTAAAATGAGGACCCAGATTGTTGGGGGCAATATGCTGACTCTGTGAACCGCTTAGAGAGTGCTGTAAAGCACTGTAAAGCGGTATATAAGTCTAAGTGCTATTGCTATTGCTATTGCTATTTCTAACTGCCGCGCAGCGATTTCCAATGTCAGAGGGAACATTGCTGCGTGGCCGTGCACCTGACAGGAAATTGCCGCGCAGCAGTTTCTAACTGCCGCGCAGCGATTTTCAATGTTAGAGGGAACATTGCCTCTGCTGGGTTTTCAGAAAGGCCACTAAAACAGGCTGGGGAGATTAGAAATGTTGTGAGTTGCTCCCTCCTGTAATCTGGAGTTTAAACTAGAGTGTTATTTATCTCTGGCACCGTATTTTAAATTATACAGGTAGTCCTCAACTTACGACCACAATTGAGCCCAAAATTTCTGTTGTTAAGTGAGACATTTGTTAAGTGAGTTTTGTCCCGTTTTACGACTTTTCTTGCCACAGTTGTTAAGTGAATCACTGCAGCTGATAAATTAGTAATCTGATTGTTAAGTAAATCTGGCTTCCCCATTGACTTTGCTTGTCAGTAGTTCGCAAAAGGGGATCACATGACCCCAGAACACTGAGACTGAATATGAGTCAGTTGCCAAGCGTCTGAATTTTGATCACGTGAACATGGGGATGCTGCAGTGGTCATAAGTGTGAAAAATGGTCATAAGTCACTTTTTTCAGTGCTGTTGTAACTTTGAACGGTCACTAAATGAACTATTACAGTATAAGTTGAGGACTACCTGTATAGTTATTTGAGATTTATTGTGTATACTTTTTAATCACATTTACATAAATAGGGTATGTAAGCCACTTAGAGATAAATTCAAGTTCAGTAGCATATACGCCCTGTAAATAAGTAAACAAATAGATATTAAATAAATAAAATGCATTAAATGCTGCCATTAACAGTGTTATTTTGCTTATGTTAGATTTTGGTTTCTTGGTTTATGTCACCAAATTTCAGTGTTTGGCTACCAAATTTGAATGGCAAAAGGACTGGGGTGGGGGGGTCACATGACACTTTCAGGATGAGGATTGATCTTCCCTTCTTCACTGGCAAAAACCAGCCAAGGGTGGGGTGCCAGATAGCCTGTGCTTGTTACACATGCATATACACACACAGCCCTGTTCATTTTGAGAGTAGCTTGTAATGCTATATTTGGTAAAAGGAAATCTAATGTGAACTTTGGGGCTGGGAGAAGCTTACTGAATCTCATGGCTAGTTGACACAAAACTGATCAGAGTTTGCTATGGAGGAGGTGAAGTTTCCCCCCACTGTGTATGCCAAGTTGCTTATTCAGACCTTGCCAGACCAACCGTGCAGCCCAGGGGCAGGCTAAGTGAGAGCCTGTTTCATACCCTGCCACTTCAGCAGCTACTTTTACCTTGCTCAAATAAAGAATGCACAAACGACAAGTCGAAGCACCCTTGTGGAAGTTACTTCAGCAAGCAGAGGAGGAGGTTGGAGGAATTGCTCAGGAACAGAAGTTGCAACCCTCTACTTACTTTACTAAAATAATTGTATTGCACATAAAGGGTTTATTCTGAATTACAGTTGAAAATTTATAATCACCAGTCTTTCAGTGGCTTTAGGTGACCTTTTGTCTCCTAAAAACTGTTTGAAAATTGCTGGGCTCAGAAGATTACTTAAGAAACCTGTGCTACAAATTGAAGCACACACATAACTAATGCTTTAAGAACATTTTTTTTCTTCAGCATCACCACATTAATCAAAATTAGCACCATATTTTAAGAATCATAATATGTAAGTAAGCTTAAGTAGTCATTTATTTAAAGAAACATGATTTAAGGATAGGGAAGCTGCAGCTTCCAACCATCAATGAACTGGATCACTCTATCTATCCTGAGATGAAAATCCAGGGTCCTATAGATCAGCAATATGTAGAGGGCCATTGTTCCGCTAATAAGATTATAGCAACACCATATTATGAAAATTACATACTTTGTAATAGTATGTGGGAAAGACCTTTGGAGATGGGGCAGAGATGTTATTAAGGGAACAGTCGGATAAGAGACAGCACAGCCCACACATGGATAGTGTGCAGAGCAAAAGGCTCTGAATAGACCCTCCCTAGTTTCTTGGGCTGTTAAAGAAAAAGGGGAAAAATTGTATTTTCAGACGTGCATGGTTCGGTCAACATAACTTTACAATAAAGTAAAATTAGCTCAACTGGTTGTGATTCCTATCTGGTTAATCCCAATGAGGTCAATATCAAGGAGGCCACACAGAACAATCCATTTCTCTAAAAGAGATAATCAAGGAAGACTTTCTAAAGGAGATGAGAAGGATTTGTAATTGTGTACTTGCAAGATGTAGCCCCAGCCTCATGGGGTAAACCAGATAGAAATCAGTATAGTACAGTACTGTTCTCACCCACCCACCCCCATTTTCTTTATAGCCCGACAAACTAGGGATGGTCCCTTCTGAACCACTTGTCCCATCCACTATTAATCTGTGGGCTACACTGTCTCTTCTCTGATCTTTCCCTTGACAGTGTCTCCTTGCCAAATCCCTCAAAGTCTTTCCCACAGACCATTACACACTTTAAGCTAACGCCTTGTGGGCATTCAGTCCTGATAGAGAAAATAAATGTCTTCCTTTCAAATCATGTGCTAAAAAAATTAAAGGATCGAATCTGCAGAACTTCCCTGGATTTGGAAGAGATTCAAGACACCAAACTCTAGGGAGCCTTGACAATTCCAAACAACAGGGAAGCCGCAGTTAGCATTCCGAAAGAGGCTGCTTGTTCAGCTGACATCTTAGTCAAAGAGATACACCCCCCCCCACACACACACACACCAGGCATATGTGTCATCCTAGCACCTGTGAAACAGCCCCAGATACATGAAGCTGAAAATATCCCCTAAAAAGGCAGGAAGGAGATTGTAATCTCTGATAACTATAATTATCCGACACTAAACATGGAGAATTCCAACCAAGAGGCTCCCAAGAATGTTACACTATGAATCCATGTGTAAAATAGCAACCTGCAGTTAACTGAGCAGCTGCTATGAATGCCAAATTATATTTAGAGAGAGAGCTTAGACAAATGTTTGGCTGTTTAAGGAACAAATAAAAAGCCTTCACAGTAGTTCAGCTTAAGGAGGATGTAACTATCATTAAGTTGCATGGAGTTCTTGTGGATGTTGTCACTAACTTTTCACTGATGTTTTATTCCGGAGACTGGCCACTCTATTTGATTTTGTGGACAGATTTGGAATTCAGGAAATATCTTCTGGATATTCACACAAAATGGCTGCCATACAAGGGCTTGTCTATTGACAACATGGCTGCCAATGGTGAATGATGTCCCTGCTCTGCTCTCAGTTACACTAGTTTACTCTTGTCTTTTCTTTTTTCCTGGACAGATGGGTCTATTTCCAAAGGGACCAATTCACCATTAACATTTTTTAAAGAATGCCTTGTGATCCTAGGCATTCCTATAATGGTAGGGAATGGCATTCTGCTTTTCTTTTATTTGAAAAAGGTTTTACTTGAAAAAGTTTGGCAGCAGAAATATTGGTAGGCCTAAGGCCCGTAAGTATGGGCACTTTACTTTTGCCCACTCCAGCTGCAATTTAAGAATCTTCATGCAACCTTCATTCAATACATTCAATGATATCTGTATAGCTACTTATGTATACTACAGTGATGATGCTTCAAGAAATATTTGACAGATGTATCTAGCCAAACATGAATTTCCCATAATGTCCAAGGAGAAGTTCATGGGAGGAAAAAAAATCCTTAAAGGAAATTATTGTGATAAATACTATCCAATCCAGCATTGCAATTTCCAGACACGTCTAGCACTTTTCATTTAGAAATAAAGTTTGGTCAATTAATTTATAATTTATTTTCCAAACTTCAGAATACTATCACTATGAAAGAATATTCAATTGATACCTGAAGACTCCTGATAGCCGAATAGGACTCAGTTTCTGCCTAAAAAGATTGAGAAAGCAAAATCTGCTAAGATATATACTTTAAAATATTGACTACATTTCAACAATTCTCTTCTTCAGTTTTCCTTCTTTTGCATGTTCCATTAAAGTTACTTAGCATTACAGCACTAATGTCAACTTATTTAGGCAATTTAACTACATTTTCCATTTGCAAATATATTAAAAAATAAGCATATGTCTAATCTTCACTTTCTACATTTCTATCTTCAGGGACCACTTTCCTTATTCATCTGTTTGCTGATGAACCCAAAGGTGGACTTCCCCAGTCAGGGAAAAGGTCATGCTATCTGAGGATAATGGGAATTTTACCTGGAGGGTACCTGGTTGCAGGTAGCTTTCATAAATAATTTGTCCTGAAATCACTGGGTCTCTAGACCAGTTTTTTCTCAGCCTCATCAACTTTAAGATGTGTGGACTTCAACTCCCAAAATTCTCTAGCTAGCACAGGGAATTCTGGGAATTGAAGCTACACATCTTACAGTTGAAGAGGCTGAAAAATGCAGCTCTGGCAAATCTGACCAAATTCCAGAGTGTTATGTTCTAACTGTTTCAACTGTGTTGCATGGTTCCAACCAGGTCCAGCGTTTGAGCGGGAAAAAGCTCAAACACTATTGGCTGGTCTGTCTGACAGCTCCCTATAAAAGGGCAAGCTGTCAGACTGCTCTTTGCTGGTTGCTTACACAAGAGCTGAAATAAAGAGCTGCTTTGGAAGTCTGTCTCCTGTCATCTCTACCCACTATCTAACACAGAGCATTCATTTAATTTCCACTGGAGCTTGCTTGGTCTCTCAGATTTTTATCTACTCACTAACTCTGCATCTTAGAACAAGTATGGCCAGATTTCTGTTTGTAGATTTAACTTTTTTACTGGAAGCCTGAGACCCACCAACAAATGGTTGGTATAAGTACCAGCTCTTGGAAGTTGCAAGAGCATTCTCTTAAAATTAGAGAAGCAGATCTCTTGAGCTCATGAATGGCTTGTTTTCAGCACCAGAACCAAATGCAAAATTCTTTCATACAAAAGTCCATCTCAGTCTTGGCCCAGCCTTTCCTAATTCCAGCAGCCTGTTTTATAGAGTGGGGAAACACTCGTGATCAATGTTCTAGACCAGGGATCTCCAACCTTGGCAACTTTAAGCCTGGCGACTTCAACTCCCAGAATTCCCCAGCCAGCAAAGCTGGGAGTTGAAGTCCGCCAGGCTTAAAGTTGACAAGGTTGGAGACCCCTGTTCTAGACAGCCAGCCTGTACTCTTCTGGATACTACACTCCATTCTTTATTCCCAACAGACTCCAATCAGGCTGATTATTCTGTTCATTCTCCCAACTTTCTTAATACCTTCTGCTTTAAGATTCATCAACATGTAGCTCCATTTTATTGCCATCAGAGAATAATATATAAGTTTCATGTTACAAGATGGAGATCTGGCTTTTCAGGATCCCATTCCATTCCATACCTCCTCAATCGGGTTTTCTGTTTCCTCTCCAATCATTTGTCAGCATTCCATGGCCATTGACACCCTTAGTCTTCACTGGGCAACTTAAACAATTCCTTTCCACAAGGATGCTTTTCTACATAGACTAGCGAACTTTGAAATAACCCCCAGCCTGTTTACACAACCTTCTTTTAAGTACATGGAGCCATTTTACTGACTCAGTTTCAACATTGGAAGCAGTAGGAAATTATGTCTGGGAGCCAGAAACCCTTCCTGATTTGCAGCAAACTGCCCAAACATCAGCCAGGAAGTGCAAAGCTACCTCCCACCCAGTTTTCCACTCTCACAGTTGTAGATTATAGAGAGATTTGGTATCCAAAAGCTTGATTGAAAATGCACACCATAGTAACTTACTTAAACTGTTTCATACCAAACATCTGGAACTATCTCTTCTATTTTTATCATCTCTATGAAATACATATGCAAATAAGCATGCATGCGCACACACGTAAAATATTTGGGAAATCTATGTGTGCTAGCATGAATTCCATCATTTATTTATTTATTTATTTTATTTTATAAAATTTATATGCCGCCCAACTCCCGAAGGACTCTGTTATCATGGCAGATAACAAAAAATAAAAGCAAGAAATAAAATTAATTATGGTAAACGTGTTGTTCTCCAAGAAAGGTAGTTCCAACATTGCTGATCTTGGTTATTTTAAAAAATGCAAATTTCCAAAGAACTCGGATATTTCCTAGTGCAAACACAGACTCTGAAGTCCTAGAGCAGAGGTCTTCAAATTTGGCAATTTTAAGACTTGTGGATTTCAACTCCCAGAATTCTCCAGCCAGCATAGCTGGCTGGAGAATTCTGGGAGTTGAAGTCCACAAGTCTTAAAGTTGCCAAGCTTGGGGACTCCTGTCCTAGAGCATACTATCCATGTCTCATCATGTCACAGAATCACTCAGAATAGCAACACTCACGATTTGTCTCTTCGACAGGTCCGCCTCTGAGGGCTGGCTTGTCTTCGTCGAGGGGACAAGGACTTTCCTCGGGATCTCTGCTTGACTGGAGAATGGGCACTTGCAGGCTTCAAAATCTGGAAAGAGAAAAATGATTTTATTTCCGGATGTGTTTATTCATAATAGCTGGCTTTCACAATGTTTTTATATTTTAATAAAAGGTATATAATGATTTCTCTGTTACAAATATGTAGAATTTGTGTTATGCTTTTCACTTTTTTATTACAGATAGCAATAGCAATAGCACTTAGACTTATATACCGCTTCATAGTGCTTTACAGCCCTCTCTAAGCGGTTTACAGAGTTAGCATATTGCCCCCAACAATCTGGGTCCTCATTTTACCCACCTCAGAAGGATGGAAGGCTGAGTCAACCTTGAGCCGGTGAGATTTGAACCGCCGAACTGCAGCTAGCAGTCAGCTGAAGTAGCCTGTAGTGCTGCACTCTAACCACTGCGCCACCTCGGCTCTAATTATAATTATTTATCTAATTATTATAGATAAATGGAGAACTATCTTAGACCAGGATTTCTCAACCATAGTAGCTTTAAGACATGTGGACTCCCAGAATTCCTGGCCAGCATGCTGGGGAATTCTGGAGATAGAAGTCACACATCTTAAAGTAGCCAAGGTTGAAAAACACTGCCTTTGGACATGTCCAATGGTTGATCCAGCTGGCTCAGAATGTTGGATGTAAAGCTCCCCTTCAAATCTTTTTTATTTCTTTATTTGTTTGCCTTTTTGAAATACACTCCCATATTCTCATGCTGATGAACTTTTTGGCTCCAGATTGACACAAATTGGTGGACATAACATTTGAGGGCACCAAATTGCCAGTCTCTGGTCCACATTGACTTGTTACAGTTCTCTAGGGCTTCCCTGGTGTTTTCCTGTCTAGCCTGAAGTATCAGAGGATTGTTTCTTTCTTGAGATCTTCATTGAAAAGCAAATAGAAAAGGAATACAAACCCAGTATCTGTGAGCTACCTGGAATTTCTTTTTATTATCTCCTGAAAATATTAGGAAATGATGCCAATAATATATATTTTCCCCTGGAAACTGTTCCTAAAATAATCTCCCAGTAATTCATCATTACTGAGAAAAAAATCATTTTTCTCACATATTTTTTTATTCCAAATTATTACATAACTAGTCCATGACTTATGATCACAACCACAACCAGAACTTCTGTTGTTAAGCATGGTGGCTTTTAAGTGAGATGTGTCCAATTTTTGGCTTATTTTGTCATGGTTGTTAAGCAAATCACTGCAGTTGTTAAATTAATCAGATGATCGTTAAGCAAATTCAGCTTCCCCACTGACTGCTTGCCAGAAGACAGCTGGGAAGGCTGCAAATGGCAATCACATGACCCTGGGACACTGCAATTGCCATAAATACATGCCAGTGGCCAAGCACTCAAATTTTAATCACATGATCATAGGAATGCTGCAATGGTTGTAAGTGTGAGGACTGATTGCAAGTCACTTTTTTAGTGCCATTGTAACTTTGGATAGTCACTAAATGAATGATTGTAAGTAAAGAAGAACTACTCGTGTATAGGAACAGAAGTGTAGAAATTAGCCTCTTGATTGAGAAAGTTAATCTTCAATAAATTAGAAAGAACTGTTACTCAACTCTACAATCTGTATGTCCCGGTGTCGTTGTCCCAGAGATAAAAGCAAAAATTCTGTAAAGTTTGAAAGCCAAAAATTCAAGTTTGCATTGATTCTATTAGGTGATTGTGAGAAGAAAGTATTTATGGGAGCCATGTGCTAAATCAGTGTAGAATTACTAAGGAATTATTTGTTTAGGCATTAAACAAATATTCTTTTAGAGACTATACATACAGTAGACACACATCCCACAACCCACTGGATTTGCAAGTTGCCTATAAAGAGAGGGAATGTGCTCTGCTGAGTCATTTTCAATTGTTATGGCCTGCATTCTACGAGCTGGAAGACAGGGCCATGGTAGGAAATTAGACCCCAAACAGAGACAAAGGGTGGAGACATACAAAGAAGTGCATGATTTTTCTAAGCATAAACATGTAAATGAGAAGAAACCTCATTACTGCAAAAGGTAATAATACATCTAAGAAATAATACCACTGCTTTGCTGTCAAAGATGTAAAATATTAGGGGAAATCAACCTGCACAGAAAAATCTTCTCCATCAATAGATTTAGATACATGTCTATACACAAGCGTGACTACTAATGAAATTATTCTCTGAAGCACCATCAATACAACAAAGCAAAGCCTTAAAGTGCTCTACGATTGCAGAAATCAAGCACCAATAAAAAGGAAAAGTGAAAATAGGTCAAGAGTTGAGCAAATTCAGGGGGGTACTGCTTGCTAAATGTTGCAGGACTCACACATGCAAACTTCCATTGGAAACAATAGTTATAAGGTCAAAATATCTGGCATTATTTCCTCCAGAAAGCTGGCGCTTTCAAACTGACAGGGCCATGCTTGGCTTAATGCATGCAATTGAAAGTGTTGCCCACAGGTAACCCTGGTTTCAAAATCCAGTAGTGCAGCTGTTATTTATCCACTGGCTGCATCCTAATTGTATAAATCCGGATAACTTTTAAGGGGGCAGCCAACAGGTTTTAAAAAAAAAAAGCCCTTTGCTGCTATGGTTGGTCAATTAATAGTTTCAAGTGCTAAAAACAAAACAAAAAAGAATCATTGGAAGTGGAGAAAAAAGTGTAGGGCATGGAATAACCAGAGGGTGTTATGCCAGCTGGAGGATTCCCCCCCCCTACATACTGAATGACAATGGTCACGGCTGGAATTTCAGCGAAGAAAACTGCCTAACCTTCTTTGAACATTGTGCATGAGTACTGAATGGAAAGCAGAACAGCACAGATCTATTCCAGGCATACAATAAGATACTGCTAGCTCCAGGATGGGATAGGAGTATGGCAAAGTAACCAGGTAGATCAGGTCATATTCACTGATCTTTGATGAAAGCAGCCGAATGACACAGGAACTTGCCTTATATACCAGGGGTCTCCAACCTTGGCAACTTTAAGTCTGGTGGACTTCAACTCTCAGAATTCCCCAGCCAGCTTTGCTGGCTGGGGAATTCTGGGAGTTGAAGTCCTCCAGGCTTAAAGTTGCCAAGGTTGGAGACCCCTGTTATATACAACCTCCCCAAGCAAAACAGTTTCCCATGCTCACCCTACTGAGAACCATTTGTGAGAACTAAGCTTCTGCCACTTTCCAAATGTCACAGAAACAGTACATACCTTCATCCTCATGTCCCTGGCATATTTCTCCAACTCCTTCCTTATCTCTGTCCGCATCATCTTTGACATATTAAGCACCAACTGCTTCCATTCGATGGGCTGAAAACTGTGAGGCTCATGGGGGACATACAATCCAATCTTCACTTTTTTAACCGAGTGTAAGTATTTTTTATAGGAGTCTTCAAATTCAAAGATGAGGTCACTCAGAGTTCGGTAGATTAAGGGCTTGTCCATCAACTCTGACCTTCGGCTCATGCCCAGTGATCCATATCGGCCATTGAAATAAATTCCAAGCACCACGTGATGAAAATTGCTCCCTGAGAAGTGGGATTTAAAGCTGATTGGGAATCGTTCCACAGAAGACTGCCCGTTGGTTAAGTATCTGGTATGGGCCACATCAAGGCAACAACAAAGCAAAGACTCCAAATAATAGAAAATGTTTTCCAGGTCACTCCCTCCGATTTGATGCTCTTTTCCACTGATTCACATTGTTCCTCCATCTACCCCTCTGTTTGTTGTCCAACCAAGACAGATAAAAGGTCTTTCTCGTGTGGCCATGTGCTTAAACTCCTTGAAAATATATTTTGTGTGAAATCAATCCAAGTCCAGTTCAAAAATAAAGAATGAATACCCTGCTGAAGACGCTGATATTTAAGCCAAGCAGTGTCTGTGGATTTTTTGTGTGTCTAAATCAGCAAGATGACAAAGCGAGTGTTGCGATGCAAGCCTTATTCCTTTTGTTCATATTGAAATCACATCCATGTTCAAAAAAGGCAGTTTGTATCACAATTAGAGATGTAAAATTTCCGGAAATTTTGAAGCTTGGAAAAAAACCCGTTTTTTTTCCGGGTTTTTTTTGGAAAAAATGGAAATTTTTGGAAAAATTGGAAAAAATGCTACCTTAGCACTTTTTTGTCTTTTTAAGATTGAAAGTCATTCTGTTACTTTAGGAACATAAAATATGACTATGGACAATTTGACTTGGCATAAAATTATCACAACTAGCCTATTAAAAATATAGTGTAGCCAAACAATTATCACAAACAGAATTTACTTTTTTATAATATTTATTTGTAACAAAGGGAGCAACAAACTCCTGAACTGAAAACTAGTTTATGTGGAACAGCCAAAAAGCCTCCACAAAACAATTTTCAAAACCAAAAGTAACAATTTTTCATATTTCCTCTCCACAGTATTAAATAAAAATAAAAACCCCATTCTCATAAAAAGAATTGAAGATGGGGGAAGTGTTAAGAAGAGAGTGGGACTAAGTTTCAATGAACATTTAATCAGAATCATAGCTTGTCCTCAC
>QLTV01000548.1:7701524-7729720 GCA_003457575.1 Thermophis baileyi
CTACATATATCTTTTTTTTACCTTTATGCAATGTATAAAAAAACTATATACTGAATTTATGAAATCAATGACCTGCTACAGAGAAAACACATTTTTATTTCTTCATGCAACAAAAACATTTTGAACTAAAAAAAAAAAAGATGGGTCGAAAAGCTCAAATAATCACATGCCGGCGGGTGTCGCACATTGGCGGTTGTGATGCATATTTTGAGTGACAGGGAGCCACAGCAGAGGGATGAAAGAGCCACATGCGGCTCCAGAGCCGCGGGTTGCAGACCCCTGCTCTATACAAAAGGCAGCTTTAGCAGGAGAGCCCAGCCCTTGTAATTATAGTAAAGAATTGCCAACATAAGGCACCTTGTCCTGACTCTCTTTGCAGTCCTCTTATGTTTTGTAGTTGCTGATACAACCATGGAACCTTGAGAACAGGAATAGGAATAGGAACCCTATTCTCCAAAGCACCCGAAGGACAGACAAGGAATAATGGATGGAAACTGAACAAGGAGAGATTCAACCTAGAAATAAGGAGGAACTTTCTGACAGTGAGAACAATCAACCAATGGAACAGCTTGCCCTCGGAAGTTATGGGAACTTCATCACTTGAGACTTTCAAGAAGAGATTGGACTGCCATTTGTCAGAAATGGTGTAGGGTCTCCTGCTTGAGCAGGGGGTTGGACTAGATGACCTACAAGATCCCTTCCAACTCTGTTAATCTGTTAATCTGAATAAACCAAGGCCACCTCAGGGGGCAGGATTAACATTGGGATTGCCAGGACATTGAGGTGACAACGTAAACTGCTTTTTTCAAGACTCTTCATACCATCTTGTACGTTTGCCATAAAGAAAGCATAAAGAACCCTACATATATCAAAAAGAAGTTAATCAATCTTTTTGAATCCAACACCATACAATTGTTTTTAATACGATGCAGAGAATCTCTAACGGTAAGGATTTAAGAAATCATATTCAGATGTTGAAAGGGGGGGGGGGGACAAAAAACTTTGCATGAAAAATGATTGGAACCTTCTGCAAGTCTTTGTCACAGGAGGCAGCTTATATATTTTCCTCTGCTTTATTCATAAAGAATTTAATATGCATCTAAATGAACAAAACTTCTTGTAAGCAGTCAACAGCTGTTCCTTCAGCCAACAGGCTGATCTTGTTTATGAACTGCTCACCACATAAGATAATTGCTTATCTTATGCTTATGCGTATGCTGGCGTGCATAAGCGCACCAGCGTGCCTACCGTCCCTGTCCTAATATTCCCTTTTATTCGTATCCATTTCATGTATTCATAATCATGTTTATACTTATATCTGTTATCTAATACATGCTTGACGAAATAAATAAATAAATAAATAAATAAATAAATGCTAAATCAATCAATCAATCAATCAATCAATCATGCAGGAAAGATGTGCCGGAAAGACTACAGGTAGTTCTCATTTACCTGCCATTGATTTGTTGTTGTTTCATATAAACCACAGCAGATTTAGTAGTATGTTGACTCCACTCACTGATTCTGCCAAAATTGTGAGAATGGATCTGGAGCTGATTCCAAACTGCCACAAATGTCCCATATGAAAGTGACCAAATTTGGAATCATATTTGTAATAGCAATGTGCAAAACCTTCTCCCTTGTTTTCTCCATTGAGGAAGACCACATGGTTTTTTTTAAAATTTGTTTAAAAGCATAGCTGTGGGGCAAAAACCACTACCCAAAATAATTTTAAGTGTTCGTTCAACTTTGCTTCTTCAGTGTTGTTCAGAAAATGTATCTATATCTGATTTCTTTTTCAATTTGAGCAGATAATTTTTTGCAAATGAAAATATCTATTTTTGCTATGTAATCACATTCCCTGAATTAGTCTAGATATCTCCTGGAATACCTTTTGCCCTTTTCCTTTCTTTTTCTTTTATTTATCCAATATACCCAGCACTTAAGCCCAATATTATTTGTTTGATACAAGGAATCTCAAATGTCCTACAACTCATATCTGTATTTTCTTCCCCCACTACCCCTTGACCTTAATAAAGAAGGAAAGAGTGACTCACCTAATGTTGATGTTGACACAGCAGCCAAGCAAGCTAGTAATTCTATTGCTTCTCTAATTTTAAAAGAAGGTCAAACAAACAAACTAAAAACAAAAGGATACATCCCTAGGATAACTGCTTCAAGGCATTTGATTGGCAAAGACTCCCTGGTCATTTCTTTTGCTGATTCCATTAGCCTAAAACGTGGTAAAGGAAGAGAAAACAAGCTAAATTTTTGGATACAAAATATGGCTAAAACAAACAATTGTTGTGCCTGAAAACAGTTTTCATATTCTGTAGCCTTCTTTACATATAGAAATTGAATCCCCCCTCCCATTTATTTAGGAAGAGAGCTCCCTTTCCTATGTTCTGCCCTTATTTCAGGAATGGATGGTCTTGGGGCAACATTCCAGGGTCCCGTTCATCGGAATGAGCAGAACAGCTTCCAAAGGCAGCAGCGCCAATTTATCACATTTTACAGGAAATAAAGTAATATATTTTACCACTGAAAATTTATGCAGCCTTAAATCCAGAGTCTTGTTGTGGACCGCCAGCGGCCAGCAGAGCTGGCAGCAGACTCGGACAGTGAGGAGGTTGGGGAGGAACATGGGCCAGTCCTGGAGTCTGGGGAAGGCTCTGATAAGTGCTCTGCATCGGAGGCAGAGATGGGGCCAGGGCTGTCTGACAGTTATCAGCTACCTTCAGAGTCGGAGATAAGTGGGACTGAAGAACAGCTGGAGCCTGTTCCCGATGTGCGCATGCGCAGAGCTGTCAGGAGAAGGAACAATTAAGGAACAGAGGTCGACTCGTAAGTAAAGGCACAAGGGGACGCTGAATTGCCCCTCCCATAGGGAATAAATAGGACCGAAAGGGGAGTGGTGTTTACAGGAGACAATTAGTTCGTTATTAGTGTGAAGATCTGATTATGAGTGGTGCCTCACAGAGACTCCTTGCCAAGTATTTCCTTGTACAGCATTACGCCTGGAAGATATCGGCCTGGCAACTCTCCAAAGACTGATAAGGTCTGTGGTTGCAATTCACCCTTGAAAGACTGTTTGCCGGGACTTTGCTGACTGTGAATGCTAGGAATTCACATTAGCCAAATAAAAAGGGATTTTGTCGGGACAAGGAGTCTGTTTTGTGATTTTGTGAAGCCTAGGTCAGAACAGGTCTAAACTCACTTAAGTTACAGTTATATGGCCCAGCACAAAGGAGCCTTTCAGTGGACAAGTCTGTTCAGACCATTTCCTCTCTCCATTCTGTATTGTAACTTCCCAAATCCTAGAACGTTTCCAGGTGAAGCTTTTATTAGGCGGTTGCCAAACTGGTTGACAGCATGGCCAGGTACAGTGCATCATACCAGATTCCAGTTTCCTCATGCTGAAATAGTATGGTGTTATGCAAATACATTGGCCTTTTGGCTTTTTTTCTTGATTGCCAGATTTTGTGCAAATAGGAAATTTTTGCTTACAAAATATATGTAAATAAACAAACCTCGTGACAGCAGCAGCAAAAGGAGCAGCTGCTTTGGAATATGCCTATTCGTTCTGTTAACTTGGCCAAGAGTTTAAATCACTATCTAAATTCTGGAAATAGCCACTGTCTTCTACAGTATTTGGAACTCCCCTATTTTTTTCCTTATGATTCTTTTTTTCTTTTTATGAGGAAAAAAAATAATTCTACCTGCCTAGCAAAAGGAGTCATTTGTCTGAGAATATCTTCATTCAAGGAACTGAGATCATGAAGGGGACTAAATTAGTTTGGCTGCTGCAGCTTCTTAATCTTGTACATGCCCTTCCATTAAAAAAGCTTTCATTATCCATCCCCTTTTTTTCAGTACATGAAAACTCCTATAGATAAATACAGAGCACCCTTTTCTAAATTAAAAGGAAAATGGTAACACTAAAAATAGTGCCAACGTTTTTCTGGGTACCTGGTATACCCAAATAAATAGCTTGAAATAGATCTATACTAGAGTTCTGGGGGAGTTCCAGAGTAAACTGACATTACTGTGCTTAATTACATGTCTTTAGTACAAATTTGAAGTCTACTTGTTATCTACTAAGACAATAGCTTCCCTAGTGCTAATAATCACAGCTTATTTGCTGCAGGTTAAAAAGGGAACCGCAACTGACTTTGCACACTAACAGATATTGAAGATTTATTGTGTTCATCCCACCAACTCATCTAAGTGATCACTAAAAAATAATCCAAATAGTTCTTTAAAAGAATATTTAGTATTAAGCCTGTATTTATTTACACTGATTGCCAATTACTGCTCATGAAATAACAAAAACCAAAACAACTGAGATCCAAAATGTAAACTGAAACCTTTTAACTGGAATCAAATGTGTTCTTATAGCAGCAATGATTTGAAAGGCTTTAGGTTTCTACTCTTTTTTAAAAAATATTATGTTATAAAAATATGATCCAGTAACATTTAAAAAAACTGGAAAAAGCATTTTAAAAAAACTGGCATATTGGTTTTTCTAAACATTAATGGACTAGAAAGATAGCCATGATTGATAATATCTTTGCAATTGCTATTTAAATAAATGCTACAGATATATTACTGTATTTTTTCGGAAAGATCTCTAGGCTCAAAATACATGATACATGTAGTATGTGCAGACTTTAATTTTTAACCTTCCTTTAAAATTGTTTTAAAATCCTTGTTTTCCTTGAAGTTTTTGATTCAAGTTGTTCGTGTACATAACTCATTGCAGCTAAAGTTAAGTATATTAAATGTTATCATGCTGGTTTTCTATTCCATCCTGCCTCCTCTATCTCTGATGTTATTTATGTGATACACTTTAAATTGTAAGCTTCACCACCATTCCAATTCTCACTAAAGAAATACAACTGTAAAAATACAGACACACAGGCTGCTGTGCTAAAAATTGCTGCCCCAGCCAAATCTCCCAAACACTGTATATATTACCTTCAAACATCTTTCATATTCTGCCTGGGATCACTAAACAAACTGTTCAATATAAACCATGAGCTGAACCACGGCATCCAAATGATCTGAAATATGTGTAGTAATAAAAGGTCCACTGTGTGTGTGTGCGCGCGCATGCACAAACCTCCAAATACAATCACTTCATGTCTGTCTCCTTACGATGGATGGTTATTTATATAGATATGTGAATACACATATTTGTATCAGTAGTTCTGTGTCTATATATATATATATACATGTATTAGTATCTATATCTCTGTATGTATGTATACACATACATAAACAAGCGCATACCCCCACAGAATTCACAGGGGGCTGGACTTAGGTCTCTTGCAGCAACACAATGACTACAAACTGATGACACATTTAACCCCACCTTCCAGCTCAGCTTGCTCTTCTCCTGCAGGTTCCATAGAACATTTTCACAGCTTTCCTGAGCTGTGTCAGGTGAGTATCAAGTAAATCTCTGGAGGAGGAAAGGGTATTCCAAAGGGAAGGAGCTGCCACTAAGAAACTTGATTTCTAGGCCATCTCCCTAGCAAGCTCAGAGAAGGGGATATTTAACAATCCTTGTTAGGAGAAATATACCAAATGAGCCATTCTTCCTTGGAGGAGATTGTCTTGATGATATCTGGAATTAAGCCATGTAGGGGTTTATAAGCTAAACCCAGCGCTTTAAATTGTATGTGGAAACTTACCAGAAACCTACCAGAAATCAATGACTAAAGTCTTATTCCTCTTCCTGATACAAGTACCGTATTTTTCGCTCCATAAGACACACTTTTTTGTCCCCCAAAAGTGGGTGGAAATGTCTGTGCGTCTTATGGAGCAAATATTGCGTCACAGACCGGGCCGCAGTGGCGGGGGGAGGGGGTTGGTGCGACGGCGGCAAAAGGCAGCAGCGAACGGCCTGTTGCCGCTGCCTATCGCCACTGCCTGTTGCTGCCGCCGCCGTTCGCTATCACTGCCTATTGGCGGTGGGATCGGCCTCCCAGAGTACCACCGATCAGCTATTCCAGGTGGCAGGGATCCCCGCCTATCCCCACCACCGCCTGTTCCCGCCGCAGTTCGCCGCCGCCAGCATTCGCGCTGCAGTGACGATAGGTGGCGGTGTTAGGCGGCGGCAGCATAGACCCGGGTCCCAGGAGAAAAAATCCATTGTGAGGACAGCCTCACCTATGGGAAATTTCTTCCGTAGCTTCAAGAGCTTTTGGCTGAAATGATATAGGGTTTCCTGCCTGAGCAGGGGGTTGGACTAGAAGATCTCCAGGGTCCCTTCCAACTCTGTTATTCTGCTATTCTACCTTCCTTCCTTCCTTCCTTCCCTCCCGCCCTTTCTCCAATACTGCTGTTTTTTAAAAAGAGATTGGAGAAGCATTTGTCTGAAATGCTATAGGGATTCCTGCCTGAGCAGGGGGCTGGACTAGAAGACCTCCAAGGTCCCTTCCAGCTCTGTTATTCTGTATAACTATTCTACCTTCCTTCCTTCCTTCCTTCCTTCCTCCCTCCCTTCCCTTCCCTTCCTTCCTTCCTTCCTTTCTTCCTTCTTCTCCAACACTGGTGTTTTTTAAAAAGAGATTGGAGAAGCATTTGTCTGAAATGCTACAGGGTTTCCTGCCTGAGCAGGGGGCTGGACTAGAAGACCCCCAAGGTCCCTTCCAGCTCTGTTATTCTGTATAACAGCATGTTACAAGAGGCAAAGAAAAAGTCTTAAAGGGTTTAGACAAAGCCATGCAAGATTTTCGTGGCTGAAACAAAACAATTTTTTGTTTTCTTGTTTTCCTCCCCAAAATCTAGGTGCATCTTATGGTCCGGAGCGTCTTATGGAACGAAAAATACAGTATATATGCTTTTCTTGCTGTACCTCTGTGGTATCCTACTTGGGGGCAGAGACAGGTCATCTTAACCTATATTATTAAAAATATAGGGCTGCATTAAGAGGACCCTTCCATATTTGCAAACACATCTTACAGGCTGCTTACAGCTGCCCAGAGTCCCTTGGGAGTTGGGCGGCATAGAAATGTAAATAATAAATAAATAAATAAGTACTGGAACTCAGAATCCTTTGAATTATTTCCATGGGCAAGAAAGTAACATGAGTTCTCTTGGGCATATTTTAGGATACATTCAGAGTGTATGTTCACATTCAAATGTGACCTCAGCAAATTTCTATTCTTTCCTAATTACAATAATCCTACACCACGCTTGTTAAAGTTAAGCATTATTTAGTTTTACATTTGTCATTTGTGGGATAAATGAAGGATAAATTCTTCCTGCTAAGTATTGAAAGACTGAAAAGAAACTATCTATCTCTGTTCTATGTCATCAGATGTTGCTGGTTCTTCCATATGTAAATTGCAAGATAACAAATAGTTTCATTATGTATGATTTCATTATGTGTGAAATAATTTCATTATGTGTGATTTATTTTGAAGGAGGGGAGGGCACTTTAACTACTATACAAAGTTTTTTTTAATAATATCACAAAACAACTGGAGTACCACCTGAACACCATCAGCACTGAAAAAATCACTATCAGTCAATTGCAAAAGGCAGCTTTACTTGGAACAACTTAAGTACATCCGGCAATGATACTTTTAACATCCTCAAACATCATCATCTGCTGATCCCATGTCCTTGAGAAAGACACAGTAAGTGGATAAAAATGCCAACTCCAGTCTAAACATCTGGCTGACTCTGTGAGCAACCATAATAATGACTTGATAAGTAAATAAAAATGCCAAATCCAGTTTAAACATCTGGCCGACTATGTGACAAATGTTAATAAAAAGCTTTTTGAGAAAGTTAGATGGCTTATACCAGGGCCACTTTCATTGTCAATAGAAAAAGCAGCATGTAAACTTTAATATGCATCTCATCACAGATGGGTAAGCAAAGCATTCAGTAACAATGGGAACATTTTTCAGCGAAGACAACTGTGAAGTTCTGTGCAAATGTTGCTTGCACAAAAAATCTTTGTTTTCTTTTTTCCCTTTTGTTTTCGGAATGAATACACACACATATCTTCTGTGGACAAAGGTCCTAATCCTGTGTTTCTCAAACCTGGCAACTTTAAGATGCGTGGACTTCAATTCCCAGAATTCCCCAGACAGCCATGCAGGCCAGTTTGAGAAACACTGTCCTAGTCCAATCTTCACAGCTCTAAGTGAGGCAAACAGTCTATTGAAGATGTTAGGAAGCTACCACCACAGTCAATGAGGCAAGCCAATAGCAGGACTCCATATCAATTAGTTTTTTATGTCTGTAGTACAGATGCTTGTACCTGGGGTGTTGATAAACATGATGGCTGAGTATTATAGCAGTTAAAGTCTAAACATCTGAAAGGTTGAGAAAGACTATCTAGGTTCATGACTTTTCCTCCAGACCAAAAGTAAGAAAATGTTTTTCAGACATGCTGCAGTTCCCCCTTCGGTCCTGCCTTAGAGACACAGGAGCATGCTCAGTGTCACTGTTACATCACCAGAGGATGAGAGGAAGTAACATTTTCAGAATCATTTCCCCCATTTTGGGGACTTTGTAGGTGTTTTAAGAAGTCCCAAGGTTTAAGGCATTCATTTCATTCTTACTGTAGCCTTTTCACACCTCCCCACCACCACCACTCCAAATGGAAAAGGGGATCTAAAATTTGAGATCTGTGCTTTTTGGGGCCACCTATGGCCTCAGGGCCACAGGTTAACTACATTTAAATTAGATGGATTCTTCTTTAGTTCTTGTGCAGCAGAAGGAAAACCGCAGACAATACATGCAACAAAAGACGTATAAACTGTTGACTTTGTGGTTTGATGGTGATGCATCATTGAAGACTGAGAATAGAGACGGGTTGGATGTGTAATTTGAGAGATGATGAAATATTCAAGAAGAGTCTGTGGTACATGCTGTCAAAAAGCATTGCGGTATTTTATCTGTTGGGGCCATTTATTGGGTTTGCAAGCCCCTGTGTAAAAATCACAAGTCAGTTAGAAAATCATTCTTTCTGCACAATGTTACATACCCACTTAGAGGTCTTGATTTCCTAATTTCGAAGAATTGAGTTCCCGTATGGTTATATCTGGATTTCATTTGTTAAGACAAAGTGATTGCAAAAATGAAGAAAGCAATGGTACATGTGTAAGATTCAAATAAATGAACTTATCATAATCTCTTCAAGAAATACAAAGAAATACAATATATACACTGAAATATACTGTAACTAAGAAAAATAATTTAATTCACTTGAACCACTAGACACCACCAGATCATCCTTTGTCCATACCTTTATACCACAATCTTCAGTACTAAATGCAACTATCCATACAGAGAGAGAGAGAGAGAGAGAGAGAGAGAGAGAGAGAGAGTTTAGGGCTACGTCTTTGCTTCAGTAGTATTGTCTTCCTTGATAAGATATGTTTCAATTTTTTCTTTCACCATGGTTCTTGACTTAGCCTTTTGGCACCTTTCTTCCTGATGGGCCTAAGAAATAATGTAATAGGCTATAAAATCATTCCCTTCCAAAGAATAATGTTATAAGCAAAGAATTACTCCTCCAAATACTGAAAAGCCTACATCTTTCAGAAGGCATTGTGAAACTACTTTGAGAGTTACTCAGATTGTCTCTGCATGCTTGTTCACATATAGATCCTTTTCTAACAGCATGTTTGGAAGTTCTATCCAAATTGCTACAATTCTTGAAAATCAGGATTTCTCTCCAGTCTTAAATCCAAACTGAATATCATAAAAGGCTATTTAGGCCATTAACTTTCTGCTCAGAGCAGGAATCCAAATCAAAGCATCTCAGCCAGATGGCTGCCTAGCCTCCCCTTGATTATATCTAATGAAGGAGAACCTGCAATCTGAGTCAATTGGATTGTGGTTTGACCTGTTCAGAATTTTTTTTGTAATATTCAGAATCTATCTTCCTAGAACGTAAATCCACTGTTTTGTGTCCAGCACTCTGCAATGAGAACAAACAAGTCTAGACCTTTTTCTATATGAACATACTTTCTGACAGGTCTTTGCTGCCCTTTCTGAATCTCCTCCGATTTCTTAGAATCCTTCTTAAATTATGGTGTTGAGAATTTGAGTAGTATTTGAGCAGGGTTCTGATGAAAGTAAATTCGAGCAGAATAATTACATTCTGTGATTTGGAAACTAGTATTTATGCAGCCTAAAATTGCCTTTGCCTTAGCCAAATCATGTTGCTGACCTATATTTAGTTTGTAATGAATCATTATTCTAAAACCTTTTCTGCTAGTATTATTACTGTAACAGTGCAGTAAACATAATATAAGCAGTATCGTGCTGATCGTATGCCTGGCCCATCCAGTCCAGCAGCCTGTTTTCACAATGGCCAATCAATTGCCCAAGGAAATCTCCAGGCATATGACCTTCAGAGACAGAAACACTAGCATCAAGGCTAATAGCCATTGATCCCCATGGCTTTCATGAATTGGTCCAATCCTTTTTTTAAGGCCACCAACCACATCTCATGCTATAAGAATGCATATCACCTATTTCTGCTGCCACAATATATTGCCCTAGATGCCGCTGCATTGTTATCCCAATGAGCCCGTCAGGGTTGAAGCTAATCAGATTGGAGCCAGTTCTGTTTAGGCCAGATAGAGAGCAGGAGCATTCTAATCTCAAGTATGGGGAAACCATGGCTACAGTCCATTGACTGAATAGGACAGAAGAACAAAGCTTAAAATTTAAACCCTTTATTTTGTGTATATATAAAGGCTTCACTTGTGTGTTCTGTAGTAGTCAGATTATCTTCATACACACGAATTCTTTCTTGTCTGCAATAAGGCAACTTATCTTGCAGCATTGAGTCCTTGGCACTGGTGCTATCTAGTTCCTGAAGGAAGAGTTGGGTTCATCAAAGGTAGATATTCCCTGCCTGAGGTTAGACACTCTATGTGTCATGATCACCCAAAAAAGTCTGATAGCTGTTCAATCTCCTGCATCAATTACAATCTCTTATGTGCTTTTAAAGCTACATATGACATTCCAAAGGCCAAGGGCAATACCTCACGCTTAAGTAATCTCATAAAGCTACATAAATGCTGGAAAATACAGCAACAGCACTTTTCATTCCTTATTGTTCCTCAGGTCATCTTGGTTCTCTACTAAATAAATTATCCATTCCCTTCCATTTTCCTCAACAAATAAGCTTAACAGAAGAAGCTCTTACAAAAAACAAAAAACAAAAATAAAGGATACTGCAGCATCTTCATGTAATTCTGTATTGCCTGAAGCCAGTCTGGGATCGTCATGGAAGCCTTGTAATTTGGCACCGACGGCACAGAAGGCTGCATAAAATGAGACAGAGACAAGTTGGGAGAGGTCATTATTTGAAGTAGACAGCCAAAACTGTTTTAGTGGAGCAGAGAAGAAGAGCTGGACTGCATTGTGAGAAAACGGAAATGACCCTCTGCTAATGCAAATCCTGTCCCGGTATTTTATCAGATTAAGGCCCACTGAGCAAAATGGGATTTATTCCCAGGTAGGTGTGCAATGTATAGCCAGAGCATTCATTGTCTGAAAGAAGACCTAACTTGCTAAGGTTTGTCTTCCATTAGTTTCAAGCCAACTTTGCCAAATTAAGGTATAATCCACAGAAGACCATTTGCCTTCTCTCAACATCCTCCCTGCTCCAAACCTCAGAATATTCATACAGCTGTTCATGCAACTGGAGAAAGAAGCGCCTTCTGAGATTCATATGTCACAATTCCATGCTAGCAATTGACAAGTGAACAGAAACAAAGGGACATTGTCTATTAACAAGTACTGCACTGACCATCTAAAGCAGAAGCAAACTGTCCAATTTCTTTGGCATGAAAATATTAAGAAAGAATGAAGAGTAAATCTTTAAAGAGCAACTTAGAAACAATTATTGTACCTGGAAAACATAACTACGATTGTATATGTGCAGACTCATAATTTGATATAGGTACACAAAGCACAATAGTTTTATCTGTCTGGAGAAAGCCTATTCCTTTAAATGTGATGCTAACCTCCAAATATTTACAATGTGCTTCAGATTCTTGGATGCATTATCCATCTATGCCTCCTTATTCAATCCTGTTCTCCCACTGCACAAGGCTTTGTTCAGGAGGGCTTTCAGGAAGGCTTTCCTGCTCATATTTCTCATCTTCAAACTTAATATTTTGGGCTCAATGGTGGGCTCTAGACATTCAGTGATTATCAGTGTAACTACCCTGTTTCCCCCAAAATATAAGAGCCGAGGTGGCGCAGTGGATAGAGTGCAGCACTGCAGGCTACTTCAGCTGACTGCTAGCTGCAGTTCGGCGGTTCAAATCTCACCAGGCTCAAGGTTGACTCAGCCTTCCATCCTTCCGAGGTGGGTAAAATGAGGACCCAGATTGTTGGGGGCAATATGCTGACTCTGTGAACCGCTTAGAGAGGGCTGTAAAGCACTGTAAAGCGGTATATAAGTCTAAGTGCTATTGCTAAAATAAGACATCCCCTGATAATAAGCCCAATCGGGCTTTTGAGTGCATGGCAATAAGGCCAAGCGCTTATTTCAGGGTTGAAAAAATATATAAGACAGGGTCTTATTTTCGGGGAAACATGGTATGAAGCAAGCATTTTTTCTATTTAATGTACAGTTCTCATTGTCATGCATGCCATGATCCTTCAGATACGTTATAGTACAATTCTCATCATTCCTAGGTACATGGCCACCAATGACCATATTGGATGAGGGTGATGGGAATGATACAAATATACTAGGAGATTATCTATAGTTGGGAAGGCTTTATTACATTCATCACAGCGATACAAGTACTTTGTCTGGTGGGGCAAGAAAGGCAAATATCCAGAGTCTGGTTTATACTGATAAAAGTTGCTGGTCACTTCCTTCCTTTAGTAGTCACATAGTCACAGTCTGTGTAAATGACGTAGATGCACCTGTTGGCTGCCAGTCATTACTCCAGCAGCATGGTTTATAAGTAGACCAGCATTTTCCCTTAATCTTTTAATTCAAGGGTGGATCATTTCTGCCCTGTGACTCTACGATTCCCCTCATGCCCCTTTTTGCAGACCCCAACTATATCACAAGGGTGGGGGGTGGGGTCTGCCAAAAATCTATAGTTGTTGCCAATTAGGCAAGAAGCACAATAAATCACTCAGATGCACCATCATACATTTAAAAATGAAGTATCAGATAAACAGAACAAAAGCAGACCGTCTTCACTAACTTAGGACAAATTACCAGCTCAAGGTTGACTCAGCCTTCCAGCCTTCCAGGGTCAGTAAAATGAGGACCCAAATTGTTGGGGGCAATATATGCTGACTCCTAAACCATTTAGAGAGAGCTGTAAAGCACTGTGAAGCGGTATATAAGTGCTATTGATATAAGCATTAAAGAGCTGAAACTGAAGTGAATTACTGATGCCATTGGATCTCTCCCCAGAACCCCTACCCCACCTGCTTTAATTGGGTTTAGAATATATTAATTATATCATGTGAACCATCCTGTCTTATTATCTTCATTTTCAAGAGTGTCTCTGGGACCCAATGGATGCAGTCCTGTGGCCTGTTCCCATGTACCTAGGAAAGAAAACAAGCTAAACTGGCATGGTAGAGTATCCTGGGAAGCTGAAAAGGAGGCTAAGAAACAACCCCACCAGTTTGCCTTACTTTAAATTGGTATTGTGAAACTGGCTGTGCCCATCATGACACTCATTTTATGAACAAGCCCACCAACTGTCATGCAACCATATTGTGAGGCCTTACTGTCATATCCACTGACTCACAAAGATGGTTTTGTCTTGCCTGAGATCTCCATGTAGCAGATGTATTGCAACTAGAAAATTAGTAGTGTTGTGCTGCAACATCATTCTGTTTCAATTCTGTATTTCTTTATCACAGTTCTTGTGCTTGCTGCTTACAATAGGGACTTTGTTAAAAGACAAGGATGACATGCCATCCATAACTCAGTCCCCCATTTTCCCCTTTAATGTGCTCCTATTAGTAAAGCAGAGAAAAGTATGCTTCTATTGCACAGACAAATGAATTTTCAAAATGCCAAGATCCTGATTTGGCCACTTGTTAAGTTTCTCCATTGGTATAATATATGCTTCCTATAACACAGCAAGATTTTCCCAAGTCTGGTTCCCATCACCAGAGCAATGCTACAGGAGGAAAACAAATCCAGCAGGCTGTTCCCAGCAATGCCGCCCTTGCCTATAGCTGCTAAGACACAAGAGGAAAGAATTAAGAACCCCACCCAAGACTCTTCTTCAGCATTTGGGCTTACAGACAGGACAGGTGGCTGGAAGGGCTGCTGTCTCTGAAGAGTATCCATTGCAAGTGTTTCCATCCTTTGATTGCCAGCTGTTTTATCAATCATCAGAGCTCTCCAGTCACAGGTCACGTGGTACAGAATTAGGATGGCAAATGAAAGGAGATGATACATAAAGGCAGCACCTGCTTGGATAGCTTTCACTTACTTCAGCCCAGATTCTTATCCCTTCATAGCCAAAGGGAAACCTAGCCGCAGGAACCTTGCCCCATAATACTCTAATTAGAAAATGTCACTATTGACTATTTCTTTCAGATGACATATACCAGAGACACTGTATTTTGGTACGTGTTTTACCATTCAGAGCTGGGACAGCATAGTAATCAGGTGCTGACTTGGATTGGAAAGAGTAGGTTCAATCACAGCAGCATCCACAGGTTCTCACTGCTTTTGCCAGAATGATGAAAATGGTGTCATGTCATAATCTCCATCACTTTGGAGATGGGTGACATCATGAGACATATAGAAGAAGGGCAGGACTGGCACCATAACTCTGCATTTGTCACTCTGCCGCACTTTTCTTGCCCTCATGCACAGTCAATAGGACTCTAGTTCATCCTAGAGAATCAAGAAGTAAGTCAAAAGACCTCAGTAGGTTAGAGATAGATTGTCATGGAGAAACTCTATTTGAAAGCAACTTGATGACATACAGGACTTTGAAGATCCCGCAGAACTAAACAGTCTTTCCAGAGGTGAGCAACCTGTTCCCTGCTAGACATTGCTAAGCCAAATTTCCATTAATCTTGCTCACGTGTCCAATGGCAAGAGATGTTGCGAACTGTACTTCAGCCAATTCTAAAGTGCCAAAATTGTTCATCCCTGGTCTAGACAAAGTTAATCTGCTGTGACATGCAACTAGTGTGACAGGCGAGTAATGCAGATGTTCAGAGTGAGAAAGGGGAGTATGAAAACCAACTATTTGTAGGTTAGTGCAAGCTTCTAATTCCATCCTGTTAAATCCAACATCTTGGCACCTCTCAGCAAAGTGGTGTTTTTCCTGCCAAATTCAGCTGCTGTGCCACTTGCGATTTCTTCCCATCTTTCTTATCACAGAGCTGCAAACTTTCACAAATGTTTCTGGCGATAAGGAACTAGACTGCACATTTTCAAATGTGAGGAAAGCAAATAGCTGCTCAAAATAAGCCCTTGGTATAGAAATGCCCAGGTGACAATTAACTGTTAGCACTTTTGGTTGCAACTACAAATATTTCCTCCAGGGAAAAGAATGAGCAGCTGTTGAACTACATTCATACATGTCTCAAGGGTTTATGAAAGCAAGTACAGCCAAAACTGAGAGACAATTAGCCCTCCACAAATAAAAGGATTCTGAATCTTGAATGAGTAGGGCTCAATTATTTTTCAAGCAACTTTCTAGCCTTTGAGGCTGAACAGAAAAATCTGAAACATGTCAACAGCTCTCAGAATCCAGAACAAGATTTTAGTAGTTACTAGACACCTTTTTATTTCTATTTAGTTCCATTTCTATAGGTAGCTCCCCCCTCCCAGCCAGGTTGAGCTCACTACTGGTAAACTCCACATATACTTCTATATAATTTCGCAGTAGCAGTATTCCCCCCCCCCCAATTATCTTCTGGGATAATTTTTGACTTCAGTGTCTTCTTTCCAAGTGGTATCCTATTCAGGTGTGACTATTTCTGGCTTTTTCCAAGTTTCACCAAAGTTAACCAATTGCTAATAAAATTCCAAGTGTACACCATTATTTCTTTTTTTGCAAAAAGAAGCAGGGAAGGTAAGTTCTTGCAATAACACCTATCCCACCCCCTGTGGAAAGCAGAAATAGTAGAAAGTAGAAAAGTAGAAATAGCCACATAAACAAGTATACATAAACAAGCAAAGAAACCTTCACGCATCCTGGTCAGACTGTTAAGTAGAAAACAAGGACTCGGGGGAAAAGCCATAACTTACTTTTGTAAGCAAAGTAGCACTCCTTATAGCTTCCACCATCTCTCTGCCCGAAGGGTGGACCTTCGCCACATGCCCCCACATTCTCTCCCAGGTCTGCCCATCAATTGGAAAACCACTTTTGTTGACAAGGAATACTGCTCCTCCATCTTTGTCCTCCTCTTCTGAGCCTCCGTTGTTGGCAGTACTGAGCGTCCGAGTGTGGGAGCTTCTGGAACGGCCCCCTTTGTCTCCCTTGGGGTGGGAATTGTGGGAAGCTTTGGAGCCAGAGCCAGTCATTGTGAGCTCTCAAGGAACCAGCAGTCCGACAGAAGACAGACCCTGGTCAGTGTCCCGTCAAGCAAGTCTGCTCCATTCTGCCCCCTGCTCCCGCCAAATGAATGAGGCTGACATGAAATCGCTTGCTAGCAGCCACCAAGCAGGTGGTGGAGGGCTTGTTCCTTATAGAAGCAGAATCTATAAAGACACAAGGAGTGGAGAACATGGTATCAGCAGCATCAAGCAGCCAAGCTCAACCTTCCCACCAAGTGCCTTCCAGCCACGTCAAACTACAACTTCTATTATCCCCAGTGCAGTGGTACAATCCAGGGTGGCTGGGGATGATGAGCACTGCAATCAAAGACATATGGAGAGCATCAGGTTGGAGAAGACAGGGTTAGAGAAAACAATCCCTTTTCAGAGACTTTGCAGGGACCGTCACATTCCTTCCTCAGCATGGTTTTTATTTTTATCCATCAAAATTCTAAAACCACCCATCTCCCTCACAAACCTCACTTGGTTTGCATGCTACACGGAATCCTCTACTAACCAAATGAGCAAAACAAAACAGGGCAAGGCTCGCCCCCCACCCCCACCCCAATTCCCAGCAAGGTTAATAGTAACCAAGCTGTGTACATGCAGCTGAGGTCTTTGACCCGATTAAGCGGGTGGTGTGAACACAGCCACCGGGTATCCTTGTTATCAGCTGGAAATAGCAAACGACAGAAGGGCCTTTCCTCAAAAGCCCGATTTTACTCTATTCACTTGTCAAACAAAAGGACACTAGAAGAGCTCGCTCTGCTACAGCAATCCTCAGGCTGCCTCTCGGCAGGGGGCGACAGCAGCCAGCCAAAAAGCCTTTCTTTCAGTCTGAGAAATGTCTCACAAAAGGAACGGGACGCCTCGCCGTTGCGGGCTATATAGCGCCTAGATTTCGAAGCCCAGATCCTCGGTTAAATGAGAATCTGCAACAGAGGACGGTTGGCGCCGCACCCCGGCTCAGCTTTTGGTTGGGACCCACAAAGGGAAACAAACACACGCATACGCGCACAAAGAGAGTCCTGAGGGGAGATTCCAGCAGCTCTCCGTGCGCATTCCCACGTTCACCACCCCTACTCCTTATTGTTCGGAGATTGGAAAGCTCAACGGCGCGCAGCAACCAAGGTCGGACTGCTGTAAAGGAAAACGCACGCACGCTTCCACATCGTTTTGGCAACCTCCAGGCGGGATGGTTTGAGTTCTGGAATATGTGCGTGAGAAACGAAGCCAAAGGGGGGCGGGTTTTTTGTTTTTTGTTTGCCTGGCTGGCTGGCCCAGCCACCGCAAGCCTTTTCTTTTCCTCAAGGAGAGGGTTCCCCACCCCCTCCATCGCTCGCTCGGCTACGAAGACCCCACCCATTCTCCCGTTCCCGCTGCGCCGCCGTTAGTCTTACCCGATCGCGAGAGGATTCATTGCACCGGAGCCTCTCCAGGCGGCTGCGGCTGCAGCTGACTCGGACGCCTTCGCCTTAGTCCATGTTCCATGATCAAGTGTTACTCTCTGACATGTAACCATGTTACCCGGCAGCTGCCGACATTCGGAGCGTCCCCATTGGGCGCCGCAACAAAGAGAGGCGGACTTAAGAGAGTCGGGAAGCAGCTCATAGAGGCGTTGCACACTTCTGATTGGTCGGAAGCTCGGCAGGCTAACAAGGCCAGCCCGGGAAATCTAATCGGTTAGCATCTCAAACCCCTCAGTCATATCAATAGGAGCTCGGACAGGAGGCTTTCCTCAGGAAGTAAGAATTTATAGGTGACATTGCACCCCACGAGGTACATCAATAGTTAAGTAAACTATTTGATTATTTATATCCCACTTTATTATTTTGCAATTAATTCATCTGAATTCTCCAGTATATATAGAGAGAGAGCGCCAGACCCTCTTGGGGCTACAGAGGAGCAGGCACTCATGGCGCTGGTTAGGGCCTTGAAGGTTCTTCCTGCCTGTTTAATTTTAATTATTCTATTCTTGTTTCAAATGCCTCCTATTATAGCATTTATATGTAGCTTTTATGTTTTAATGTCTTGTACACCGCCCAGAGTAGCTGTGAGTGAGATGAGTGGTTTCTAAATGTGATACACACACACACATGTAGTGGATATAAAAAAAATCTACACACCCCTGTTAAAATGCCAGGTTTTTGAGATGTAAAAGAATCAGTGCAAGAAAAATTACTTCTGATTTTTCCCCACCTTTAATATAACATAAGCTGTGCAATTCAATTGAAAAACAAACTGAAATGTTTAGGGGGGGGGGATAAAAAAAACTAGAATAATATGACTGCATGAGTGTGTGCACACCCTCTTATAAGTAGGGATATGGCTGTGTTCAGAATTAACCAATCACATCCAAACTTATGTTAAATAGTAGCAGTATTCACCTGCCATCAATTAAAGTGACTGATCAAGCTCACATAAAGTTCAGCTATTTTAGTAGGATTTTTCTGACATTTATTCAGCAAAAGCCATAGTTTGCAAAGGGCATCGAAGGCATGGTCTTACAAAGCATCAAAGGAATCTCATTGTTGGAAGGTATCGGTCAGGAAAAAAGTACAAAATTTTTCCCAGGGCATTGGATATACCCTTGAACAGTGAATACAGTCATCAACAAGTGGGGAAAATATGGCACAACAGTGACATTATGAAAAACTGGATGTCCATCCAAAATCGATGAAAAAACAAGAACAAAACTGGTCTGAGAGGCTACCAAGGGTCCTACAGCAACATTAAAGGAGCTACAGGAATACATCTGGACTGCAGGGCAGGATGGCAAGACAGAAGTCTTTTCTTACAAAGAAGAACATCCAAGGCCAGCTACATTTTGTAAAAGCCTACATCAAGTCTGACAAAGGCATGTTGGAAAATGTCTTATGGTCTGATGAGACCAAGGTTGAACTTTTTTGCCAACAAAGTATGGCTGGCACAAAAACAGCAGTGCACATCACCAAAGGTACACCATACCCACAATGAAGCATGGTGGCAGCAGCATTATACTTTGGGGCTGCTTTTCTTTAGCTAGAACTGGGGCTTTAGGCAAGGTGGAGGGAATTAGGAATAGTTCCAAATATCAGTCAATTTTGGCACAAAACCTTCAGGCCTCTGCTAAAATGCTAAAGATTAAGAGGAATTTCACCTTTCGACAACAATGGCCCAATAACAATGACCCTAAACAAAGATTTTCAGTTTGCTTTTCAATTTAATCGTACAGCTTATATGTTATATTAAAGGAGGAAAAAATCTGAAGTGATTTATCTTGGTCTGATTTTTTTTTTTTACGTCTCAAAAACCTGGCATTTTAACAGGTTGTGTAGACTTTTTATCCACAGTGTGCATGTGTGTGTGTAGAGTGAGAAAGAATTATATATGGTAGTTATAGCTCTCGTTTTACTGTACAGTATCTTCTGTTGCTTGTTTTCTAGCCATGTTAAATCCATAAGAAGGAAAGATGGAATAGCTGGGTGGGGGATAATATTAGAACTTGTTCTTTTTAAAGCACCTTGAGAGTAAATCCTGTTGTGCTCAGCTTTTTTAGTAGACATATTTTTGGTAATGTTAAGTGCACTAATCCTTTCACCTGTAGCTCCCAGAAGTCCTAACATTCCAGGCATAACTTGAACTGGTGTTCTTTTTCACACACAAAAAATCTTTTCAGTGTTACGTCTCAGTCCCAGAATATGTTCAGCTTTAACAAAGGGAAAACATCTGTGTATGAAGATAAAATTGATTAGTAGCAAGTGTGTAGCCCAATCTCTAAATACACTTAATTTCCCATAATGCAGTTTACGTACAGCTATAACTACGATACCAACTTGTTTGCAGGAACAATCTAGACATTCAGCTATTTACATGTTTGTAATTCACCATGGTCTCCATGCACAAATGTGCTTTGTGCAGGAGGCTTCACACTAAGAAAAAGGGGAAGATATTGTTAGATGTAAATGAATATGGAATTCATATTATTACAGAAAGAACAGAAAAAGCCAGCCATTAAAAAGTTAAACTCTGCCTTTACTCCAGCTCATGGAGTAGCTGGCAACATTCTGAACTGCCACCCAACTGCCTCTCCCAATGGGAACCATCAACTAAGTTGAAAGATTGACCTCTTCTCACCATAAGAAGCTTATCTATTCCTACTATCACTCTGAGACATCTCTAACAAGAAACTCTCTTCTTTAGGGCAAGAAAACTTTTAAGCAATTGTAAGCAGATTTCAGCACAGCAGTACCTAGATGCCATTTCTTGCAATAAGTGCAGAAGAATTTTTTAGATGTCAATATATATTATAAAGTGAAAACTATGGGATTAAAATTACATATGAAGATCATCAAATTAATGACTAAGTAGAACTATCAGCCTTAGAATTGCAAATTGAAAATATCGAAGTGGTGGCGGTGCTTCAGATTTTAGACTTCATTGTTAGCATTTTAAAAGGTGATATTAGCACTTTTAGCATGGCAGTCTAGGCCTTTTTTTTTTTTTTTTTTTTTTTTTTTTTTTTTTTTTTTATATTAAGAATTAGTTAATTTTATTCAGTATTTATTTAACATCTGCCAAATCCTGGGCAGCCACAAAAGCTTTTAATACTTTTAATTTGGCAGTTTTTTTTTTTTTTTTTTTTTTTTTTTTGAAACTTGAAGAAAACATGTTCTTAGCTAAGGCCATTTCTTTGGTATGTGAGAACTTGCTTTTTCAGCAACTACCCAATAGACAGCATATTCTGAAAGTCCTTGAATACACTTGCAAGCTTTAACAAAGATACAAACCCAGCTGGGAAAGAGTAATGTAAGCCATAAATCTGTCACTTATGGAATGTCTTCTAGAATCAATGTTTTCTATTTTTCGAGACTCTCATGTAATCAATGTCTTTTATTGTTTGGTCACTTGCTCTCTAACATATCACGTATACCAAATGTATCTATTGTTTCTGTACCCTAAAAAATGATTTCACTCCCCCCTTAATGATTTTTGCTTTGCCCAAATTACTTGGTGATTCATATTTTCAGGTGGACAAAGAAGTCCTTTTGCAAAGATAAAATTCTCTCTCAAATTCAGGGATCAAGTTCTTATCAGCTCCACGCCAAACTCAGGGTGCCTGAGTTTGGAGACAGCAGTGGATAGCTTCTCCCTTTTAGGATTAAACATCAACATAAAGGAACAAGCAGTCAAATACATTGCAGATTAGCACTTGGTAGAGCAGCCATGAAGGCTTTAAAAAAAAACATTCAAATGCCATGTCTCCATACCTACAGGTATTTAAAATTGTGCTGTGATATTTCCTGTGACACTCTATGGGTATGAAAGTTAGATTTTGAAGCAGGATAGGAAGAGAGCCAGTTTGGTGGTGGTGTTAAGATGCTGGCCTACAAACCAGGATTCTAAGGTTCGTGTCCTGCCTTGGGCATGAAAGCTGGCTAGATGATATTGGGCCAGTCACTCCTTTTCAGTACAACCTACCTCAGAAGGTTGCTGTGGACAAATAGGAGGAGAAAGGAATATTATGTACTGTATGTTTGCCACCTTGAGTTATTTATAAAGTAATAAAAATGGGATTTAAAAAATCTAAGGAGTATTGATGCTTTTGAACATTGGTATTGGAGAAGATTTCTGTGAATTGTGGGGACTGCCAAAAAACCAAATTAATGGACCATCAAACAAATCAAGCCCAAGTTCTCAGTCGAGGCAAAAATGACCAGAATCAAATTATTCTACCTCAAACACATTATATAAAGACAAGGAAAGAGGAAAAAGAGATGACCAGGCACGCGTGATAGGAGGACTTCATGACAATAACAACGTTGAAAATCAGATTAGGGACAGATCGTTATGAAGAATAATTATCTGTGGTTGCTAAGAGTTGAAAATAACTTGATGGCTATTCAAGGAATCCACTGATTGGGGTTAGTACTGAGATTTTATTTGAGAATTTTGCTTTGTAGCACCTGAATCATTAACACTGACAAATTATGTTAATGTCAGTCTATATACAGTCCCCAATGCGAACCGCCAGCATGCAATTTCTCATCAACAAACATCTTTGCTACAATTCCTCTGGAGCTGAATTGCTGAACCATGTCATTGGCATAAGTCAGGCAGACCATGACAATCTTACTGGAGGCAGTCAGTTCCATCAGCTCTGTGGACTTTTAAATGCACTGTGAAGCCACCTAGATGAGGCAAAGCAGGGCAGATGTATTGCTCATCAACTTAGTCAGCACAGCACAGCACAGCACAGCACAGCAGGTGTAACAATATTAGCTCTTGAGTGTGTTATACTGTGTTAAAAACATGGTGTTTTTCCTATGCCTTGGGTTAAGATGATTTTGAGGGCCATCTCTGCTGATGGGGGAGAGAGTTGCTTGATATTCCCTCCTTCACAGTTTTGTTTTATTTTGCTGTTTGTGTATATTAAGCTGTCCAGCTGTGTGGCTGGAGTTCATATCATAGAAATGTGATTACAAATAAATAAGCAAGCAAGCAAGCTAGTTAGCCACCAGACAACCACTGAACTGTTCTAATAAATTATATAAATGTATTTTCATACAATTCATTTGTTCAATACCTAAAATAAGGTTATCTTTAAATACAACATTCAACAAGATAAAAAAAGCAGATTGCTGAACAACAGAATAGTTATTTAGGAGTTTGGGATAATTGTTCCATTTGTCTCACTAAAGAATGATGCAGAAAAGAACAGTAAATATTTCTAATGCCACCATTATTTCAGTAATACTTCTAATGTCACCATATGTTGGCCATTTTGATAAATACTGATTGTTGCAAATATTGGTATGATCTAGCGAAATTTAAGTACTTTTACATCCAACAAATTTTAAAGAAAAAAAAAGAGGATAGGTTTTTTTCTGATATCTGGGATAGAAATGTGATTTGATTATGCTTTTCCTTATAAATTATTAGGCACAGATGTACTATACTATGTTAGCCTTGAAGCAACATTTATTCCTCATGTGAAAATGAAGACTTATTACCATGCTTACTCATTTGTAAAACAAGAACATCAGGACCAGTGGACTCAGCAAAGCAGCAAGCCATTCACTTTCACCCTTCTTCTAAAGGTGAAAAAGATCTAAAGGTTTATCTTGATTTACTTCCAGGTAAGCCAAAGGACATGATGAGAACATTTAACATATGGTAGTAATTCTTAAATGTACACAAAATATTGTCATAATTCTGTCGAACTAATAGGCTGAAAACACTCACTGGCAATTTTCCATATCAAGTAAATCCACTTTTTGTTAAGCAGTAGAGTTATTTTAAATCTACACACATTCCTAACTAATGAAATAGTAGGGAGTCCATTGTGAGCTCTGCCTTATTTTATTATATTTTGCCAGAAATTATCTTCATTTACTTTTCACAAATTCACAAAATTGATGCAAAGAACACAATGGCATGCATATGCCTTTGTATGATCTGGCAATACTTTCTTGTGATTCACATAATACAAAAAGATGTATGTTCATTTTCAGAATGTAAAAAAAAAAAAACAGGAATCATAAATATCTAATTTTTCTGTGATCAAAAATTCAGAAGACCTTCATCTTCAATAACTTAGAATATAAAATACTTCTTGGAAATTGGGGGTTTACCATTCACTCATTTGTGTTTCAAAACAAAGAGATTTCATGAGCCACAATTCTTTCAAAGCCAAAAAAATGGCAAAATCCAGGATTTACAGTATATCACATCCAAAAAAATGAATTTCTTATACTGTCTATTGTGCTAAAGACAACGCCCTCCTATAGGAAGGGCAGTTTTGAATATTTCAAATAAAAACAAGTTAAAACACATATTTCATTGATATCAAACTGCTCACTGAACACATTCTATATGAGAATTCCAAGTGTGAATTAGCTAGTGGCACAGATTTTGATAAAAGAGATTCTAATTTATCACTTACAGCATAATATATTTTATGAAAGTGCACAATTTCCAAATAAGAAATGGAAGATTCCTGGGAATTTTATCACTGAAACTTAAAACAATTGTTGAAAATTACCATTTTAAAGTTAAAATGTGTTCATTAAGTGTATACAAATCTTTCCTTTATCTAGTGTACAATCACTGCTAACTGCTGCCATTCAGCACAATTTTTAGGCTTATAGTTCTTGTGATTCTCCATTAAGTTTCTTTTATTATAACAGAGCTGCCAATTGTGAGTCTAGTGTTTTTTCATTTTTAATTTTTGATTCTGATTGGTTTTTTGATGTTTTGTTTTGTTCATCTTCAATAGGACTGTCAGTGGGTATCTGTCAAGGAAATAAAAGGCAATTCAGAACATATGAGGAGATTTAGAAAACAGATTTAGTGAGAAGCTAGCATGGAATATTATCAGAGTAAAAAAAAAAAAAAAAGAGGGTATTCCCTAAATTCCAATGAAACATTTAAAAGAATGGAAATGTATACAATGGTACCTCGGTACTCATTGTTAATTGTTTTGGGGGGGTGGGGGGATGCGACCAGTACCAAAAATGACAAGTACCAAACAAATTTTACCCATAGGGAATAATGTATTAGTCACAAGGCAGCCAACGACAAGTTCTAGTTTGCATGTCAAGTAACAAACAAATGAGAAGTCTGGGATAAAATTTTCATGTCAAAATGCATTGAGTGCCAAGTTCGACGAGTTTCAAAGAAGTTAAGTACCAAGGTACCACTATACTATGTTTTGTCCAAATCCTTTTGAAAATGAGGTGAACCAACATTAATTAGTAAAAAGTTCAATTGGTAGCAATGTGTATTAAATACAAATGTGTCATATTGTCATCTATATTGAGAAACCTCCAAGTCATGTCTTACCATACATTTAAATATTAGCATATTATACCTAATATTCATACACAAATGATGAATACACATTCATTTGATACACAAATGAACATTTGCCTTCCATAAATGTATCATATTACTTGCAACTGTTTTGTATATTAATAATAACCTAATTATTGGCTTTGGGGACCATGTACCCCAATATAAATAATTATACAAAATGAGTTATTAGTGGGTTAGGTCCCTTGTCTATGGAACATAATCCACTGATAATTACTTATATAATTGCAATTTAAATATGTACATAGAAATGAAAGAATAGGTAATAACTTCAGGAAATATTACAATGCTTTTTATGTCATTTTAAAATATGCAACGTGATAGCTACTGAATTTCCAGAAGGAAATGGAATATTTGTTAAGTTCCAACTCAGATGGAAGAGAGTGCTTTCTATAGAGTTATATTATCCTGCACTATTTCAATTTCTCAGTGGTCCCTCTTCCTCATATGCTGCAGACAGATTTGGGATAAAAATTGGATAAACTGGAAAATTCTTCAGAAACAGCAAATAATACAAACGTCTAATAAAAAAAAGATGCAAACTTCACAAAAAATATTTTTTGAAATTTACTCAAAACTGACAATATAATGAGAGTTAAACTTATATCACAACAATAAATTTTAAGATTAAAATTACTTACAGATTTAATGTCCACAGTTACAATCCCTGAATTTATATTGTGCCTTCGCAAATCAGATTTAATTAAAGCTAAAAAAAAAGAGATAGTATTAAATATCAATTCAAATACATTCACTGTGGTGAATTTTTTAAGTTTGGCTTTGTTAATTGTCCTACAGACACCAACACGTTAATGTCAGCAGTCTTCTGCAGAATATCTAATACTTGCTTTATTGCAATGTTTTTCAGGTATTTCTGAATTGAGAAATAGTAATATGAGTAAATACTAAAACATATTAATCAAAAGTGCAAATCTATATCAGGGAGAGGATATTTTGGTGATGGGTGGAGTGATGATATCAAGATAACATGGGGACTAAACAGCAGCCGTTGTAGTGCAATGAAAGTAGAACTGATGCAGATAAGTATTCAAACTGATTGAACAACTAAATGAAAACATTTTCTGGAATATATGTTATGTTGAGAACTCATTCTACTCCACAACTTTCCATTTTTAGAAGTTACTCCAGATACCTCTACTGTTTGATCCTCTTGGGAGTTTGGTGAAAGCTCAATTATTGCTAACTTCAGGGAAGAAAATAATTTAAAGGCAATTATTAGAGTAAGTTACTTTATTCTTATTCAATACAATTTAATTTATTATTTCCAATCAAAGCCCTATCTATCTATCTCTATCATCTATCTATCTATGTGATATGTAATATGACCAAAGCTTGTTGAAAGTATGCAGCAATATGGCTTTTATATTCTATTATACTATTAAATAAATATAATTTATTACCTTTGGGATCTACTATATCTATAATTACTATAAGAGGCTAAGATTTACAATTCCCTCAGATTCTACAAATATCTGTGGTGCAATATAGTCTGGATTCCCAGAAGGGAGAAGCTGCATTCCAGAGGACCAAGAGACAGTGAAATTTAGATACCGGAAGTTTGGTTGGGAGAAAGAGGATCGAAATAGTTCATCCCTAGAAGTTCTCAGAGTATATTTTAATGAGGTAGTAGTTGTTTTATTTGGGCAAGATTTCTGTCTGTAGGTGAGGAACAATAAAGGAAACTGCTTAGAACAGTGATGGCGAACCTATGGCACGCATGCCGGAAGTGGCACGTAGAGCCATTTCTCCCGGCACGCGGAGCCGTCGCCCGTTGCTCTTCCGGGTTCCGGTGCGCCGGCCAGCTGGTTTTCATGTGCACGGGCATGCTGGAAACTGAAAGAGCAGCTGCCCATTGCGCATGCATGCTCCAAGAAGATGATCTTCCTGTTTCCAGAGTGCGCATGCGCACAGGCCAGCTGGTCTGGTTTGGGGATCCCGGCGGTCGCTTCCTCAGGGAGCAGAGCAAGGTAAGCCGCGGTTTCCCTCCCTCCCTGACCAAGCGGGCTTCTTCCTTGGCCCCAGGTGGTCTGGAGAACTGGTGGACCAGCAGCTGGTGAGGGCGGGGTAGGGGTGGTGGGCTGCCTGTGCAGATGACCTCGTGGCCTGGGCTCCTCCCTGCTGGGAGCCACTGTTCCCTGGCCGGCAGCAGCACTCTCGGCCCTGCCACCGGCTCTGCACCCCCCCCCACTACCAACAAGACGCCACTACTCGAGGCCACCCTGGCATGGGGGGGTGCTGGCAGGCCTGGCTGGCTGGCTGGCTGGACACAGCCGCCGCTGCGTTGCAGTGCCGCGCTGCCCAGGATCCACCCAGATAGCGGCCGGATCCACCCAGGTAGAGCTGGTAAGAGCATGCAGGTAGAGGAGAAGCGGGAAGCGCTTTTCACGCCCCCCCCTCCGCCAGCTCGTTCGCTGCGGGAAAGAGGGTGCTTGGAAGATCTCGGAGGGCAGGCTCCGTTTCGGTGGGCGATCACTGTCGGGTCGCGTAGTTCAGCGGGGAGGCATCTGGATGGGGCGAGTCCCGCCTAATTCGGCTGCATTTTTTCCTTTCCAGACCAGCAGCGAATGAGCTGGGGGCAAGAAAAGCGCTTCCCACTTCTCCTCTACCTGCATGCTGTAACTGGAGGATACTCCTCCAGAATCCCGGCCGCAAGCTGGCAGCCCCAGGGGAGCAGCAGGGGCAGAGCTGCTTATTTTTGGTGGCTGGTGAGGGGGGGGAGGTGGTTCTCCTCCAGGATCCCAGCCGCAAGCGGGAGGGTGAGAACCGCTGTGCAGCCCCAGGGGAA
>QLTV01000548.1:7729895-7766786 GCA_003457575.1 Thermophis baileyi
GCTCTTTACCCCCCCCCACTACCAACAAGACGCCACTACCCGAGGCCACCCTGGCATGGGAGGAGGCTGGCAGGCCTGGCTGGCTGGCTGGACACAGCCGCCACCGTGTTGCAGTGCCGCGCTGCCCAGGATCCACCCAGATAGCGGCTGGATCCACCCAGGTAGAGCTGGTAACAGCATGCAGGTAGAGGAGAAGCGGGAAGCGCTTTTCACGCCCCCCCCATCAGCTCGTTCGCTGCAGGAAAGAGAGGGCGCTTGGAAGATCTCGGAGGGCAGGCTCCGTTTCGGTGGGCGATCACTGTCGGGTTGCGTAGTTCAGCAGGGAGGCACCTGGATGGGGCGAGTCCCACCTAATTTGGCTGCATTTTTTCCTTTCCAGACCAGCTCCAAGCAAGAGGTGCAGGCGGCAGCGCAAGAGCTGCTGAAGTTTGTGCACCTCTTGCTTGGAGCTGGTCTGGAAAGGAAAAAAGGGGCAGAGCTGCTTGTTTTCGGTGGTGGGCAAGAGGAGGGGGCGGCCTCCCACTTGCGGCCAGGATTCTGGAGGAGAACCACGCCCCCCCCTTCGCCAGCCACCGAGAACAAGCAGCGCTGCCGCAGGAGCTGAGTCCGTTCCGAAGGAGCATCCGGCGCCAGGGCAAGAGACGCGCCGGCCTGAAGGGAAGCTTGCCAGGCCCAAAAACGGGCAACGTGTGTGTGTGCAACGCACTTGTGCGGGGGTGGTGGTGTCACGTACGCATGCGACGGGGGAGTGTGGTGATCGCGCGCGCATTCGCGGGGGGGATCGTTAGGGGGTCACGTGCGCATGCGTGTCGTGGGCGGGACGTGTGGGGAGCATTGCATTATGGGTGTGGGCACGCACACGCGCTACTCCCCCATGCTCCCCCCGTTTTTGGCACGCGACGCCGAAAAGGTTCGCCATCACTGGCTTAGAAGTAACTCTCTGTGCCTTTAATGGTTTTCAGAGCCTCAGGCAATATCTAAGTTTAGATATTTCTTAAAATATATCACAATATATCGCAATACAATATCATATATGAGGGTGGAGGTTTATTCTTCGAGCTTGTGGGTTGATTTCCGAACGTTCTATTAGCAGGCTAGGTAACATCTTCAGCGGAGTTTAGGGGATTACCTAGCCAGGTAACGAAACTCTACTCTCATCCTACACCTGAGCTACAGATATTCACCACCATTGCAATACTGTATATCTTAAGAGGGATCCTAATATTGATTTCTCTTAGATACTATGCATAAATTATTGAGGAAAATCTTATGACTGATCCACATGCTAATCAACCTTTCAGTTTAGGCTTTAATCCAGGTTAAAATGAACACACATAGTAATGAAAGACATTCATCAAAGATACAGTTAGTTATCAACATGACCACAATTGAGACCAAAATTTCCATTGCTAAGCAAGACAGTTAAGTGAATTTTGCCCAATTTTACAACCTTGCTTGCCAGTGTTTAAATGAATCACATGGTTCTTAAGTTAGTAACATGTTCATTAAGTGTATTCGGCTTCCCCATTAACTTTGCCTCAGAAGGTCACAAGGAGTGATCACATGACCCCAAGACACTGCAATCATCATAACTACTGTGTTTCCCCAAAAATAAGACCGGATCTTATATTAATTTTTGCTCCAAAAGATGCATTAGGGCTTATTTTCCAGTTAGGTCTTATTTTCGGGGAAATACGGTACTAAAATGTCTGTCTGGCTGACAATCTTAACTGGAGCTTATTTTTGGGGTAAGGCTAATATGAGCATCCGGCAAAATCATGCTAGGGCTTATTTTCTGGTTGGGTCTTATTTTCAGGGAAACATGGTACATGCCGGTTGCCAAGCATCTGAATTTTGATCACATGATCACAAGGATGCTGCAATGGTTGTGTGAAAAATTGTCATAAGTGACTTTTTTCAGTGCCATTGTAACTTTGAAAGATCACTAAACAAATGCTTGTAAGTTGAGGACTACCTGAATAGAGACACTTTACAAACAAAAAAGTAGGCAAATCCCCACAGTCTGTTTAACCAATCTTGTGTCTTACTGCTCTTCCTTTGCTGTTAACATATTTAAAATGTTTACAAATTTTTATTTGCTTTACCGTTATGATGCATTGTGTTTTTATTCTTGTAAGATATGTGGTATGTTTTTTGGTAATAAAAGGAGTTTTACAGTTTCAAATAAACAAAGATGACTTAAGCCTTTGGAGCAGGGGTGTCAAACACAAGGCCCGCAGGCCAGATCCTGCCCGCGATGTGGTTGGATCCGGCCCACAGGGCCGTCCTGGAAAATGTAAGGGGCCAGCCCGCGTGGCTTCGGCCTGGTCTACCCAATGTGAAGAGGAAACATCGGGCCAGTGTGACTTTGATCCAGTCTACACAGTGTGAAGAGGAAACATCGGGCCAGCGTGGCTTTGGCCCGGTCTACCCAGGAAACATCGGGCCAGCGTGGCTTCAGCCCAGTCTACCCAGTGTGAAGAGGAAACATGCCAGCAGTTTGGGGAGTGGCGTCAAGCTGGCCACGCCCAGCCAGCCAGCCACGCCCGGTAAGTGGCGTCAAGCTGGCCATGCCCACCCAGTTGGCCACACCTATCCAGTCAGCCACACCCCACCCAGCCCCCCGAGGTCAACCACAGCCCTGATGTGCCCCTCAATGAAATTGAGTTTGACACCCCTGCTTTGGACAGATTTCATATTCACTATTTTTCTATTAAGAACAAAAACATAATTTGAGATGTTAAGTGATTACCTGTTAAAATGATACCTATAAACATCCACACAAAGAGAAAAATATTTCCAGCACGAGGATTGTAAACTGTTGTAAGCTTCCCTTGGATCAATGTAAAGACGATCCCAAATATCTGTAATTGTTTATAAGAACACATTTCAGAACTCTGCCAGTTTTCCTTGAGTTCCCTGAACTCTGCCAGTTTTATTTCCTACTGTGCCCCATAAGTGAGATTTTGTTTACGCACTACTTTCAGAAAAGAACAGCGTGTTCTCATCATATTAAAAGTGTACTACTCATGGCCTGCAAATTTGTTCAATTGGGGGGGGCACCCCCAAATTACCCTGCCATTCTAATGGAAAATAGCTTATTCTAAAAAAAGTATTCTTTTGGATTCCAAGCATAAACAGAGATATGAGAAAAAATAGTTAGAATGGACTGGGTAGTCACAAATTCATTTTTCCACAGTGCCAATATAAATTTAGCAAATTCAAAGGACAAATATTTTTTTTTGTGATTTTTTTTTTTTTGCATAGTAATGCAGTTGTTACAACATATATGCCATTTTCTAAATATTTTCAATAGAGATGCTGCAAGCTTTAGGAAAGCTCTGTATAATTACTAACTGATCTGCAAAGCTTTCTGAAAGCTGTTTCCTTAATCTTTGCTACTTACCTATTTATGAAAACAGTATTACTGAAGTGATAAAGTTATCTGAACTCAAAACTCCAAGACTCTAGTAAAATATTCCTCATTACCTGTGCTGAAGCATTCAAAAGCCCTGATGAAGTGCCTTCTGACTCTGGGTATGTAATTTCCACAGCAAATTCAAAACCAAGGGGCAGATAACCTGTCATAAAGAAACTGACATAAAAAGCCAAAGTTCAAATTAGCAATAATTCCTACTATTTGTATCAAAATTGTTTTTCAGTATTTATTACTTATTAGAGCAACCTACAATGGATTTTCTAGCTTACTCCAATTTGAAAATCCAATTACAAAAATCCACCTTTGATGGAAACATATTCCACTAGAAAATTAACACATTAATAAAATAATATAAAAATAAAAAAATAAAATAAATTTAATGTTCCTGAATTAGCATTGCAGTATATTTTATTGCAAAAAGCCTTACCCAAGTACTCCACCAGTCACAAATACAACTAGAAGGTTTCTACAGTTCAAGGTGAATGTAAATATGACCATCCCAACAAAAGAGAGGATGTATACAACTAACGTGGTCTGTCTGTAGGAAAAAAAAAACCACAAATTATTTTTGCTATAACTTCATTACACAGAGCTCAAATAAAAATGTACATTTTCAGTGGCAATCTGTCATTGCCTTCTTTTGCCACCTAACAGAATAGAGGTAGTCCTTGGATTACCATGGTAATTGGGACTGGAATTTCTATTGTAAACTTTTATGATGTGCTCCTAAAGTGTGACATTGTGTGACTTCATTGCTTAGCAACAGCAATCCTGACAATCCCTGCCCCATCATTAAGTGAAGCTTGCAGGTTGTTAAGCAAGGACGTCATGTGACCGCAGCTTACAACTGCCCACTGGCTTCCAACAAGCAAAGTCAATGGGGAGCCAGCAGGAAGTTCACAACAAGCCTTTCCCTAGATGGCTTGCAAGCAGGCCGGCAGGCTGGTGAGTTGTATGGCGTGTGGACAGGCAGCAGATAGGTGCTGCAGTGCAGATAGGAGGTAGATACTGTGGCATGGTGTGAGTGCGAGTAAGGAAGGGGGATGCTACAGCCTGGCACAAGTTTGAACAGGTACCACTTGCCCTGCCACCTAGAGGCTCCATGGGACTAAAAGCAGGAGCAGGATCAACTTACCCAAAACAACTTGCGATCTCCTGCCAGTTTCCCCATTGACCTTGTTTGTGGGAAGCAGGCAGGAAAGCTCACAAATGGTGATGGGATGCTGCAACCATCATAAATGCAAGCCAGCTGACAACAAGCACCCAAATCACAATTACATGGTTGTAGGAACACTGCAATGCCACAACTTCAATGACTAGTCATCACACACCCCTCATTTGAAATAACTTTGAACAGTCATTGAACTAGATGTAATCTGAGGACTACCTTTATCATCTATTTTAAAATATATGAAAACAGCTTTCTCAGATTTCAAGACTCAAAAGGTGCTTATTACTACCGTATAAAACTATAACAACCTGGAGAAACACAGACAGTACAGATATGTAATATGGACTGCAGGACACACAGACCATTGCCACCTGAAACAGTCTTACTCTTAACAGCTTGAAATTTCTGTACATATGACTTGTTTTTAAAGAAAGACAAAATGCTTTAGAAGTCTAGTTAAAATTTTATATTTAGCAAAATGTCTATAACCCCGACATTATCAAAATGGGAGTGTCAAGCAATCTTCTCTCATCTTTTCTATTTCTCCTGTGGCATGATCTTTGGCACAAAGTTCCTGGCATTGATAAAACCAGAGATTCCACTTAGAACTAAACCAAGAAATTCTGGTCTTTGCCAAAAACCAAAAAATGAGCTATGAATTATAGCCAGAAGCTTTCAAAAAATGGTTAGTTATAATTATAATAAAGGAGAATATTTGTAGCTCAGGGTTGACGTGAGGGGTCCATCTTGCTCTCTGAGCTTGTTTTCTTGCAGACATTTCATTATCCAAACTAGGTAACATCATCAGTGCTAGTCAGTGACAGTGACTGATAATATTACCTAGTTTGGGTAATGAAACCTCTGCAAGAAAACAAGCAAGAGAGCACCAAGGATCCCTCATAAACATAATTCTCTCTTGACACATACACACTTTCAACTAATTACAAAATATATGTAGAACATAATTCTGTCTTGTTAATCAGTCTTTTGACCTCTATTAAACTACTCAGCCTTCATATTATAACTACAGCATTAACATATGAATTTAAACATTTGCTATACCCATTCATATACCTACTTGTATGTCTTGGTATAATCCAGCCATAAGCCACAAATAATAGAGCCAACCATTCCAGCTACCACAAGAGTGAGGCCAATCCTACCTGCATTTATCTCTTCTCCCTTTATGTAATATAATTATGAAATTACATAATTATGAAATGAGTAAGCAAGTTCATTCTAATTCACTTTTTCAAAAAAGTCAATCTACAAAAAAATTAGTAAAATTTATCAATCATTTTTGTAGGCAAATACCAAGCATAAGTAAATTCAAAGTATGGCAATAGTAAAAGAAATATTGCAATCTGGGAGTGGACACTATATATGTATAGCCATAATTTTAGTTTATAGCCCATTCAGGTAATGTAAATAGGTAGGTCTTCCAATTATAAAAAAAAATCCAATATTAAACAAAGATTATTCTATTACCAATTTTTATTAAGACAAGGATTTATAAAGAAATAAGGAAATAGATGCAACCTAAGTCTACAAAACTGCAGTATTTTTAGACAATACTTTCAAAGATCTGAAGATGAAATGCTCATTTTTTCATGATTCTCAGAGTGACAAGCCCATCTTTTATTCCTTCTACAAACTTCATCCTTTTTATCTGAGGTAAAAATAAAATAATCCATAATCAGATAGCGTACCAAGCTATTATTCTTTTACCTAATGACTGATCTCCCACATCCTGTATGCTTAACTCCTGTACAAATCAGAATTGGCAATGACAAAACAAGCAGGGCACTAATTTTGGTTCAACAAGAAATTCTATTAAAACTTACCTCATAGTGAGCTAATATCATTTGGTTTAGTAGAGTTGACACTGAGTAAAAGGCTCCAGTCATAATTCCTACAATGAAATTATCAAAAGTACTGCCATCATTACATAAAATAAATGAAGCCAAACTCATAAAATGCAGAAGAAGTTACCCTTCAGAAGACTGAGTTACCTGAAAATGAAATGAAACCTGGGACCCCAGAATATCTTTTTGCCCTGCATGGGCTCATCTCCTGCTTGCCATCAAGACAGGCATAAACAGAAGCACTGCACAGCACATTGAAAGGGAGATACCCAAACAGTCAATGAACTATGGGGAGGGCTGTGAACAAGTAGAAGTGAAATCTAAATTCCATTCATCATTTTTGCCATAGGCAAAATCTGTGTGTGTGGGGGGGGGGGGGGAAATCACTGAAAAAAGTAGGCTTCAAATGGCCTTATGGCTACATGATATTAGATTCAAGAGTCTAATGCCCCAAGACTTTTGTCATCTCCAGTTTCACATTACTCACCAGCTCCTCAGTAAATCTTTGGCTGGGGAAATCATGGGATCAAAAGAGAGGAGGCATGGAATGACTGTTGATCGTTTTTTTTTCTTTTTTTCTTTTTTTAATTACTTTTTATTGTACAATTTTCTTGGTTATGTATAGGATTTCTATATTCACAATAACAGTATACCGTCTGGGTACAATCTCTACATTCTCTATTAAATACCGATAATAAATCTTATACACACAGTAGTTGTAACTATTATTCTCAATACCTATTCATCTTCATCTTCACTTATCCTTATTAAGAATTTTACATTGTTTGATTAGGCCCTCTGTTCAATTTTATCTATAATCCATTAATGATATCAAACATCTACTGTATAAACATCAAGTAGACATCACATTTATAGCCAATTAGCCTCCAAATAATCCTAAGATTTACTTATCTTAATTATTCGATGCTCATTATTCTATTACACATCTTTGTTTACATATCCAGATTTCTAACTTCTGCTGCTATTTTCTACCCATTAATAGAATAGTTCCCAAATCAAAAAAGTGATCTTCTCCCCATTTCTAATTTTTATCTTAATACTAATTCTTAATGGTAAACAGTTATCTGCATTTATCCCTCATCTCTTGCCCGTTTTCATATCTCAACTCTTGTTGACTTCTTGGCAGATCTCCCATACTCCTCCCATGGGATCTTGTATCTTCTTATCTCGTTCGTGTTTAAGTATTTCTTCTATCTCTATCGCTTCTTCACTCTTTTGAACCTTCAATACACCTTTCAATGATCTTTTTCTCCCTTCAGGGGTGTCTTTCTGTGTCTCCCCTTTCTAACTTTTGATCTCTTAAAGTGTAATTCACCATTTCTGTTTCAGCTTTGACTGTCACTTCTTTTTTATCTTTTTGTATCATTTGTCGTTTTCCCTCCCCTGTCCTTTCCTCTGTTCTATTTTATTTTCTGTTTCCTGAGTTTCCTGTTTGTTGTTTAATGTCTTTTGGTCATAGTTTTCTGGTCTCATAACTACATCATGTATCAATTCTTTTATTTCCCTATGGTTCCTTGTCATCATTTCCTGCGTACCTTGGAGGGTCAATAATATTTCTTTTAGTAAGACATTTATTTCCCCTTGCAGTCCCATTTTACCTTATTTTAATACATTTAAAATTTTACTCAGTAATCTGTCAGAATCCCAATGTCCCAGTTATGTCGCACCAAGATAGCCAATATTAGAGCAGTTCAGACAATCACTCCATTAATTAGTCCCTTAACAGTCTCCACTTTGTTTCAGAACTCCAAGCTGTTTCACACTCACACTGTCCAACATATTTATAATCCTCAAGGTTCTAACGAATGTCTTCACAGTCTGTCTCCAAGCTGTATAATTAGTTGCAGGTGTTTAGTGTATTCCAGCCAATCTACCCTGGTCATAACAACTTTCACTTCATCCACTTTTTCCAGCTCTATATTTCCTTCCTCGGCCAGCAGGTGTCACTGTTACTTTTTTTTCTCCACTTTTGCTGCAAATAAAATGTCTCCGAATAAAGATATTTTCCAATAGTTTCCCAAAGTTCTTCAAGTCGAGGTGGTAGTGAGAGTATAATCCAGAATTTTGAAACAATTTGATTTTTAAAGGGCTAACCAATCCGGTCTGTCTCTTATTTTTAATATTACTTCTGACAATTTTTTTTCTTTCTTTACCAAATCTGACAGTAGCTCCAGGTCTTTAGTCGCCGCTATTTACCTCCGTTGAGTCCCACTTTCCAAAGTGGGTGCTTTAGGGAAAATTCCACGACAAAGGTTAGAAGAATTCTTACCCAGACCGAGCACACTGTTACAAGATCTTTCCTTTCTTCACTTCTGTTTCAGCTGTCTTCATGGCTTCGATTCAGCCATAATGGCCGTCTTCTCTTCTGCCAGTTCAAGGGGTTTTCTTCGGGTCAGTTGAGGAGACTGCACTCTCCTCGCGACCACAGAAGCATCCCCTCTACCTTTATCACCCCTAAAGGGTGACTTTTGGCCCCGTAGAGCCTCCGGACTTGAAGAAATCGGCGGCACCGTTTCACCGTGAGGTCAGCTGCCTTCCGGAATGACTGTTGATCTTGTCAGGTCTACCACAATATTCCAAATTATACAGAATAGTGACAGCTCCCCATTCTCATATGAGAGAATTGTATAAACACAGCTACATCACTACACATTTAGGGATCATTCTTATGGCTCACTTGCTCCTTCACCAGCAATAGCCCAAAGATATCAGGACAAACCTCACAATTTACATTATGCTCTAAGCTGCAAATACTACTGGTGTCTCAGTATGCATGGTATGAAACTTCAACAACCTATTGAAGTTTCTTGAAAAATGCTACAAATAGAGGAAGTAATTTTGCTACATTTGTCTTTTAGTGCCACAAATATTTAAGGAATTATAAATAGACATTGTGTTTCAAAATCCAGTACCTTATTTTCGAACAATTAAACACTATATACCACAGAATTAAAAAGTTCAACAATATTAATACATGTTCAGACTAGAATGTATAGCAGTGCACTGTATTGAATTGAATAATATCTGTATAACAGAATTAACTACCGGTACATGTGAATGTTTAATTTTCATGTTTCTAACATGAATATTAATAATTTAAAATTTTATATAAGAATTTATAACAGCAATTACATAACTCAATAGGGAGATGGGTAGCATATCAATGTAATAAATATCTCTTAGCAAATAAATCTCTAAAGTACAAGAAGAAAGCCAAGTTATAAAAACAATACAATGTTTAGTACACACATCTTTAAATAAGTTAAATAAATGCTCACCATAGCTTATCAGCAAAAGAATAAAAGGAACATTCCTGAACAAATTGAGTATTGATTGTTTATAGGAGTGATCTTTTGGAGATGGATCCAGGAGAACAGCCTGAGACTGACTTGGAGGATATTTGGGTTTTTCCTTAAACACTAGGGAGAAAACAAAAACATATTAAGTACATAACATTTTCTCATGATGGAACGGTTTTCATATGTAATAAATTATCAATATAATAAAGGAAGCATATTTGTATGTTTCCATAAATGCAGATACTGGGATAACTTGGAATTTTAGTCACTGTAAAACCTGAAAGTCAATGTGTTAGAAGTACAGGTAGTCATTGATTTACAAGAGTTTGTTTAATGACTGTTCAAAGTTACAATGGCACTGAAAAAAGTGACATGAGTTTTTCACACTTACGACTATTACAGCACCTCATGGTCAGGTGATCAACATTCAGCCGCCTGGCAACTGACCCATATTTATGACGGTTGTAGTGTCCTGGGGTCATGTGATTACTTATTGAGACCTTCTGACAAAGTCAATGGGGAAGCCAGATTCACTTAATAACCGTGTTACTAACTTAAGAACTGCAGTAATTCATTTAATAACTATGGAAAACAAGCAGTCATAAAATGGGGCAAAACTTGCTTAACAACTGTCTCACTTAGCAACTGAAATTTTGGGCTCAATTTGGTCATAAGTTGAGGACTACCTGTAGGTATCACAGAACTAATTCCACTTTTTCATATGTAATGAGCAAAGGATCTTTGTCCACAAAGCTTCTCTTCCCAACTGAGAGGTTCCTAAAATTCTCTGATGCATAGTCATCCTCTTCATCTTGAGAATGATACGGTAAGAATGGCAACAAAGAGTGCTGAACCACTCCCCTCCTTGAAAGTAGAACTTGCCCTTTTAAAACAAACAAGATTTTATAACAGTATCAGAAGCTGCAGCATCCAACCTTTTATGAATTAGTTTGCTTACTAGAATTTAACAGTCATTTATTTTTCCAATTTTGATTGTCAGTTGCTCACATACTATGCATTCTAATGATCATTTGAAACCTGAGAATATAATGCGTGTTAGGACTCTGTCCAAACGGTTGGGTTGGTTAATATAAACAAGCCACAAATCACTGTTTATATGTATATATGTAATATTGCTTTAAATGCATTGGTGCATTCTGATTGGCAGTAACGGCCATAAGAGGGAGCTAGAGAACATGGTTAGCTCTCTCTCTTTTGCTGATTCATTGCTGAGTGACTTCGTGTCTGTAAGCTCTGTGTGTAGCTAGCTATCTGTGATAGTAGAGAATCTTTGTTTGCTGATTAAGACAAAGAAAGGCTGGTAAGAAGACTGCTGTACTTCTGAATACTGACTGATAGAACGTGTATGATTCGGACTGTTATTTGGACTGTGCTATTTCTTTAAGTAAACTACTTTTATACACTTTAACGTATCTGTGTATTGACTGAACCATTACTCATATCTACTGCAACATTACGGTGAACTGTGCAAACCTTCAGGGCCCAGAGGTTACTCTGCACAATTCCTTAACAATGCGTCACTTCGTTGTCCTGAATTTGCCAAAGCTCAGCAAAGGAACTGCACCATAGTTATGTTATTCTATACGTCCACTGATAGAACTACAGTGACCAGCAGCAGCATTAATGCCATATTATGTTTCCACAGCTAGTACCAGGTTTTTTTCTTCATTACTATCAGATACCATCTTTTTTTTTTTTTGCTTGAGGTTTCCTCATTCTTTATCAAGTGTTGCAAGTTCTTATATTCATAGGATCTCAGATTTTGCAATCCCTCCTTGGTTACTGTAATATTTTCCATTGTTTATCTTAACTCCATAATTCTTCTAGTCATGTTTTAGTACAATTCTGGTAATCCTTCTTTTACTTTTCCTTCAATTTGCTTCTTAGTCCTCTTAACCTAAACATCCCATTATACTTTTCCTTACTATCTTCTCATAGATACGTTATAATTTGTAATTACAGCTAATTCTAGGAAAAACAAAGCAAAACATTATTTATAATACATTGACATAATTCTTGTATTATTATTATTATGGTTAATTTTCAATTCGATTCACAGTCTGGGACTAGTAAAAACTAGTTCAAGTCCTAACCAAGGACCTAAGAACTGCTAAGGTAACATTTGAGTATATAGGCCAGGGGTGTCAAACTCGTGTCGTCACGTTGTCATCACGTGACGTATTGTGACTTTTTCCCCCTTCGCTAAAACGGGGGTGGGCATGGCCAGCGTGTGACGCATCCAGCCCGCAGGCCACGAGTTTGACACCCCTGATATAGGCAGTTCAGAATAGAGTGGTTTTTTTTGCAAAGTCAGGATATTCAGGTCTAATAAGTTCAAAAATTCCATGTATCTAGGCAGCCCTTTGGGTATTGCTCCAAGGTCTATTACTATTGGTACAACCATTGATTTCTTCCTCCATAATCGCTCAACTTCAATTTACAAATTATTTATTATTGTTGTTATTGTTGTTAGACTGAAATAATGTTTTACATACCAACCGCTGTTAATAAAAAGAGGAGAGTAGATACTCCTGCTGTGCCATAGAACATTATGCTGATATTATGTCCCATAAGATCCAGGTCATCATATGTGCTTGGAACTAAAACTGGAGGCAGTAAAAAGCCAATTGCTGTGCCTAGCTATTAAAATAAAAAGAAAATTGTGTTAGAATAAATCTGAAAACATAGGAAAACTATTAGACTAGCATAGGGTCAATCTAGCCAACACGGTATCACACAACAGTCCAAAATTCATTCAAATGCATAATCATAAACAGTAAGGCCTTGATTTACTGTTTCTTCCCAAGAGCTTTTATTTAAGCTCTCACACCTAAGCCTCTGGGAGTAGTATGCAACCATTAAGAATTATAAATATAAACAGATCAACTCCCCCCCCCAACCTGTCTAATTCCCCTTTAAAACAACCTAAATTTGCGACCATCACCATATCTAATTATGCATTATATGGTGACATACTTTCTTTAGCATTTTTGTTTTATAATGAATGACTCAAAGTTCTGATACTGAGAGGAAGAAAACTTTATTGCCCACATTTTCCATCATACATATGTTTTACACTTCTTTACAAACCTTTTTTCTTTGTTTTTAAGAAAAAAAGCTTTAAATACTGTAGTATCGTCTAACAGAAAAATTGATGTAATCCCCTAACCATTTCAGGTACTCCTTTTCCAGTTTTATACTTTTTACAGACACAGCAGTCACATTATAAAATAATTATATACTATACTGGCAATTATATATTTCAGTTTCCTTCCTATTCATTTCTAGAACACAATATTATAGCAGCCACCCCACTAAACTATCCCAGAGACTGATTTCCACATTTCAACATGAAATTGTCTATTCTCTCTGCTCCCTTATCTTTTAACCAATAACCAATTCTTGAAAAGTTGAATACTCTTATTGCATGAATGTTTTTTTGAAATCTAAACATATATTCTGTGTTGGATTTCTATCAACACACTTGGTGATACCCTTAAAAACAGTATTAATAACATAAACCTGAAAGTTTCTATCACAAGTAAAGAAAATGGAAAAACATTGCTTTTTCATCAGGAAATCAACAACTAGTAACAGTTTTATTATATTTAAATGACGTGATTTTTCTGGATTAAGGTGCAGAACTATATTTAGAATGCAAGAATGTTACAATAACTTTTATACTTACTTGTTTTCCTAACTGATTTTCTGAATATTGAAATATCAAAACTCTTGCAGAAAATATTTTCTTTGAAATATGCTCATATTTCTAGATTATTAGTTCCATAATTATTAGAGGGTTATAACTGAAACATGAAAACTTATACCGGTATTATGATGCTCTACTGACATCACAGCATCAGACAGAAGATACAAATCTAATTAGCAAGGATTTGGATTAAATATATGAAGGCCAATTATTCAGTTGTAAATGTCCTTGCTTATTCGAATTAATTGCTTCAATCACCAATGCCAACAAGGTTATGCATGGTCAGTGCTCATCTAACTATTAAGAATGGAAACTAGATTTTTTTTCCTTAAATCCAAATGTACTTATTTTTTCTCACCAAAGTTATCCATCAACATCCCTATCTCATGCATCTCTTACCGCAAACTTTCTCCTCTTTATCCACTCACCTGATTGCCCAGAACAGCTACAGCACAAGCAGTGGACACTTCCTTGGGTCCAAACCAAACAGAAGCAATGCAGGAGGGCAAGCCCAAAATGAAGACCTGGGCTACGGAACACACAATCTGAGCCAGCAGAGTGACGAGATAGAGATTTGGCTGGACGCTGGTACACTTAATCCAGGCCCCCAAGCAATTTAGCCCAGATCCCAGCAAGGCAGTGAGACGGAGGCCACGTGTGTCCAGCAACCAAGTGGCCGGAAATATGAGAGGTACGTATGCCACCATATATGCTATGGAGAGCCAGTCAATTTCAGAAGAAGAAACATTATAGTAGCGAGTGAAGACGCTGGTCAATATACTGTACTGGATCCACTGGAAGGCATTTACTAGCGAATAGCAGCTGAACACGGCCAGCACCACCAGCCTCTGTTTGGAAAGCCGAGGAGTCAGCTTCAACCCCACGGTACAGTCAGACAGCATCGCCTCCGCTTCTGGATACTTCTCGAGATCAGCAAAGGAAGCGGCGCTTCTTCCAACCTCCTTATCCTTCAGAGTCACAAAAGGCATGCAGCTGCCGCTGTTGTCCGGCTCTTTGCCGGCCAGGTATCCATTGGGCTGGAGGGCAGGCACCGTGGATTCCTCCCCAACCTCGCCGCTGGCCTCGTTGCTTTCCCCGGGCTCGGCCATCTCCGTTCCCTCCCCGCCCATTCTCGCTCCCCCGACCTGAGGCCTTCGCCCCGCCCAAGCCTACCTGCCGGCGGACCCCTGCTAGGAACCTCCCTTGTCTACCGCAAGCAGAACCGCTACACGCGCCGCCCCCTTTCCCTTCCGCCTCCCCACGCAGGTGTGCCCGCGGCCACTTCCAACCTGCCTTCTCACATGCTGGCCAAGCGCTTCCCGCCTGGCCTTCGCTTTGGGGATGCTTCGCTTGCTCTCCTCGGCGCGCTTTGCATTTAGCCCTCACTTCTCATCTCTGCCTCCCCAACTCTAAGATTGGCTGAGCTTCCCCCACCCGCCAACGGTCATCCCAGAGACTCCAGGCAGAGATTGAAGGAAGAGCGCATCTCAGTTCGGGCACCTCGGAGTCACCGAAGACTCGATGCCGGCTTCCGCATGCGCACTTAGTCTCCTCTGCGATCGGGAGACGTTCCAAAGGAGAGGTTTCTAAGCCAATGAGGGGACGGAGAGGTATTTGCGCTATCGCGGCTCCGCCAATCGTGGAGAAACGAGGCCGGGCTGGGTCCTGCACCAAAAGGGCTCCCAGGTTGCCCGGCCTCGATTAGGAAACTGGGGTTGTGGTGCGTCTCGTTCGCCGAGGCCTCCCCTTCGGCTACGTGGAAAGGATTGGCGTGGCAGCTGGTCCCGCCTGTCATTTTGGGAGGCTCTCACCTTTCACAGGTTGCTGCATCATGTGTCTTAATTCCTCAGACGCAACTCGGGGGGGGGTATCGGAAAAGGGGGCGGCAGGAGTAGCTATATATGCGCTCCTCATTCGTAGCATCCTTCCTAGGTTTCGATGGCGGATTGGTATAAAAAAAAGGTTCCTAAACTGTTTCTGGAAAATTAAGAGGAGGGTAGTTGGGTTGGAGGAAAAGACTGATGGAGATCCACACCCGGTTTTCTCCACGTTACGGTTAGACCTCGGCTTCTCTTGCCTTATGTAAAAGCAGCTGTTTCTTGCCGCCACCTTCTTCGCCGATTTGTCCTAGAAAAAGTGTTGGACTACAATTTCTTGCAATCTAAACCAGCTCAGGGTATTGCAGACACTGGGAGGGAATATCCAATTTATGGAGGCAGCACGCTACAAAAGAGCATCTGAAAGATATTAAGACGTCTCTGGGCTGAAAATGCTTCAGGTTGAGAAAAACACTCATCGGGTTGAGAATTATTTTTAGGGGCCGATAAACAGTTTTGTAGTCTTCAGTTGAGATAATGGGCGAAGAAGGAATTGACGGTGAATGTGTTTTTGCTCCTCTCTGAGTTTGGTTGCTTTTTGCAAATGTTTCATTACCTGGCTATGTAACATCATTGCTAAGGAGTGGGGTTCACTGACTGAGCTCAGAGAGCACCAAGGACTCCACAGTCTCTTCTGTCAGTGTTTATATGTAGCCCCTTGCCCTGCCAGTCTTAAATAATAGAATTTTATTTCCTTTCTGATTATTATCTGGTGCTGTTTCCTGCTTTTTATATATATATAGTTGGATCTTGAAGGGCATTGGGTTCACGCTTGCATATTTAAAAAATATATATCTAAAGAACCCAATTAAAGTTCTAAATAGCTTTTTATCCCGATGACCTGATATGCAAACTATTATCACTTCTGGGCAAATTCTCCAAAACCACAATTTTTGCAGTCCTCAAGATTTTGTTCCAGAGTACACTAGGAAAATTGGCAATTTCAGCATTTTTTATGTTTTTTTTACTTCTTTTTGCTTCTTTAAAAAAACTGAAAACAATTCTATATGATTTTTTAATAGTACAGAACTGGGATTCTGTGAGTTTCTACAGTATTGGAAGAGATATAGTTTTGCTATGATAGTCATACAAATTGGCCATCAATTAACCCAATGCAAATTTCTTATGATCTATTGGTAGAGACCACCACTAATGTATGGAAACATCTTTACTGGGTTAAAGAATTGCAATTACTTAAGGCATTTTTGCACTGTCACATTAAAGTACTAACCATCAGTTCTTGAGATGGCAAAAAGCAATAAAAGTTCCAGTCTGATTTGCTGATCCCAAAGCTATACGGTAGCAAACTCCTCCATTTTGCTTTCCTACCAGCTGCTGTGTATGTTGTGTATACAGTAAAGTCAAACTTTACTGGTTAAATTCCTTGGCTGTATTTGCCCTAAATATCACCACAGAACAGTATTCACTACTAAGAACAGATATGCAACAATGTGCAGGTTTTGACAGATGCTGATTCACGTCTCCTGTATTACCCTGTGAGACAAAATAGGACTTGTACAAAGATGGAGCAGAAGTGATAAAAATAAAGCAGGAGAACTGCCTATCCCAAAACTCAGCAGCTCCCCTTCCCTGTTGTTGGGAATATTGAGGGACCTGCATGGTAAGTGGGAAAGCTTTGCTGTGTAGTTCCCACAGCCTAACCAAAAGCTGTTTGGCAGACTGTAGGAAGCTGTGGGTATAGTCACCCCTGGCTGTTGTGTTAGCTCACCTTATCTGGAGCAAAGCAACTATGGTGATAGAGAACTGGGCTCAGGACTTGTGCACCTGAAGCAGCCAACAGGAGTGGATTGATCCCATTCCCCACAGCTCAGTTGAGAATATTCCACAAACTGATCTGCTATGGGTTTCTGCCAGTTTTGTTTTGTTTTGGGTGGGGACACTTATTTAAAACCAGAACAACTGACAAGTTTCTTTCAACCATGAGCTAAGAATGAGATAAACCATGGGACATGGCTGAATAGATTGCCATGACAAATTAATTTCTTGACTAGTTGCAAATGATCTCCCTGGTTTTTTTTATTTCATTTGTCTGCTGACGTTTCTTGTCTTTGTGTCTTGTGATAACATAGGTCCTTTGCTTTATTGTGCAACATATAATTCAACTTAACAGCAATTGATTAAAATAGATGCCTGTGTACTGGTTTATCCATGATTGAATTGCTGGTTGCCAAGCATTTTTGGAACCTTCTAAGATTCTTAGTGAAGAGTGGCCGTTTCTCAACAGCTATTAAAACTTAGGAACTTCATTTCAGCGAAAAATGCAGTTCAGCAAAGCATAGGTACGTGTCAGTGAGCATGTGGATTAGAAAGATCAAGGAATCATTGTTTATTTGGATTTCAAAAGGCTAATGAAGCCTCTCATCAAAGATTTCTATGCAAACTTCCTCTTTTGTTAAAGAACAAAAGTCTGAAAGTAAAAAAAAATGTTATTTCAATGGATAGAACTATACAAATAGTGGGAGCCAACTCAGGCCAATATATGTTAAATTACTGATCAGTGGCTTGAGCTCTAGAGTAATCCGGACCAATAAAAAGTTCCTCAGCAGTTTTAACACTTTAAATAATGTAAATAAATGGTTAAACTATTAAATGAAGTGTTGCCAAGTGTATAATAGACACATAGCTTTAAAAAGATAGATTCGTGAAGGATGGGGCTATTAATGGCTATTTGTCTTGGTGCTAGTATGAGTTGCTAGGGGAGACACCAGTAATTATAGTGCTTCTGACAGTTGAAGTTATCAGTAGTTTTAATTGGTATTAGACTAAACAAGCTGTGTTAGTGTTGCCCATAAAACCATAAGCAACAATGGTATATGATAATGATCTTGAGAGACCAGGAGGAAGAGCTCCCAAGGATGATCAGTTAGCAAAACTTGAGTCCGAAGGAGGAGAGGTGATTAAAGCATTCCTAGTTTTCTGGAGAGTGAAAGGGAGAGGTACTTTGAGACTTGCAAGATTGATGTTAGCCTTGCAAAATATCCAAACAAAGCACAACCAGGTATACTAGTTATACCTTTATTGTGAAGTTAACAGAATCTTGCAAATCTGAAAATACTTCCATCCCTAAAGGGGGTCTTAATGACATCTCCTGGCATGTCTGGGCAGAAGCCATGTGTTTTAAAGTTCTTTATGCTTTTGAAAAATAATAGTTTATAGTTCTAGAGATGGCAACCTCAGATACCAAAGAGGAGCTTAAAAATTCTACAAATCTTTTTAAACTATTAAACTAAAATGGTGTGTCACAACTTCTGAGGTTGAAGATGAGGGGTTTGCACCCATTGTATTAGAAATGCATCTATGAAATTTATATATATATTTATACCATACCGTACCGTACCATACCATACTATACTCAATTACATTTTTAAGTTAATGTTTGATCATTCCCCTATAATCCTTCAATATGTTGGCATAAAAAAGACTATTAAACAGCTTTTATTATAATTTGGTCATGTAGGAAGTTACAGTGGTGTGCATTATCTTTTGCAAGAGGGAAAAAAACAGATTTATCATGTTTATTCCTTGACCAGGAAAAAGATCAAGACTTGCATTTCCAGGCAAGAGGCTTATAATCTTCATAATCTCACAAATGTCAATATCTCTAGAAATAAAGCAGTGGTCTATATAATATATACTCCAGATCAGATTACTCTCACAATTTTTTCAACAATTTTCAAAGAAAAAGTTAATTATATTGTTGATAGGCATCTGTGTAAATATGCCTGAACCTTTATCTAACAAGACAGGAAAAGAGGTAGTCTACACCTTTCAGAATATTTTCTAAATACATGTCCCCTAAATTACTAACATTCTCTAAAGAAACTTTTAGAACATTACAGGATTTATCACTCTCAGGTGACTATCCTGAAAAGTAAACTCTGGAGAGACTTTACAAGTAGCTAGAAATACCAACTGGAACATGGACTTTTTGGCTGATATTCTTCAGAGCTACAGCTGTACTTATTATTCCTAGGGTTGTAAATCTGTCTAATGAACAGGACATGTAAATAAGAATTACTATATAGGAAAAACTGAACACAAAAGGAAGGAGAAAGATATTAACATGGGAAATCACATCAGACTATCCAGAAGGAAGGAGAGATTTGAAAAGGGCCATCAGGATACCCACATGAAGGAAATATTCATAATCACAGAACGGGGACAAGGGATGAAAGAGTGGTATATGGATTTAAAAACCATGCAGATGATCTATATATGATTCTTGCTACCTTGAAGAATTCCAAAGATCCCTTGCTGACCAAGCACATGTACGTAGAATTGAAAAAGTGCTCAAAAATAAATAGGGCAGAGAAAATGCGGAACAATTCTAATCAAATGAATTGGCTGGCCAGAGAATTCCATAGCTGAGTTAAGAGGACTAATGCAGCATCTTTGATGGAATGGGGTTTTACATTACCCTATCCAGCAATATTTTTGTGGCAACCTTCTCCAGAACCAAACTTCTACTATTCAGTTGATGGGTATCCTGGATCTTCTAGATCTTGGGAATTAGAACTACTGTCTCCTGATCTTGTTTCTATTTATATCTAATTTGTTTTTAATGGTCTTTGAAGAATGTTTTAGTGTTTTTTTGTACACCATGCAGAATCACATTTCTGAAATAGGTGGCCATATACATTTGATAAATCAGTACCTATCCAGCTGGAACACTTGAACATCTTCCCTACAAGAAAGGCTTTGGGACATCTTCACTTGGAAAATAGCCACTGAGGTGGAAGGTTCTTGAAGGAATAAAACCACACATGATGGATAAAATGAACAGAGAATTTTGTTCCTCTCTCACAAAATGATGGTGGGTCATCCAATGATGCTGACTAGGGGGAGATTCAAAACAGTCAAGAGTGCTTTCCCCCCAAAATGTATTAACTGAGGAAATAATTACCATAAAACTCTGGTAGTCTATTACATTGGATGGCTTTAACAGAAAATTGGTTAAATACATGGAGGACAGATCTAACAAAGGCTGTTGGGTTTGAAAAAATCCAAGACCACTTGCAGGTGATAGTGGTGGGAGATGGTTATATCTCTATCTCCTCAGAGGCATCTGGTTTATTATTATGAAAAACAGTGCAGGACTAATATCAACTTTGGCCTCATCCAGTAGGGCCATTGTTGTATACTAGCTGTTGTTAGGAATGGATTTCAGGCTGATTAGTACATGTATTATCCACATTGGAAATGAATATTTTTTTCCCTTGAGATCAGCTGCATCATCTTTTCTAGCGAGTATATATCAGGCTTCATTTCTCGTAAGAACAGATCAGTTTTGCCTGTTTTCAGTGATAAAAAGTATTAAGCAAATGAGGTCTGAGTATTTTGTATTATATGCATTGTTGTTTTAAAAAACAGGAATTTGTCTCACGGTAACAAGAAGCACATTTCACTATCATGGCTGAAGATGTGAAAAAGCGCTTGCTTGAATATAATAAGATGAGGGAATCGAGATGCTTGCTAGAAGGAAGGAGTGAAACTGGGTGGCTAAGGCCCCAGAAAAAACATTATCCTCAAAGTAATCGGGCTTCAGTAGAGAACTACGAAGAAGAAAAACAGGAGTATGACAGTGGCAGGACATCCTGGATAAAAATAACTCCTCCTCATCATAAGGAAAAACGGCATTTTCCTGAAAAAAGTAAGTTTGCATATATTGCACTTCAAATAAATATTGAATTTCACACATCTGTAATTTCTTCTTAAAATTAAAATTAAGAGTTGTGATGAGTCCATTACTCTATTGCTGCAAACTAAATTTTATCAGTCAAGATATTTTAGTGTACTGAGTGTGTGTGTACACTATATATGTGTGTACTTGCATCACTTCTGCTTTTGTTGTTAAGCAAATCAGCATGGGTCATTAAGTAAGATATCACATGACCACAACTTGCAATTTTACTGATGTTTTCTCCATTTACTCTGTCCCAAAGGTGCTTTGTTTTTCAAAAGGCAACTGGACTTTCTGGTTTTTTTCTTTGAAGACATTTCGCTTCTCATCCAAGAAGCTGCTTTAGCTCTTTGAAGAAGCTTCTTGGATGAGAAGTGAAACATCTTCAAAGAAAAAAACCAAGTCCAGTTGTTTCGTGAGAAAAAACACCTTTGGAACAACCATGACTTGGATGACTGAGAATCTCCATAGGCATTTACTCTGTTTGGAAGCTGGTTATGAAGCACACAAATGTCAATTATGTAACCTTTGTGATGGCCATAAATGTGAGGATTGGTTGAAAAACCTTTTTTTCCAAATTCTTACTATTCAAAAAGTGAACTACTGCTCATGCGGAGGAAGTCTAAAAGGCCATTAACTTGGTTTAATCAAGGTTCCAATTGCCCCCATTAAAAATCAAATTGCCCCCCTGTGGGGCGTGGGCCCCACGTTGGGAACCACTAATCTAGATGCAGTTCTCTGAAAAGCATTTTCTGAAGATCACATACTTTCCCTGAAAGGCTAATATCTCTAGGTGTAGACATCCTTTTCCTTCCAAAAACAATCAGAAAACATTTTAAATTATACTTCCTTTTTCTTCTCAACAGATGCAATGGTGAGAATACAGGGAGATTAAAGATGACATTAGACCTAATACAGTTCTGTAAACAAATTCTAAGTTGGTTGCATGATTAAAAGCTTCCTCCCCAAATCCTCGTAGCATACATTGACCATTAGCATTCTTGACCATTTACCTGCAGTTTGCTCCAGCAAATGTGTCTGAAAACATGTTCTCTGGGTAGAGAACTATATATTATTTAATAAATAAATTTGGATATAGAAATATATGATACATAGAGGTCTCTCCAATATATGATACATAGAGGTCTTTATTTGTCTTGTAACAGTTCAGGCCAGATTAAATAAGGGTGTTCCCTAATTGTATCCCCATAGTAACAAACCTTTGAATATGGTTGGGCTTGGAGAGAATGATTGGTCCAGAGTTATTCAGAGAGGTCTATGGTTGAATTGGAACTTGAACCTGCTCCTCTGGTCTAAACATTATATTACACTGATTTTCACACATTAAAACTATGACAAAATAACCAATTTAGTTTTTTAAGGGTCAATATTATATGTTATTCTGCCAATGCATTAGTCAATATCATTACTGTTGCTTTTAGCATGTGCTCTAAAATATTATTCAGTAATGGAAAAATAATAATTATGCTCTCTTCTTTCATTATTTATTAATATAAATTTATTGGCTGCCCACTTCCAGTGGTCGCCCATTATGACTTAATGTGTCTTGTGATGAAGCAAACAGGCATTCTATTTTGCTGAGAACTCTTTGGTCTTAATCATCAACTTTTTTGTAAAACAAATACTGATGTTGAATATATAATAGAATAAGCTACTACGTTATTCCTATTGAATTTATTTCAGAACACTATGGAGAAACCCAGGGCTTTTTTTTCTAGCCATAATTTTATCTCGCTTGGCTCATAATTACACAATTCATTTTTATGATCAGAGGAAATCCTGCTGAAGTAGCTTTTCACTTTCAAATGTTCAAAGATGATTTTATAGCCTTGCAATAATTTTTACTATTTGGTTATTTTCAGAGAAAGATATTGAAAAGATATGAACGGCATCCATTACATTTTATCTCTTTGAGAAAGCATAGGATTTCTTTAAAAAAAGACTTAAGAGTTTTTACCTAAAATAAATGCTAGAGTAGAATATGAGAACTTATAAATTACCCTCCTGGATCCTTTCAGTTCAGTATCCTGTGAGCCAAGAAATCCATTTAGTTTGTTGGCTTGATTTAACCTTATCACCTGAGCATTCAGAAGCCTATCTATTTTCAGGAATCCATGTTCAAAACTGTTTCAGTGAAATATAGGAGAAGCCTGGAAAATGTACAAGTAAAAGGGCCAAGAATCCTCAGTAAAGACTGTCCTTTAGTTAGGCTTTTCTCTTTTCTCTTAAGGGTTGTTCAGCGCAATGTAATTAAGGTGCTGGAATAGGGCCTGGGGAACCCAAGATCACATCTCCTGGCAATCAGAAGTTCATTAGATGACCTTTAGACAGCCACTCCCTCTAAGTCCAGCTTATCTCACGGGGCTACAGTAGAGAAAATGGAGGAGAATCTGCTTACACATTCTGCCTATGCTTCTAAAACTGTAATAGCTAGTTTAGTGTAGTGCTTAAGGCATCAGTCTAGAAACTGGGAGACTGTGAGTTCCAATCCCACCATGGGCATGAAGCCAACTGGGTAACCTATGGCCAGTCAATTTCTCTCAGCCCTAGGAAGGAGGTAGTGGCAAATCACTTCTGAAAAATCTTGTCAAGAAAACTGCAAGGATTTGTCCAGACAGTCTCCAAGAATTAGACACGATAGAACAGAAGGAAAAAAATACTTAAAGGAAAAATGGGGTAAAAATCAAAAGCATTATCATCAAGGTTAGTTGCACTTAGCCAGATGTTTAGGCTGAATTTGGCATTTTTACCCACCTATCAAGTCCTTCCCAAGGATCTGGGATATAAGCAGATGTATTGTTTGATGGTATTAAATGTATTGTTCCAAGATGTAAGCTATTTCAAAGAAACTTGCCTTTTGCAATTTTGTTAATATTAATGTTCAAGTGGTACTCCAGATGTTTTGGGATTGTACCCATGGTGTCTATTACAATTGGTATTATCTTTGCTTTCTTTTGCCACCATCACTGTGTTTTGTGATTTTCTCCAGTTCTTTCTTTCTGCTGTCTCCAGGCACTGCCACCTCCACTATCCAAACTTTGTCTTTCTTATCAACAATTACTAAATCTTGAGGAATTATGTGGCAGATGTTTGCCTGTTTGAATTCCAAAGTCTCAGATCACATTAGCATCATCTTCTATTGCTTTGTCTATTTTTGGTCCCGCCACTGGAAGGCAAATGGTATTTCTTGCAGATATTCCATTGCATCATTGTTGGTACCGTACTATGTCATGCCATTGTTTGTATGATTTTTTAAAGACAGCAAGAAAAGAGAGCACTGGAACTTCCATCCCCAGTTAGAATAAAGCAGCACCCAGATTCCTTGGAAATAAGCTCTCTTGACTATATGAAATGTCTTTTAGAATATTTATATTTAAAGATATCAAACAACGGTAAATAATCTGCATCTATGTATTCTTCTGAGAGGGGTGACTATATATATTTGATAAATGATGTCTCTGTATACCAATAAAGGAGAATATTTGTAACTCAGGGTTGAAACGAGGGGTCCTTGGTGCTCTCTGAGCTGGGTTGTTTTCTTGCAGACATTTCAAAGTAATCTAGCACTGATGTTACCTAGATTAGGTAATGAAATGTCTGCAATAAAACAACTTAGTTCAGAGAGCACCAAGGACCCCCAATGTGTGTGTGTGTGTGTGTGATATTCTCCTTTATTTCTACCACTGAGAGAGAGAGAGAGAGAGAGAGAGAGAGAGAGAGAGATGAGAGAGAGAGAGATAGAGAGATGAGAGAGAGAGAGATGAGAGAGAGAGATAATGGTACTTCATTGCCTAAGAGTAACCCTAATAAGACACTGCAACATCATTGTGGGTTATTTGTCACAAATTGTCACACATTGTCCCATTAACACATCATCACTCCCTGGCAGAGTGAATTAGATTGTTCTGATATGAAACAGACATCATAGATGGTTTCAGAAGTCTTGTATAACTTGTGTTTATACACATTTCAACTACCATGACATGCTCTAAGATTATTATATTGTTAACTAATGATAAAAAAGTATATAACCAGGTGATTGTTTTTCTCTTTGTATTTATTTTATCTTTCAGACAATGCCATTTTTGGATGAGGTCTTATTAGAAGCAGTTTCTCTGCTGAAGTACTGAAGTTGTGTGCATTTTGCCTAATTGAAAAAAAACAACTGTATTGCCTGTGTGTGTACGCATGTACACATACATACATTCATTCTTGAGAATGAACTTAGCTACATGATTATGGTTAATTTTTAAAATGGATTTGCATGGATTATACAAAATAAAACATAGTATGATGAAATAAACCTTCGTTTCAGAAATATTTTCTCAATATTCCCCATAATATCATATAAGGCTGGGCAGTATCGTTATATAATGCTGGTTTTCCCCAAGTTACTGGAACATACAGAAAAAAATTGGAGTCACAGATTAGTTCTCAGTTTAATGTATTATTACGTTACACTATCAAAGCCTATTCACATGGTAATCTTCCAAAGTTTCCTTAAAGGTTGTCTGCACTAGATGCTATCATGCCTGAACAGAATAATTTTTGACAACTGAACTTTTTTTAAAAAAAAAGTCTGGTTAGAGTTACATCATTTTTCCCATTCACTTGAGATAAAATGAAAGAAGCTGAGTGGTAGCATTTTTTTTTTAAAAAAAAAATCACATTTCTACTGTTTTATTCTCTTCTGCTACATAAAGTTCTTGGGTATTGTGCTTTTTTAGCACTGATGAAAGATATAAAAGTCTAGCTACCCAGATTTTATTTTAATTTTGAAACTGGTTGTTCTGCTTGCATATAACTTTGTCTATATGAATTTTGTTTTACTTCATATAGATTAGTGTGTGTGTGTGTGTGTGTGTGTGTGTGTGTGTGTGTGTATTTAGCACAAAAGTATATACATGCAATAACACCTGCCAGCAAGAAGGTCAGTTTTTCTGGTAGAACAAGAGGGTAGAGTAGCAGGAAAATTGTCCAATGGGGAACATAGTAGCCTTCAGTCCTGAGCAGTTTGCAAGCTTGCTAAGACTTGTGTCACAGTCTTAAGTTAGTTTAAAGCAGTGGTGAAATCCAATTTTTTTTACTACCGGTTCTGTGGGCGTGGCTTGGTGGGCGTGGTGTGGCTTGGTGGGTGTAGCTTGGTGGGCATGGCAGGGGAAGGATACTGCAAAATCCCCATTCCCTCCCCACTCCTGGGGGAAGGATATTGCAAAATCTCCATTCCCACCCCACTCTGGGGCCAGCCAGAGGTGGTATTTGCCGGTTTTCCGAACTACTCAAAATTTCCGCTACCGGTTCTCCAGAACCTGTCAGAACCTGCTGGATTTCACCCCTGGTTTAAAGTCTAACTGCCACAAGCAGAGGTCAGGAGCAGTTTAAACAATAAGTTCAGATTTGTCCCTCAGGTGGAAGGTAGCACTGGTGCCTCAAACCCCAGTTATGGGGGATAAACACACAGGAAGCTTCCCCCCCCCATCCCCAGTAGATAGATCTATGGCAGCAGAAATTATCAGGGTGCTAACTCAAACCACAAAGAAGGGTCCATGGTTGGTGTGAAAACTCAAAGGGTTTCTGGGAGGAGAAACTTTAGACCTTGCATTCCACTTATAGGTTCGCCCATTCTTGTGCCTAAAACAAGACAGGCTAGAGAGGCAGAGTAAAGCACCATTTCCTGCCTCCTATTCTCCCAATGTTTGCACCAGAGGACATCTGCAACCCAGATCAAGTCATTTTTTCAAAAACCTACTTTATTTCAGCTTATTCTGTCCTCGCTGAGCACAGCTAGTATTCGACTAATGTACATTTCACTGTAATGTAAAAAATACACTTGTATTTTTTTAGAGGTATGTACGTCATTTAACCACAAGAAAAACTTTTGAACTACATTGAAGTTCAAAGACTTTTCTGGACAGGAATCTCATTCCTTTCAGGCCAAAAATAGCCCTTTGAAGATAAAGTTCCTTCTGTTTATTTAAAAACTCTTCTGATGTTGTGATAGCAAAATGTTTCCAGCCTCTCAGATAAATTCCACTAAATGCTTACCGCTACATCTCAGTCTTGTATATCAGTCTTAATGAAATGATTTGAGACGTCACTGAAAACATAGCTTTTTTTTTTATCCTTAGATACTGGCACAGTCATTGTTTTTTACATCTTACCTTCAAGTGCCTTCACTCTTCCGGAAGCTGAAAATGATCTTAAAAATACTGATCCATCTCCAGGGATAAATGAAGATAAAAAAATATGGAGGGACATAATTTACATCTGTGGTATCCGAAGCCTAGAGCCACAATTAGGATTGCATATTAAGATACAAATTTGGTGAAGGTTCTGCTGAAAGTTATTTTCCATGTAGTCTCCTTTCAGAACTACAATTCCCTGGAGAAAAGGAATGGTTATTATGCCAGGGAGGTTTAAGTTCTGTGAAAACATAACTCCCATTGTTGGCCCATAGTTTTAAGCAAGGCAAAAAAAAAAAATTCCTGAGAACAAGATAGCTCCAAGTTTAAGAAAATGTCATGTGAGGCAGTCATTCTCCAAACATTTTATCTCCATAAATATTATTTCTTGGAATGCAGAGAAACAAAAGGCATGTGCCCTGATTAATAACACAATACTTAAGCCAAGAAAATCTTTATAGCAGAAATACAAACATTCTTCACTTGTAATAGCCACCAGATTATTATTGTGCTTTTAAAATGAGAGTCCATAGATCCAGCAAAAACCTTACTGGACCTCAAAACCTTAAAAGCTCTTTGAAACTACAATAAAGGCTTGTTAAAAATGAGACAAGAAAACATGGTACCACATATGTTCAATACACGCCTCTAAATATTTAGATTTCTACATTATTGATGCTTTTGGCTAGAAATGAGAAGTTGCAATTCTGTGTATGAACAGTAACAACGTTCCTTATAGAAAGAAAATGCTATTGTCTGAATAACTGGTAGGTTTCTATTTATGTAAGATACTGTTTCCATGCTTTATCTGCATTGGATCACAAAGCAAAGCACTGTTTATATGTAGCCATGCACTCAGAGCCTTGGCTGTTGTGGCATCACAGATCAATCTTAATCATTTCTGCTTTTAACATGTCAGCACAAAATCTCTCAAACTATGAATGGCACAAAGGTTATCTGTATTCTGAAACATGATTGGGCATGAAAGGTAGGGCACCTGGGCTGGGTCTGTCATACAAAGGCAAACTGACTGTGTTTTGTTAGGTTTTCCCTTAAGCACTAGTGCTTCTTAAAGATTTTGTACATTGAATGTAGTCAGATGCATGGGTATTGTTATTTATCAGGCAGATTCTTATAGAATACGTAAGAGTACTCTAAAGCAACGCTCAAATGACAATTAACAGCTACAGTGACACTGTGTCAGGGGTGAAATCTACCTACCTTCGCTACCGGTCCGGAAGTGCACGTGCCGACGTCACGTCCGATTTTTGACCCACTGCGCATGCGCAGAAGGCTTTGTGCATGCGCAGAGGGTAAAAACCAGGAAGTAACTGACGTCCAGGCTGGTGGGCGGAGCCTCACGCTGCCACCACTACCGGTTCTCCGAACCACGCCGCCGCTAACGGCTCACGCATGCCGGACAGAACCGGGAGGATTTCACCACTGCACTGTGTTAATTAAAAGTACTTCAGAAGTTCTCCATTTTGACAACTTTCAGAAAAGCAGTACTGTACTGTATAATCAGAGCAACCTGAAGCTCTGAAGCAACCTGAAGGCTATTCCATAAAACATGCAATAGAAAAGCAACATCTCCTAGTCTTGGGTCTAATAACATGGCAATGAGCGACTATCAACAATTTTTCCCACATATATTCTGGTGACCTGCTAAGTCTCATGGATAATTATGCATCTTCTATACCAATGTATATTGATATGCATTGCAATTGACAACACATGTACAGACTTAACCATAGTTTCAACTGGGAAACTGAGCATCCTAGACCAAGCTGGATCCAAAAAATTCCTGGAAGAATCCCTAGATACAGAGATAAACCACATTCACACAAAATGAAAAGCTAAGAAGGAAACAAAAAGAGCAGAAGACATCCTCCCCTGCAGCCAACATCCAGATAAGCAGGATGTGAAGTTTTCAAGAGATGCCCTAATTAATTCATGAGCCAAAGTCCAAAAGAAATATATAGATTTATTAGGAGCGCCATTCCGGCAATACTCCGATGCAGTCAGAACTGAGTTCACCCAGGCTGCACGCCCTCATGACCCTGTTTCCCCCCTTCTCATTGGACATGTCATAAATCACATTCTCCAATGAATCATGTTGGCTGGTTGTAAACCCCACACCCCTCCCTCTGACTCCGGTAGCCAAGGACACAATCAGTAAAAGAAACATATGTGGAATGTAGTTTCAGTTAGAGCAGTCAGCCACTCCTTCAGCTCTCCCCCCCCCTCCATTTCATGGCAACTTGAAATCTTTGCAAGTTGACACAGGGATTATCAACAGGCACACAAGCAGAAAACTATACTCTAATCAAGGAACTACCAAGGATAAAACCACATCCCCAACAAAATTGGCAGGGCAACCTAAAGATAAAGGTAAAAGTTTCCCCTGTCCAGTCTTTTGCGGCTCTAGGGGGCGGTGCTCATTTCTGTTTCTTAGCCATGGGAGGCAGCATTGTTAAAGACATTTCTGTGGTCATGTGTGGCCTGCATGACTATATACCAAGGCACACGGAATGCTGTTACCTTTCCACCGAAATGGTACCTATTTCTCTACTTGCATTTGCATGTTTTCAAACTGCTAGGTGGGCAGGAGCTGGGGAAAGTAAAGGGAGCTTACTCCATCACGTGACACTTGAACCCAGGCTGTCAGCTTTCCTGCTAACAAGCTCAGCATCTTTAACTGTTGAGCCATCATGCCTCCAGAGAAACCTACTGTGTATAAACAGGGAGCAAGCTACACTCATTTGTACTGATGATGTTACCTGGTTGGGTAATAAAATATCTGCAAGCAAACAACCAAGCTTAGAGAGCACAGTTCAACTCTGAGCTACACATATGCTCTTCTATTAGATATTTTAATATTATACATTTGATGTAATTACATATATTTAAATAATCTGAATTCATGTCAGATACTATAGAACATCATCTAGATCTTGAGGAAGTTTTTCAGTTTAGGAAAGACCTTCAGTGAATTCTGTGTTGTTACATGTAAAACATCTTCCACTGAAATTCCTTTTATTTTAGCAATGTATTCTGCAGCAATGAAGATATTCTTTGGCTCATTTCTCACCTGAAATGCAATTATAAGATTATAAAATTTATAAAAAATTGATGAAGAAAATTATAAAGTTTATAAACATTTATAAAATTATATAACAGGTTCCTATTGAGCAATTCTTTTTCATTTACAACTCATCTGAAAATCTTCTCAGTCCAAACCTAATTCATTGAGTCCTGCAGTAATGCAGGCGTGATAAAGGAACAGGTAGATATGATCACTGACAGTTGCTGTCATAAATCTGCACGTGAATGGCTCTTGGACCAGCTCTTGAATCATTTGTTTCTGTAACCAAGACAGCAGAGATGTCCAGCAGCATCCAGGGTGACTGGGCAGCCCTCCTAGAATAATGCTACCCACCCTCGCATGAGGGACATTAGAAAAGGTACCCTAAACATGGCCTGCCCTACAACAACATCTGGCTAGTTGGAATAAATGAACAGATTAGGAAATTCTGCTTTTCTCTCAGCAAGCCTTGTGTATCACCATTGTCAGCACCTATGTACCAACTCTCACAAGTCCAGGTGAAGACAAGGAAGCTTTCTACAAGGACCTGGACCAGATTGTCCAAACAACCCCCCACCAGTGACAAACTCATCGTTTTGGCCAATTTCAGTGCTAAGATGGCAACAGAGAGTGATCATGGGTGCTACATGTGCTTCCAGGTATGACTTATGGTCACCCAGTCACACACTCAAAGCCCTAGAAAACAGCTACTTGTACGCTCAAGTCACTTTCAACCAAATACTAGGCACAACTGGTTCTTGAGACAGAAGCTGCCAAGTCTGGATCCAAAGATGACTCAAAGAGTGGGAAGGCTTCAGGACCCCTTTTATCTCCCAAAGTCCTTTCTTGTTTTGCTTTGTTGATTGAAAGACTACCAACTACTCTTGCCTTGTTAATTTATAAGTCTGGTTATTGCTATTGATGAGATTTGGGGGCTTCCCCACATGCTCAGGCTCAATTTCTTTTGTCTGGTTCAGATGACATTTTTCCTTTGTTTCCTTAATGACTTAGTTCCGTCTTATCTACGGCCCTTAAGGCAGGGGTCTCCAACCTTTCGGACCTCAGGGACCACTAAATTCATAATTTTAAATCCCGCTGACCACTAATCCTGTGGACCACTAATGACCGGCTGGGTGGGCATGGCTAGGTGGTCATGTGACTGGGTGGACATGGTCAACTCCTCACCTCCCCGCCCGGGCTCCTTAGGGCCCTAACAGGAAGCAGTTGTTGGAGTTAAGCAGCCACCACGAGAAAGAGTTGGCAAAACAGCTCAGTTCAAATTGGTTCTGACCAAGAAGGAGGCTCAGCAGAAGCACCTCACTGAGGACTACGAGCATAGGCTTTCCAAGCAGAGGGAAGACCTGTGGAAGTGCAAGGCCAGGTACTGGCGCCTGGAGGCTCAGCGGGCTGAGATGGTCAGCCAGTTCCAGACCATGATGCAGTCCCACTGGAATAAGGTCCTCTGGCTCTTCGCCACCAGCGGTACTTCCCTCCAGCCTTCGCCCAAAGCCCCGCACCAGGAGGCCGAAGCAGACCCCAAGTCGGAATTTCTGCCCCCCTCCGACCCGCACAAAAAGACACCGAACGGGGGAGACTCTCTGCAGCAACACAAGCACTCATTGCACGTATCCGGCCCAGGGGCCGTAGTTTGAGGACCCCTGATTTAGTGCAATATTAAAAATGCTGCTTCTGAGCAAATGTGCCAAGCACAACCTGTGCACCACTAACACAATGTTCAGACTTGCAAACAAGTACAAATTACCTGGATGTATCCCAGGTCCAAACACGAGTAACAGAGTAGCATAGGTATAGCCTCAGTGTTTGAGATGTGCAAAGACAATATCACAACCTAGAAACAATGTCCATATTTCCTACTAGGTGGCATGCTCAAGCACTCCATTGGTCCACCAGTTTTGGGCAAACAACACCTGCAGTTTATTTCACTGAGATAACTTCCCCCTTTCTTTACACTTAGGAGTCTTTTTAACAGTCATTTAGTCTGTCATTTTAATAGACTTTAACTGATAAAATAAATTCTTCTGTTACACTGTGTGTATTATTGCTGAACTTGACAAGATAGAATCACTGATGGGTCCTCACCTGTTTCTCAGGACCTAGGGCAGGTGAGTCAGTTTCCAAGCAAATGCTTTCTAGAGGTAGTTGTTTCACAAGTTTCTGCTTCTTAAAGGAAATCACAGAAAGGAATTAACATCTATAGCTTTTAAGCTGAAAAGGCAAACTTTTGAACAAAAGACTGTTAATCAGTTGATAATTTCCACATAAACAATTGAAATATGCACCTTGTCAGAAGCTGAATACTTTGTCTTTAATATACTTATACAGTCCAAACAATTTTTATTTCAGTATATTCAAATTTTAAAAAATTGAAAAAGTCCAAGATCCATTGAGAAACCTTGCTTCTTTTGCTTAAGCAATGAATGCTTCTTTTGTTTAAGCAATGAATAGAATAGAATGAATGAGCTGGAAGGGACCTTGGAGGTCTTCTAGTCCAGCCCCTTGCTCAAGCAGGAGAACCTATACTATTTCACTGAACTGAATCCTTCACTTGATTAATAACTGACAATTAATTTCATGTACTGTAAATGTAAAAGATACCAGGCTAGAGAGACCAGACCATGAGTTCTAATCAGGGGTGGGTTCTAACTTACCTCGCTGCCGGTTCGCTTCCTCCTGCGCAGTGTGGCCGCGCCTCGTGGGCGCGCGGGTGCTTTGTGCGCACACACATGCGCAGTGCTGAAAAATCCAAAAAAATTCCCCCCCCCCAAAAAAAGCCGAAAACAAGATGGTGATGCATGCGCAGTGCTGGAAACTCGGCTTCTGCGTATGCACAGAAGGAAAAAAAACCCGAGAAAAAACTTTCCCCCCCCCAAAAAAAAGCCAAAAACAAGATGGCGACGCATGCGTAGTGCCGGAAACTCTGCTTCTGCACATGCGCAGAAGAAAAAAAAACCGGAAAAGAATTCAAAAAAAAAACCCAAAAAAAAAAATCCAAAAAAAAGATGGCGGCGCCCACGAACTGGTATCGACAGAACCGGTTCCGTGATGTCACCGTGATGTCACCAGCGGGTCGCTACCGGTTTGGCCGAACCAGTCCGAACCGGGAGGAATCCACCTCTGGTTCTAATCCCACCTTTTAGATGGAGCTAGCTGGATAATTTTGGCCCAGTCACTCTCTCTCTCAGCCCTAGGAAGAAAGAAATGGCAAGCTCCTTCCAAAACTGTTGGCAAGAAAACTAGGGAGTTACTTAGGTAGTTGCCAGGAATCAAGATTGATTTAGACCTTTTTTTACCTGTCCTGGAGTATGTTTATAAATATGCTTATATGTATTTAGGTTTGTATTACACAATACCGTGAATAAAGAACTTTTGTTCAAGGCTTTGCTCCTTGATCCTTACCTGTTCACTCCTTGCAATTGAAGGAGGGATAGAGAAAAAATATCCAGCCTTCACTCCTTCCATTGCTACAGATGGTTTGCCATCAAATGCATGGAGCAACACTTTCTCAGCACCTGAGTATCCCAATAGATGGGAAAGAAGTCACATTACCAGTAGAATTACAATGTCAGAACCTAACATAAGCAGCCAAATACAAACAAAGTTGGTGTGTATCAAAACCCATATTATGCAACAGAGACAGCTTAATGCCCTCTTGTAGAGTGAGATTACTTCTATTCCCTTTTCATATATTCATACTATATTTTTCTGCACGATTGCTTAATTTGTCTGACAATAATCCAAAGGCAGAAATTATGTTAAATTCCTTACAGAAGGATGTGCTACTAAAGCTAGAAATTCAGACACACAACTTCCTATCATATTGTTTATGTGATTCAAGAATGCGGTTGTCTCTAACAGTCCAGGAATTTCTTGCAAAAATCACACAAAAGCAAAAATAAATATGCATTCAATTTGGGGAATCCATTTGCAAAAAAATACTTTATATCATATGAACCATATTGAAGTGCTGTTTAATTTTAGAATAAATATTATATTTATTAGAGTAGTTAGGAAATTTTAGACTTTGGGCTATGTGATGTTATATCCCTCCAGCACTTTAGTCTGCATAATATACTACACAGGTGTCAAACTCGCCGCATCACGTTGCTGTCACGTGACGTTTCACAATGTTTTTCCCCTTCACGGAGCTGGGGTGGGCGTGGCCTGCGCATGACGCATCCTGCCCGCGGGCTGCCAGTTTGATACCCCTGATATACATGATTTATTGCATAATGTGGCAAACTAGCCCCTAAATAAACACATTGGCAAATGTGACAAGATTTGGGGATCTTCATGTTTCTTCTGCTAAACAGGGCCCTGGATTTCATCACAAATTCTGCCAATACTCAAATCTTGCTATAATGTAACTGCCCCAGATTTTCAAATGTCTGTGCTTCTTCCAATAATAAAGCATGGTTTTGAAAATTGCAGTGAAAGCAGATGAGTAAACAACTACTTAGGGATATATTCCTCATATTTCTGATATAACATCTAAAGAAGAAAAGTTGACTTAGACTCCCATGGAGATGAGATCCCATATCAGGGGCACACATATTTTAACAAGAAAGCTAAACAAACTTAAATCATTAAGTAAAATAAATGATACCTTGTTCCTTTAAGAGGTTAATCATTGGCCTTCCAGCTGAGCGGGAATGAACATTTCTAGAATAAATAAAAAGAACAAAAACTCAGCAAGAGATTTTGGCAAAACTAGCATGATATTCAGGGTCAGATAAACCAGCTATATATGACTGAGATTGCAGCATGTTTAGGCTTTTGGATTTCAGCTAGATATTTTAATTTGTACTGGGACTTAAGTATAGGGTAATTATTATACTAAAGTTGTAATAAATATCACAATATTAAAAAATAAACATTTGGGGATGAGTCTGTTGTCTATCATAGCTTATTTGTATGTATAGCCACCCATTTCACATGGGTGCCATATGAAATGGGTGCCATAATCAGTTCACTCATTGTTAAATCTAGAATTCTCTAACTACTCCTCATAGTAACAAGTCAGAGTGAGCTTAGAGTCCCTTCCATGAAACAATTCCATGTAACATGCATGCACCTTCTCTTCTGCGGCACTTCCCCTATGGAACATCATTCCCACCCTGAGATTTTCTAAAATCTACATATGATGTCTTGCTGAATTGTTGATTATACAAAATTGGAAGGTATGAAACAGAATAATAAAATGTTTGAAAACATTTGAAACCACTATATGACTATTATACAATAATCCAATATGTTGCATTATAATGACAGTACATGAATTAACCATAGGATCTATGCAAAATGCAATCAGATTTTTTAGAAAAATAAGTTCATTTAAAGAAACTAAGGATCGCAAAGAGACACTAATTCTATAAATTATAAAAAATAGCTATATTTTTGCAACAAGTGACCTACAAAGGTAAGTCAAGTTGTTTTGCCAGTTGAATTTGTTTTATCAAGACTTGTCGTTGCCCTTCCTTCTGTTCATCACTGCTGGCAAATCTGGGAGTAAAATCCAAACCAATCTATAGAAAAGAAAAAAAAAAGATGGGTTGTGATTGTGAGAAAAACCTAGAGGAAATGTAAGGATCTACATCTATCAAATAATTATTATTATTTATGAAACACTTGCAATCTTTAATCATTTATTCAGGAATGTAGTTTATGAAGCTTACCACAAAAGATATGACTGTTCTGTGAGATCAAAAACAACAAAAACATGCTTGTTGTTTAAAGATAATTTCCAACATGGAAAAAAATTCTTACATGGAAAATATTTCCTAGATATATTGCAAATACTATACAATCCATACGTATCCATACATATTGTCATTTATAACTATATAGATATGTAATGGGGATGTAACATACATTTTATTTATTTTAAATGATTCTATATTTGAACTATTCAAAATATATAAATGAGTATGTATTTTCACAGATATACTGTAAATATTTCAGCAATTGCAGAGTTTCCAAAACACACACAATTATACACACAGGAAATATACAGGGATGTTTTTGTCATGACATACTGTACATTGATATATTACTTTCCATTCTATCTGTACAATTCTGTGTGAGTCCACTTACATATACTATAAGCCCATTTTATTCAATAGGATTTAATTCCAGATAAGTGTACTGCAAAAATTAAAGCTAAAGTTGTGTAATGTGTAAACACCACAGGTTGGGTTGCAGTGTTGTGTCCTAGAAACTTTTATCTAGATCAGCGGTTCTCAACCTGTGGGTCGCGACCCCTTTGGGGGTCGAACGACCATTTCACAGGGGTCGCCGCGCGCGTTAGCCCGCCATCTTGGTGCCACCGTCACTGCAGGGGTAAAAAGGTCCCGGTTCGGCCGTGCCTGCGGGTCGCCGTCAGCTGGTAGCCCGGACGCCGCCATTTGGGTTCTTCTACCCTCTGCGCATGCGCAGAATGCTTTGCGCATGCGCAGAGGGTAAAAGAACCCAAATGGCGGTGT
>QLTV01000548.1:7770180-7790321 GCA_003457575.1 Thermophis baileyi
TCCTTCCCCTGGAGTGGGGAGGGAATGGGGATTTTGCAGTATCCTTCCCCTGGAGTGGGGAGGGAATGGGGATTTTGCAGTATCCTTCCCCTGGAGTGGGGAGGGAATGGGGATTTTGCAGTATCCTTCCCCCGGAGTGGGGAGGGAATGGGGATTTTGCAGTATCCTGCTCCTGCCACGCCCACCAAGCCACGCCCACAGAACCAGTAGGGAAAAATTTTGAATTTCACCCCTGGGTACAATGACTTGATTCTAAAGTAATCTGTGTACAGAAAGTTTACAAAAGGAAAGTTCTGCATCTCACATTATTTCTATGGCAATTCTGATTGTCTCACAAAACCTGTATATAGAACTGCAGGTTCATTCTGCTGAAAAGAAAACAGCTGAGGAAAGGAGATGGAGAAACATTTCCTTTCTGAGACTTCCTTAAACCACAGAAGTTAGGGTCCAGTTCCAATTTTGGTCATTTGCCTCATGCTTCAACAGTTTCCACCCATGCACTCCATTTTTCAATTTTCAAAAAAAGGCCTTCGGACACTTGAGAGTTCTCAGGATAGAATCATAGAAGTATAGGGCTGGAAGGAACCTTGGAGGTCTTCTAGTCCAACCCCCTACCCAAGGCAGGAAACCTTATTGCATCCATTCTTTCTAGAGATTGAGAAAAGGAAAATAACAAGTGAAAAATATTACAAACCTTTTTGGCATCTTCCAATACACTTTCAATGTCCTGGAAAAGGTTAAAATGTTATTATGCTGGCAGATCACTGTGTTTAAGCATAGCGTATTTGCCACGGCCAGGATTCCGCATGCTTTTCTTTCTACCTATAAAGAGTAATGCAGCCTAACATTTCTTTCTTTTTTTTCCCCATGATTTTTATTATGAACACATAAAACATATACAAAAACTTAATACACAAAATACATTAAAAAGAATAAATATTGTAAAAACACCCCCCAAAAGGAGAAAAAAGGAAATATAATACAGGTAGTCCTCAACTTACAACAGTTCATTTAGTGACCGTTCAAAGTTACAATGGCACTGAAAAAAGTGATTATGACCGTTTTTCACACTTACGACCTTTGCAGCATCCCCATGGTCACATGATTAACATTCACATGCTTGGCAAGTGGTTCATATTTATGACGGTTGCAGTGTCCTGGGGCCATGTGATCAGCTTTTGTAACCTTCTGACAAGTAAAGTCAATGGGGAATCCAGATTCACTTAACAACCATGTTACTAATTTAACGAATGCAATGATTCAATTAACAACTGTGCAAAGAAAAGTCGTAAAATGGGGCAAACTCACTTAACAAATGTTTCACTTAGCAACATAAATTTGGGGCTCAATTGTGGTTGTAAGTCAAGGACTACCTGTAAACTCTTTTCTTTGGTATTGGAACGTAGATTGACCTCTTCCAATCTGTTGACTACTGTCTCTTTATCCAGATACGCTGGCATAGTTTGGCTAGAACTTTTATAGATTCTTCTTCTGTTGCTTTCAGTATTCTCTGTATCCATTTAGGAGTGATTCAGATTTCTGCAGCCTTATCAGCCCTAAGTAGAGTCAGGAAGATATGCCTCCATACTATAACCAGAGGATCCACAAATGTTTGCAATCTTTGGGAAAATCCTTGGTGTATTCTCCCCTGATAGGACCAACATATATATTTTCAGATTCACCTAATAATCATTTTCGTTTGAATTGCAAGCTGCCCCGAGTCATTGACTGAGATGGGTGGGTATAGAAATTGAATAAATAAATAAATAAATGTCACACGGCAAGTTCGGGCAGACATTGCATCCTTCCTAATCCTTAAATAACAATATTTTCCAGATGAAGAAAGCTCGCAATTCTTTTGCAAAGGTTTCAGGTGACTAAATAAGAGCTTTCAGTAAGGATTTTGGTATTTTTTTCCCCTTTCATCCAAACCCACTTACCCTTTGAAATTCGGGTGCCGCGAGATGGCAGTGACAATCCACCGCTCCCATCCTGGCATTCAGAACTGCAGCTGATCCAGTTGCTGTTTCTACCCGGACCTATTTCTGGATTCCACCGTCTGGGGTGGCAAAGCGTTAAATGAGAATCGCTTACTTCTACTTCCGGGTTGGGGGGGAAAGAACGGCTTTGAAAGAGAGCGGGAAACGGCAGCCGAGATGGAGGCGCTGCCGCCGGTAGCGGGTGCGGGTGCGGCGGCTTGTCCTCCCCCGCCGCGTCAGGAGCCCCGAGTGCAGTGCCTTTCGCGCCGATGGACGGCCGAGTTGCTGGATCACTGCAGACCTTTCGTGCGCAGACTCGGAGCCGGTCAGGCTGTGGAGACCGAGAACTTGGAACAGGCTGTGGGGGAAGCGCTTTGGGTAAGGGGAGTCAGGCTGAGAGAGGGCTCGGCCGGGGTGAGAGTTGGGCTGCTAAGGAGGGATGGCGGCAGGTTTTATTTGAATTGCTTTTCATTAAGATTGTAGAATAGAATAGAATAGAATAGAATAGAATAGAATAGAATAGAATAGTATTAGGAATAGAATAGAATAGAATAGAATAGAATAGAATAGAATTAGGAATAGAATAGGAATAGGAATAGGAATAGGAATAGAATAGAATTTTTTATTGGCCAAGTGTGATTGGACACACAAGGAATTTGTCTTGGTGCATATGCTGTCAGTGTACTTCTCTCAGATGAAGATTTTAAATAAATATTGAATTGATTGCGGGGCGTTGTTTGGTTGAATAGGGATTAATTCTTTGTCCTAAATCATGAGGCAACTGGACTTCTATAATCCAGGGTTCTATAATCACATCGGATTTGAAATGGACACCTAATATTAGAACCATCATTAAGAAGACACAACAAAGAATGTTCTTGCTGTGTCAACACAGAAACTTCAGACTGCCCAAGAAGCTGCTGATACAAATTATACAGAGAAATGATTAAATCTGTCATTTGTACTTTTATAACTGTTTAGTTTTGGTACAGCAACCAAACAGGACTGCATACTTAGGACTGCACACCCAAAGGTCCTTTTTTCAAGAGGCAACTGGACTTCTTCAGAGCTGAGGAAGTTTCTTGGATGAGAAGCAAAATGTCTTCAAAGAAAAAACCAGAAAGTCCAGTTGCCTCTTGAAAAAACACCTTTGGGACAACCATGGCCTGGATGACTGAGAATCTCCATAGACTCTTTGCCCTAAAATTCCTTTTGTAAGTGGATGAGTAACCTATGGCCCCAAATAACTATTCTACCATTCTTAAAGAACTATTGCTGAAAAAAGGACATTTCCAATTCATGTATTTTTGAAGTCAGAAGCACACACAAGCTGTCATGTAAGTTCTAAAATAAGCATAACTATCAGAAACCATCCAGAACCTTATATTTCCTCTCCCACCAATATGTACTGTATGATACGGTCCTAACCACTTTTCACCCTTAAACCCCAGAAATTATAAATGCAACATAAATGTTGCTGATTTTTAAATACAGTATGACAGCAAGCCATTTTATTTATTTGTGATTTCTTTTCTGTGAAGATAGGAAAGGCAAATAACTATTAGTTGTAAAAACATTGAAAAGCAATATGGAAACAATAGAAACAAGTATTTTCATAAAAAGAAACACATTGTTTACATACATAACAAAGATTCAAGAGGGAGGTTGCTAAGCATCCCTGAAGAGATTTCACAATTAGTGCAGAAATTGTTGTAGAAGTTGACACTTCTGACGCTGATCTTAATTTTTTTTTTAAAAAACTATCAGAAGTAGCCAAAACTAAGCTAGACTGGTAAATTAATTACTAATATCTTTAAAAGTTATTAATAGTATTTAAAATGAAGCTTTGGCACTAAAACAGCCAATAATTGAATAAATAAAACTACAGATCTTTCTGTTAGGGAAAGTTGCTCTTGTGTACTGTATGTACATGTATTTGCCATGCAAGGGGTTTTTTTTCTAAAATTTTGAAATGTGTTTGTTATGTTTTGCTTGGAAATCGTGTTAAGAGATCTTTCCTTAGTAAATTTATTTAGATTTTGTAATTATGATAGTAAATAAAGTAAACTAGTATGCTCTGCATAGTATAAATCAAAACTGGCTTGATTGTGGTCATCTAATGAGTTCATAAAGATCTGAAAAGGACTGATTTTCAAATTGATAATGCCTCTGCCTCTAGCTTTGCATGCAAAAAAAAACCCCAAAATAAAACCCTATTTTGAGTTCCAGAAAGTAATTTCTTACAATTGAGTGCTAGAGACAGTCTACCAGTTAGGATGTACTTTCTCTAGAGTACATGTCAGAGTTTCCCCTCTCTTATTTTTTGTGAAAAATCTTTTCTTTTAACTGGTAAAAATAATTGTGAAAACATCATTGTGCTTGTAAATATTGTGGATGTGTTTTGTTGAATGGATGTGCTTTGTCAGAATGCTGTTTATCAATGTCATTCCTTGCTGGTCTATTTGGTGATCCAGTATTGGCATTTAAAGGTATCTTTTTAAGAATTCTTACATTATATTCATATCTGTATATATTTTTGTTCATTTTGTACAGAACTTTGAAACAGCTGTACAAGAGAATATCACTGTTAATGGGCAGCCGTGGCAGGAATCATCAGATCTTCAAAATGGTATATTAATTTAAAAGTATCTTTAGAGTTAATATGCAAGAACTTGACTAATATTGTTGGAAAATCTTATGCATAAGAAATTACAGGTGGTCCTCGACTTACAACAGTATGTTTAGTGACCGTTCAAAGTTACAACAGCACTGAAAAATGTGACTTATTGACCAGCAAAGTCAATGGGGAATCCAGATTCACTTAACAACCGTGTTAGTATATATATAAATTTATTTACAGTCACAGACCAAAATACAAATACAACAAAACATTTAGCACCAAAAGCCTTGGCTAAAGGGAATAACAGCATTCTCCCCTAATAGTTACAGCTCTTAACAAAAATTTAGAAACCAGTGAAGTAATATAGGGTAAATCATCCCCTAGACAATAGAGAACCAGATTACCAGCATTAGAGCCAAAGGGATTGATTCTAAGAAAAGGCAATAATTTGGTTCTTGCTGTATTATACATAGGGCAGTGTAATAAGACATGCTCCACCGTTTCAACCTCAGCGCTAACACAAGGGCATAGACGCTTACTGAGCGGGCGCCTCTTGAATCGTCCATCGAGTAATGCTGAGGGCAAAACATTAAAACGGGCTAAAGAGAAGACTCTTCTATACTTGGGGATGGGTAAAGTATAGAAATATGAAGCCATCCTCAATCCATAATTATTAAAATGGCTAAAAGTCAGAGGGGAGCAGGTTTTGTTGGCTCTAGATCTTAAATATTGCAAGTCTATGTCAACAAGCCTTTGGGCTACCCTAAATTGGGCTTCCTTAAGACCATAGTTTCCCAAAGCATCCCCCGAAAAACCCAACAAGTGGAGTTTCTTCATCAGCTCCCTCTCCCAACGGGAAGTATGAGAGTCAGCAAACACCAGGGAAAGGTAGCTACCAGGTACTGCCGAAAAGAGCACCCAAAACCACCATTTGAATGTATTAATCCACGCCATGCATTCGATTGAACGAATGCCCAGTTCCAGGTACATCGGAGCAAATCCAATGCAGGGAGGAAGACCTAGAAGTTTCCTAAGAAAGGCGGCCTGAGTTCTTTCAATACAGTCCTTGAAACCTCGTATCCAAATGGGGATACCATAGAGAATTTGGGCCATGGTTTTAGCTTTATATATGCGCAAAGCAGAAGGAATAAACTGACCCCCTTGGGTAAAAAAGAATCTTATAATCTGCTGATGGCTACAGGAGGCCAAATTCAACACCTGGGAACGATGTTTAATCCAGGCACCGGAATTCTGAAATTGAATACCCAGATACTTAAAATGAAAAACCTGCCTAATAACGTTGCCATTGATAGCCCAATTGACAACCGTGTTACTAATTTATCAACTGCAGTGATTCACTTAACAATTGTGCAAGAAAGGTCGTAAAATGGGGTCAAAACTCACTTAACAAGCGTTTCATTTAACAACAGAAATTTTGGGCTCAGTTGTCGTAAATCGAGGACTACTGTATTTTACTGTGAACAGAATTACTCAGTCCCTTTTGCAGTACAATTCCTTGCAATATTAGTCTGGTTTAAAAATATTAGTTATAGATACAATATAGGAGAAACCTCCATTTATGGTGAGGAGACTGTAACATAATAGATCATATACTTTATATGCAAAAATATTTTCTGTTCTTTTCCTGTCATCTCAGATTAAAGGGTCTGCTACTGCCATCTGTTGGCTTGTTATAATTTGTAGATGGCAGTTTATAATTATATAAGACTCTCTAGTAGTTTAAAATGATGTGAATTAATAACATTAGAGCATTTGTAGAAAAGTTGTACTATATTTCATTTCAATTGAATTATTGACTTTTTTTTTTAATGTGCTATTTTATTTTAAGTAGCAGTTATGAATTTTACAGTGCCAGTTTGGTATCATGGTTAAAGTACAGGGCTAAAAACTAAGAGATGAGTTCTAATCCTGCCTTAGACCAAAGACAGCTGGGTGACCTTGGGCCAGTCATTTTCTCTTCAGCCCTAGGAAAGAAGTAAATCCACATACTATACTTTTCAAATATTAAACATTTCTATTTTTGTTGTAAAATAGACACAGACATTAAACTCCTTGAAGATCAGCTTGATGAATTAATTGTGGAAGTGGCTTCCAAGCGTAATCAATATCCTAGAAAAATGCAAATAAATGTTGTTAAAGGCATTAAAATGCAACAAAAATTGTTGGTGAGTAATTTGAATTCTTAAGTCATTGGGTGAAAATATTTACTTTGAGAGAATCAGATAATGATTTGCTTACTGCAGTAGCAGATGTCTATGAATAGCAGATTATAGTGTAGGAGCCTAGTTTAATATGTTACTAAGGTGAGGTAATGTTGTGATCACTAAAATCTATTATAAATTATTGTGATGCAGGGAAATACATATGTCTACTTACTTAAAGCTTTAAAAAAGATGCTTATTGGAGAGAGGTTCAGGATAGGAGCTGATATAGACACATATACAGCCAGTACTTAAAGAATTTTATTGTGGACACTGTTAGTTTTATATAGCCACCCCTTTTAATACATGACTCTGGGTTTACAAACACGTATGTATGTATGTATATGTATATGTGTATGTATATATGTATATATATGTGGGTGTATGTATGTATATATATATATATATAGGTGTGTGTGTGTGTGTGTGTATCTATATACACCAGGGGTGGGTTCTGGCTTACCTCGCTGCCGGTTTGTTTCTTCATGCTTCGCGCGGGCACGCTTTGCACGGGCGCGCATGCGCACTGCTAAAAACCCAGCTTATGCGCATGCGCAGAAGCAAAAAACAGCTTATGCGCAGAAGCAAAAAACAAGATGGCGGCGCCATAGGCGCCGCCAAGAGAGCCGGTTCGGGGGGAAATTCCCGCTACTGGTTCTATAGAGCCAGTCCGAACCGGCAGGAACCCACCTCTGATACACACACAGTACATATACCCTGTTTCCCCCAAAATAAGACATCCCCTGATAATAAGCCCAATCGGGCTTTTGAGTGCATGGCAATAAGGCCAAGCGCTTATTTCAGGGTTCAAAAAAATATAAGACAGGGTCTTATTATCGGGAAAACACGGTGTGTGTGTGTGTGTGTGTGTGTGTATAGATCTATATAGATCTATACTAGTCTCCCTTTATTTCTTTATCAGTAAAAATGTTTTATATATACACACACACACACACACACACACACACACAATGTAAAAACACATTCCCAATGGAAGGGGGGGGAACCCTGCTATTGTAGAGGTGGGGGGAAGTGGCTCATATATACATATCCATTCCATTCTAGGATTCGAACTTGGGCTGCTTGCCCTGTCAGGCAGTGCTTTACCTTCTAAGCCACAAGTTCTTTTCCCTGTTTCAGCTGAACCATTTTCTTTCGAATCACCTGGTATACCCAAATATCAGAGAGAGCATACTGCTAGCTGATGAGAGCTAAATAGCTTGAAATAGATCTATACTAGTCTCCCTTTATTTATTTATCAGTAAAAATGTTATATATAGGAAAAATGGTTTGTCGTGAAAGCGACTGCCTGCATGGCCCCTGGAGTGGGGCCGAAAGGCGAAAGGAAGCAGTAGGCTCTAGCTCACTCTCCATGTCTTTTGACAAAACCATGTTTTCAGGACCTTGCAAAAATTCTTAGCTCTTCCAGACAATACTCATTGGCTGACAGGACCAAAGCGTGTCCCTTCTGCCAGACCTGATGTCTGTAGTCTGTAGTCGTAATTGGAGAGAGAAGCAGTCCGAGATAACCCTTGAATTACACCCAGAAGCAAACTGGCAACTAACACAACCCACAGGGAGAAGTATAACATAGCCCAATCAAGGGGTGCACATAAGTGCTTACAAAGACACATGTTGCATCCCAATGTAAAAAGTATTACAGTAATCCATATGAAAGATAACCAAGGCGTGAGTGATTTTAAGCAGGACATGATTTCTATGCTAATAAAGTAGTGTGATCTAGTGTTATACAAGTGAAAATATTTACAAAATCAGTATGTACATAAGAACACACAATAATAAATCTTAACCAGTTAACTTTCCTCCCTCTCAAGTCTTTTTCTTTCACTATTCATTTGTACTCTATTATAGCTTTTTCTTCCCCGCCTTATCTCAATTATTGAGACTGGAACATCCGTGAGTTCTCCCAGCTGTTTGCTAACAAACAAAGGCATTAATTCACATAGTTCCACTGTTTCGCTTCTGAATCTCCAAACACACATCACAATCTCTCCTCCTGGTCTTTCCACACTCTTTCAAGTCAGTCCAGCATTTTCTTTCTTACTTCTTGTCCCAGGACCAGAATCTTTGTACTTGGCAGGTTCTACTCCATTGAAGGTTAACCATCCTCTACAGCAGCAAGTCCTCCAGTATCTGAATTGTTATTTTAAAAATATAAAACCTTTCTTCTGCTTCTTATTGCTCTTTTTATAATCTGTAGCTAAGACATATATATGCCATTGTATAGGTAGGTGCCTTCTAGCATTTTCCCCTTTCTGCCTATGTGCTGTTTGTTTTGGGGCAGATACACATTCTAGTTTTGTCTTACTGGCTTTCTGAGGGCACTAAGTTGCATATTTGAGAACACTTGCTTTGCAGGTTTTTCTTAAATATATTTTTATTTTGTTTCAATCAAGATTAAAATACAAAATACAGAACTCAAAAAAAAAAAGGTTTTGACTAAAAGAAAAATATCTGTAAAACATTTTCAGGAAACCAGTAAGACGGGAGAAGTGGCTGTTCAGTTACAACCACGGATACATTTTTTTATAAAAGTCTGAATTTTTTAAATCAGAAATCTACCTTATCCTAGGTCTTGCAGCAGGGGGCACTGTTTTATTAGTCCTCCAAATTGCTGTAAAGTTAGATAATACAGAAATTTGATTATACAGATTAGAATATAAAATATATTGCAATAACAGCATTTGACTCATCTAGTTACTACAGGTAGTCCTCCCTTACCAGCAGTAATTGGGAGTGGGAACTTTGTCACTAAACAGTGCGATTGTAACTTATGACAGCAGTCCCAGTTGCCATTGTTAGGAGAAGCCTAAGTGGTCACTCAGCATCCTGTAGTCATACGATTGCCATTTAAAACCTCCTGCCAGCTTCCCTGTTGATTCCATTTGTCAAAAGCCAGCAGTGAAAGTCATAATGACAATCATGTGACTGTGGGATGCTGCAACATCATAATTGTGAGCCAGTTGCCAAGCACCCAAATTGCTATTCCATTATCATGGGTACACTGCAGTGGCCGCAACTCTGAAGACCTGCCATAAGTGCCCCTTGAACAGCACTGTAACTTCAGAAGGTCACTGTTAAATCAGTGAGGACTTAACAGAATAACAGGATTGGAAGGGACTTGGAGGTCTTCTAGTCCAACCCCCTGCTTAAGCAGGAAACCCTATACAGGACTGCCTGTATGGGATGAGACAGCAAAACCTGCTTTTACTAAATTTACAAATCAAATAATAACTGCTTTTACACAGGTGTATTACATATACGTATATGGCTAAGAATTTTTATTTGCTTAAGATTCAAATGTTTTAACCACGAATTAAGTCACATTTTAGAAGTTATCATGCGAACAAAGGAAAGAGATTTTAAATGCATTTGTTTGTCTGTTTAGGGCTATCAACCTTTTGTGAATTGTCAAGACATAAAAGTGGAACCTTCTCAAGGTAATTTTCTGAAATGATGTGCTTCATTTCTTGTCATAGAATATGGCAATTGTATGTTTTAAACACTCCATAACTCTTTGTTCTTTTCCAGAGTGGACCTCTCTTGATTCATCACCAAAACCAAAACCAAATACCTTATAACTTAGCTTATTCATATGACATAAGTTTTTGTGGACTAGACAGCATGCCAGTAGTTAAAGGAAAGAGTATCCTAAAATTGGCAGGTTCATAAAAGTGCTATGTAATAAAGAGAAAGGAAGGAAGGAAGAAAAAAAGAGAGGAAAAGGAGATGGGATAAAATCTGGCAATATGTGGGAACATTTTATGCTTCTGATGTGAATTCTAGTGGGGGGAAAAAGCATAATGTACAAAGTGTCTAAGATAGTGTTTCCCAACCTTTTTGCTCTGAAAAAACCCTTGAAATAATGTTCAGGTCTCAGGGAACCCCTGCATAACAATTGTGAAAATACAAAAACTTCACAATAAAATTCACTTTTAGCCTACACAGCCCACAATTTGCAATGTTAAAAGAACAGCAAAGTGGTGGGCTTGCAGCTAAGTTGGGGTGTGTAAAAATCACCAATCACTGTGAGCACTAGCATGGTGTGTGCAAAGTTTAAACAGTGATGTTTATTTTTTTCAGTCATGCTTTCACAGAACCCTGACTCTAAAAAAAAAAACTACTAAGATTTAAAAAAAACTATGATTTTGGGTCCAATGCTTTGCAGGAAAAAAACAGAATGCCATATAAAGTTTATGGTTTAAATTCTACCACCTTCCAAGCCATAGTGTTTAGACCAGGGGTGGGCAATTAATTTTCCCAAAGGACCACATGAGAAACTGGGACAATAGGCTGAACTTAATTCTGCTCAATATTAATTTTATTGCTTTATAAAAAGCAGTAAATGATATCATTTTATTAGATGCTACTAGTAAGAATGCATGTTATGATAAGGCTATGAAAATGTGGAGTAGGTCAAATATAGCAGTAAAAAATAGTAAAAACACCAATCATATTACTAATTCACTTTATTTTTAGCATAACATATGAATTGCTAATCACACACTTACTAAGGCAAATAAGGCATTTTACTATCAAGTTTAACTTGTCTTCAGGCACCATTTCTTCTAAATTGAAAACTTTGCTTATGGTAATTTATTTGCAATGAAGAATTATTGCATACAAATTTGTACCACAAGTTCCACATGCTGGTTGGATTATAAAGTAAAACTATCTCATCAATCACAATTTAAAAAAATCTAAAGTAGAACTAATGTTTAGAAAAACATTGTTCAAATATATGGTGAATGAACTTATTTGCATAGTCTGGAATTTGCATCTATCCCTGTGCAGTAGCTACAGTCACCAGAAACGAAAGATAGAATTATATGCTTTCATTTCCTTATTTCATTTCCCATGTTTTGGAAGCAGTGTAAACATCTAGTTTTTTAAATACTTCTCTGATGTACAATCATGTAACATTCTACCAGGTCAAACATATTTATAAGGATTGCTGGGGTAGATTGATTGGAATAATCTAGTTTCTTTTCAAATGAGGTTAATTGACCTTGGAAAAACCCGCAAGCAGTTGTTTTGTACTGATTTTACAATACATAGTATGCTGTAACTCTTCCCATTATTCCTATTTTACAGATGGAATGCAGAAGTAAAGGGCAATAACTTGTCCAAGTTCAGTCAAGTTGACCATAAGTCATCCAGAAAGAATTTATTACTGTTATAATACTTTCAGTTTTCATTGAGTTTTAGAAAGTTCAAGAAGACAGTTCTCAGGTCAATGAGTTTCTAATATAAAAGGTAGCAAATGTAAAGAGAGTCAAGATTTTTATTTTTATATTTGGACTCGTTTTTTAATGTGCCTCTGAGTCAGTGTTGACTCCTGGCAAATACCTGGACAAGTCTGCAGTTTTCTGTGCAATGTTTTGGAAGTGGTTTACCATTTCCTTCCTCCTAGGGCTGAGAAAGAGGGACTGGCCCATGGTCACCCAGCTGGATTGCAATTACTTACGTTTGGTTATAGTAGAAAAATGGAAATTAGATTTAGGAAAGAGATTCAAAGAGCAAAAGCTGGAGCATTACACAGATGCTTGGGAAAGCAAATCAGGAAACAAGAACAGTGAAGATATATGGGAAAACACCACTCTAGGATCAGTAAGACTAGCAGGCAAAGAACTGCATGGTCCTAGAGGCTTTCCATTATATTTGTTTCTAGCTTTAACTTTTTTTTAGGTACATTAGGTACATTTTAATTGTACCTGTAAAAAGCAGTACTAAATGCCACTATTTGCAAAATTTTGCTTTTGCTGATATTGGCTGAAGGGGGAACTGTATAGTCACCAGCAAAGTTTAAAGGGCTCAAAGTGAGCATTTGGTGTGGCCATAGGGTTAGTTGTCTGTATATTTATTTTAAATAATTGATATGGCTACTTATCTCACAGCAGTGAGTTTTTTCAGCTTATGAAAATTTTGAATTCAAACTTTGAAAAAAAAACAACCTGTTCAGCCAAGTTGCAATTCTACGGTGAGGGTCTTGCTGCAAAATAAACAAGATACTTATAGAAGGAAGAAACAAGTATAGCCAGTGAAGAAACGGGTTTTTTTTGGAGGGGGGTGGGATTGTGCCTTTGACTCCTGGTGGCTGTCTGAACTAGTCCTTACAGTTTTCTTGGCAAGATTTCAGAAGTGATTTGCCATTGCCTTCCTAGGGTCGAGCATTGCTCAAGATACACTGCTTGGATGTGTACTCATTTGTCTTTATCTGAAAAGCGATTTCCCAAATTTTTTGAGTTGAGAGAGGTTACTTGTGAGTCAAAGCAGATTTTGTGAATTTGTGTTTTGCTTAACACGTAGATTGGTCCTAGGACACAAATACTTGGAAAGTCTTAGGTAACTTAGAAATTTACTTACTTGATTATTCCTCCCTCTTCCTGGAAAATATTGTATTGTGAAGTTTTTAGAAGACATATGTTGACCTATACACTCCTCTAGCTCATATATTTACTGCATATTGTAGCAGTATAGAAGTAGACAATTTCATACGGGTGAATTTTAAGAAATATAAAGAGAAAGCTTAAAGGTTCACTGTGGCCTCAAAACCTGTATGTAATTTCATTAAAAAAAACTCAATGTATATTATGCTTTGCAGTTATAATCAGGGCATACAGATAATCCTTGACTTACAACAATTCATTTAGTGACCATTGAAAGTTACAACGGCACTGAAAAAAGTGACTTATGACCATTTTTCACACTTATGACCATTGCAGCACCTCCATGGTCAGATGATTTATATTTGGATGCTTGACAATTGGTTCATATTTATGACGGTTGCAGTGTGCCAGGATCATGGGACCATCTTTTGCGACCTTCTGACAAGCAAAGTCAATGGGGAAGCCAGATTCACTTAATAACCGTGGTTACTAATTTAACAACTGCAGTGATTCACTTAACAAATGTGGCAAGGAAAGTCGTAAAATGGGACAAAACTCACTTAACAAATTTCTCATTTAGCAACATAAATTCTGGGCTCCATTGTCGTAAGTCGAGGACTACCTGTACTTTATATCATCTCTTCTAATAGAGATTATAATTACAACTACTATTTACTGTTCTTCATTACTGATGTGGATTTGATAGACTGTACAGTTCAGAATGCAACACAGTATTTTCCAGATAGATTAATCTAGGGTTTATGCAGTTTTGCATTAAATAGTTCTAGGAATTTCCCTCTCAGAATTCTGATTATTAGTGTTCAGGAGCTGCAAGAAGAAAAGACATGTCTGTTGAATTGCCGGAAATCAGCCTTTATGACATTAGACACAATGGTGATAAAAAATTTGTCCATGGAAGAATAGGAGATAAATAGTTTACAACAGTATAAATATATATGTGTAACAGTTTAATTTCAGAGGTTTCTGTCAGAAAGTCTGTTTTAAAATATGGTTTTAAAATAAATATTAGGCTAAAATGGAATAATTAATAACAACTTGAAGATTTTTGCTCCTTTGTATAGCTTTGTTTAAAAATACTATGAAATTGCAATACACAAGAGCTTTTATTTATCCAGCCATACATATTAGAAGTTTTAGAAATTTGTGGGGGAAGCTGGCAGGTTAGAGACTCTGAAATCCTGGAAAGCATTGTTTATTTACAAGTCTGCTGTTGTTTTTCTGTTTGTTTTACAGTGTAATTATTCATTTCTTCCAAGAAGTTCTGATTAGTTTATTTTGCTATTTTTCTGTCATCCCTTTGCAACACTGTATGGTTTAGGTTAGGAGGAGATATGACCAATCTAAAGCAATGGTAAATTGAGTTGCATGCTGAATATGGATTTTGAATGAAGTATCTCTGAGTTCCTTAGAATCTCACTATATCATCTGAGTAGTTATAGATGTGATAGGAAAAGGGTTTATTTTTAGTTTTGCATATTTCAGAAGTGATTGTATATTTAACGCATTGAATGTCGCAGTATATAATTCCTTATCAAAAATAAATTGGTAGTAAATTGCAGAATGCAGTAACATGGTCCACAAAACATTTGTACTTTTTTACATTTTGGAACTTTTCTTTTTAGATGTTGAATAAAATAGCGTCTATGGAATAGTAGATTGCCCATGATACTATCTTAATATTATTCCTCCTTCTCTCTCTCTTTTACATTATAATGCAGCAGATTGATATTTTTCTTGGTTTATGTTCTAAGAGAATACATGAATCTTTTTTCCCCAGATCAGTCTATGGTAGAACTCAGACTTTCAACAAAAACTATGTCTAGACATACTGGAGAATCATTTAAGGTGAGATTTCTAAAGATATAATGGGATGTATGTAGATTTAGTTGATTCATTGACATAATGGGTCATGCATTAATGACTCAACTCCAACTGACATAAGATAGTTGTAAGTACAACAAAGTCTGGTCCAATTAGTAGCATTCATAAGCTGGAAATATAACTCTGTGAAAAATTACATATTTCAGTCTTCAAATGTTTCACTACTCTCTGGAATGCAATGATATGCTAGTTCTAGAAAGGTTTGTGTCTTTCCAGAAGTGTATTTTCCAGGATAGGAAATGGTTGATGGTGTCCTACATAGAGTCCAATCTCCAAATATCCATTTTCAGGGAATGCATAGTTTTACAAATTCCTAACATTAACTTATTGTCAAGCAATGTTATAGGACACTTGTGAAAACCTGATTCATTAACTATTTTAAGAAAAAGACTATAGGAGTCTCATATTTTTCAACTGAATAGATCTATTCAGAACTTGTCTGCTGTACTTACCGGTAGTATCATCTAGGTATGTTTTGAATCTACAACTCCCAATAGAATCTACAACTTCAGTCCTTTTAAATGTGTATTGAAATTACAAAGTGGTTTTAGGGAAGGTTTGTAATACCTATCACTTCTGAATTGATGTTTAATGTACTATTGCTAGAATGTTTTAAAGCGGCTTAGGAATTCTAGTACTCCCAGGATATATAGTAGCTCAATTTGAATAACCTGGAATTATTGTTTTTGTTTTTTTGTCTTGCCATCTCCAGTCCTTGTCATCCCTTGTGGAAAGAGCAGAAGGCTTCTCAAAAGCATTGTCTTTACAACAAACTTTGGAACAATGCAGACTCCATCAAGATATCATGTTTGTCTCTGAAGTTAAAAAAGAGAATAAAAACGATGTCAAAAACCTCACATCACAAGTGGAAGTTATACCTTCACAAACTGCTATCAGTAATTCTGTTCTACTCAAAATAAAGAGATCATCATGTTCTCCACAGAGACGCTACCCACTCCGACAGAGAAAACTTAGTCATGATACATGAACACTTTTTTGAAGAGATCATTGCATAGCCATTCAGTTTTTCTGATTTTTTTTTGGTTTATATAGCATCCTTAGTGATCCCCTGGGATCCATATAACCAAACAAATTTTGTTTGATAATGATGAAGTTCGATACTGGATCCCTTTATATAGCTACTCTGTAAAATACTTAAGCATAGTATTAAATCTGAACATTTTTCTTTGAAACTAAATTTGCCTACAGTATATTACAGCAGAATGATCTTCTACAAGGACTTTGACTTGTTTATGAATGCTTTAATGCTTAATTGCTTTAATGGTAATTTCTCCAAACATTAGGTAAGAGCATTATCTATGCTCTTGATCCATGAAGTTGTACATTTCCATAGCAAAGATTCTTGCTGAGTGGAACTTTAAAAGAACTATGAACAGAGCATCTGCCACTGGAGTTTCAGAGAAGAACTGAAATCCTTTAGATGCACATAGAGGGGTATCTAGTTCCCTGTAACTGTTTGTGGATTTCTAGATCAGTATAATTTTTAAATGAGCTCAACTTCTATATATGTTCATTGTAGCTATAGGCTGGGGTTAAAGATCAAAGTATTTAGGTGCAGGTTGTGTCTTCACTACAGTCTAAAAACTAATGAGGAAAAAGTGTTGTTTGGTGCTAATATACAGGTAGTCATTGACTTACAACAAACAGTTCATTTAGTGACCGTTCAAAGTTACAATGGCACTGACAATGACTTGTGACCATTTTTCACACTTAACGACTGTTGCTCACATGATCAAAATTTGGATGCTTGGCAACTGGTTCACATTTATGACAGTTGCAGTGTCCCAGGGTCATGTGATCACCTTTTGTGACCTTCAGACAAGCAAAGTCAATGGGGAAGCCAGATTCATTTAACAACGTTACTAACTTAAATCTGCAATGATTCACTTAACAACTGTGGCAAGAAAGGTTGTAATATAGGGCAAAACTCACTTAACAAATGTCTCACTTAGCAACAAATTTTGGGTTCAATTGTGGTCATAAGTCAAGGACTACCTGTACCTGCTCTTTCTCTCCTGTATTCCCTTTTCCCTGAGCCATGACAAGTCTTCTGAGAATTTGATGGGGGGGGGAGTACGATCAGTAGTGGGTTCTAAAACCTGTTGCTACTGGTTTGCGTGCGCGCACACGCGCCATTTCTGCGCATGCGCAGAAGCGTTCCGGGCAGGTGGGTGGAGCCTCCCCCGCTACCGGTTCGCAGAACCGAGCCGAACCAGGAGCAACCCACCGCTGAGTACAATGTACTTCCACATCACCATTTAGTAAATATTCAAGTTGAAAAGAAATACCAAGTGTTGTGCTCTTAAGAAACTATCAATAGTGGATGTTTTGTTTTATTTTCCTGATTTCCATGGTATGCAAATGAAAAGAGGGCTGATTGTGTTGGCCTTCTATCTACACCTCAGGAAGATATAGTAATTGTAAGATTACTAATCTATATAATACTTAAAAACCACTTTGCTCATATTCTTGTGTAAAGTAAAAATATTTTTGTAATAGTTGATCTTTGAATATTTAGATATCCTTTTTCTAAATCAAATGAGACTGTAATTTGAATTGTATACAGTAAGCAAGCGATGTGATAGATTCTAATAGGCTTGCTTAAGCAATATATATTCAAGGAGAGCTAGACAGAAGCAATTCTGGACTGGGAATTACTGGAGTTGTGTTGTAAATTACCAGTATTTTCCCTTAATTTTTTAAAAACGCCGTTCTTCCAGGATTTCTGAACTCCAAATGCCTTTTCATTTTATAATTGTGATCTATAAATTTTCAAAATCAACATTATACCATTTTCTCTTTTTTATTAAATTTACTGCAAATATATTGTTTCTGAAAGATGAGAGCGAGATAATGTTTAAGGTACCGAGCTAGAAACCCAGGAGACTGTGAATTCTAATCTTACTCTAGCTATTAAAGCCGGCTTGGTGACTTTGGGCCTGTCTTTCAGCTTTTGACATCATGCTCAGGTGAGAAGCCATTCAGTCAATTCCTGTTACAGCCAATCGATCAACAGTTGATGCCCCCCCCAAGACAGCGTTCTGAATCAGCAGTCCCCCCCCCCGCTGACAGACAGCTGGTTTCACCGCCAAAGCTGGCTCTTTGGGAGCACGCTTCCCAGATTTGAATGGGAGCTACTAGGAATGGCCCAAGATGACCCTCAGATGACTGTGAACCTACCTGAGAAGAGGACCGTCCTAGAAAGTTGCAGTTTTCAGTGGGAGTGGTTGGAGGGCTGGGCTGCCATCTTTTCCTTCCAGCTACCTGTTGTCTTAAGAACACCTGGGTTTTAAAAGCACTTTTGATATTTTCTTTTGATTTTTACTTTTAAATGTTAATCGACTGGTTGAATGCTGATCTAATTTAATCCCCTGCTGGATTTTAAAGAGGTTTTTTAAAATGTTCTTTTTATTGTTTTATTAGTTGTTGTAAATCACTTCCGCTTCCTCCATAGCAGACTCTGGGTAGTGAAAAAGATCTGATTTGATTTACATTTGTATCAAACTTTCACTATAGGGATTTCATACTTTTGTAATTTTTTTTAAAAGGTCTGGTCTTAATTTTTTTTAAATTTTTTTGATGAAAATCTCTTTTTTTATGCTGGGGAAGTTCTTTTCTATGTTTTTCAAGGCTAATTTGCTATGGTCTTTGAGAAGAGCTTTTTATAATCGGCTGTAAAAGTTCAGCTGCAAAAATTTAACTACTGAAGTATCCTGGACTATATCAAAATATAGTCAAAATGCAAACAATATATTAAGACAAAGCTTTTGGGGAAAGTTGGGGAAAAAAGAATACTTTTCAACTTACAAGCCCAATTTGAATATTTGGATAAAAAGCTTGATAAAATAACAGTGATTTTCAACCACCTCGAAGAAGATAACCAAATGCAAGTAACAGCAGTTGCAACCACATGGATTTGAATGCTGCCAGCAGACCTGAAGGATGAAGCTGATTCGGAAAATGCAAGTTGGTTAGAGGTATGGATTTTAAAGACAAAGTGGATAGACTTGTCCATGGATGAACTCAATTTTCTCAAGAAGATTGATGGAGATTGGAGAATGGATTTATTATATGCAATCAGAAAATAAATGTTAAAGAGATGCTGAATTACAACTTACAGGAGACTTTTTGAACAGCAAATGCTGTGGAGATATACACAACAAAGACATGACGTTGGGGAATAAAATCCAACTGTTAGGAAAGATCCCGATTAATAACTTAAGGAAAAATGTTACTAAAGAATCAATCAAGGGTATTTGATCCTGGCAGACCAGAGATGATTGTGGTGATTTAGGGTAGATCATAAGTTGTTATGGACTTTCTGCTAGACTTTTAAGTGGGGGTTTTGAAGTTTAGCTGTTCGTTTTACCTGTTAACTATGTTTCCACATAGTAAATAGATGTCAGGCCAAGTGGGGGTAAACTCTTCTAGAAATTTATAAATTGTGTGTCTGCTTCGCAAGGGGGGAGGAGGTATAATCTTTGAAATATATTTATCAGTATTCATGGGACAATTTACATATGTCTGTTTTGGGGTTTTTTTTCCTGTAAATACACATTTTCGTGTTGACTTACCTACCGTATTTTTCTGAGTATAAGACGCACCTTTTTACCCCCAAAAAGAGGGTGAAAACTTGAGTGCGTCTTATACACCGAATGTAGTCCCACCAGCCACCCCCCACCCTTTGGCCTCTGCCTCCCAGCAATTTACCTCCTTGCAGCAAACAGAACAGAGCCTGTTAAGCCAAGCAACTGATTATCAGCTTCCTGAACATCAGCTGATTGAGGCTGCAGGCAGGCGCATGTGCTAAAACTGAAAGTGAAACTAACTGCAAGGAGGCAAATTGCTGTGGGAGGCAGAATTTTATTTTCTTGTGCTAATCAGACTGCTGAAACAGGCTGTTGTTTGGTAAGTCAATAACTATAAATGTCTATAGAATTTTCAGATTATTAGAATTATGTTTGGAAGAGTGCTTTTTTATTGTGCT
>QLTV01000548.1:7790709-7814349 GCA_003457575.1 Thermophis baileyi
CTGAAAGCCTCTGCAGCCGATAACAGAGCTCCGGATCGATCCGGAGCTCTGTTATTGGCTAGAGAGGCCTTCAGGAAAGGCCTTTAGGAAAGGCCTCTGCAAGCTGATAACAGAGCTCCGGATTGATCTGGAGCTCTATTATTGGCTACAGAGGACTTCAGGAAAGCCTTGCAAGCTGCAGAAGAAATGGGCAGAGGTGTGGGAGGCCTGGTTGCAACTATCTGAAGGTAAGTAGTAGGGCAGCTCCACAGCTTCGGTGAGGCCTGTGCGCATGCGCGGGGGGCAGCGCGGGGGTTGTGCACATGCGTGGGGGGAGGACATTGCATCATGGGTGTGGGCACCCACGTGCACGATATCGCATGCGCGCGCATCCTTTTGGCACCCGAGCCAAAAAAGGTTCACCATCACTGGTGTATATCATCTGTACTGTTTGCTGTTTGCTGGGTGGCAAATTGCTGGGAGGCAGAGGCAGATTTTTTTTTCTTGTTTTCCTCCCCAAAAGCTAGGTGCGTCTTATACTCTGAAAAATACGATAGTTTTGTTTTGAATTTGTATTACTTTTTCCTTTTTTGGAGTTTGCATTTTAATGTTTAAAATAAATAAATAAAATCTAGATAAAATAAAATTAATATAAAAAACGGTAAAAAGAACACTAAGTTGATAAAAAAAATGAAAACAACCTCAGGATTTCATTATTTCTTGAAGAAAAACATCTTGAAGGAAAGAAAATGGCAAAAATACACGTAAAAATATATTGCTTTTAGTTTTTTAAAACTTCTGATGATTTATTCTTTTCAAAACAGCTTAGAGTTCAGAATTCAAGTATAACTAAATTATCATAAGAGAACTGAGCTATGTAATCAAGTTTAATGAATAGGTAAAGGTAAAGGTTCCCCTTGCACATATGTGCTAGTCGTTCCTGACTCTAGGGGGCGGTGCTCATCTCCATTTCTAAGCCGAAGAGCCAGCGCTGTCCGAAGACGTCTCCGTGGTCATGTGGCCGGCATGACTAAACGCCGAAGGCGCACGGAATGCTGTTACCTTCCCACCAAAGTGGTCCCTATTTTTCTACTTGCATTTTTTACATGCTTTCGAACTGCTAGGTTGGCAGAAGCTGGGACAAGTAACAGGAGCTCACTCCATTACGCGGCACTAGGGATTCGAACTGCTGAACTGCAGACCTGATCGACAACTCAGCATCTTAGCCACTGAGCCACCGCGTCCCTAGTTAATGAATATATTTCCCAAAATATATTAAATTAAATTAGATTAAATAAGTAGATTAAATAATTTTAATTATTTAAAATTATTTATTTATTTATTTATTAAATTATTTAATTAAATTATTTTAATTTTATTTTAAAATTATTTTAATTTTATTAATTTAATTATTTAATTTAATTATTTTAAATTAGTAGATTAAATAATTTTTGGGGAAAAATTAATGAATATATTTCCCAAAATTATTTAATAAAAATACAGTATAGTAGCCAGGATTCAAACAGTGGCTTAGCTACCCTGGCATTTATGAATATAGGTTTCTCAAAAACGGGGATCTTCCATTAATTTTAAACAGGAAACTAACAGGTACAGCTGCTGTGGCCTAGAGGCGGAGCTCTTGCCTCACAATCAGGAGGTTGTGAGTTCGATCCTAGGTAGAGGCAGATGTAGGGTCTCCTGCTTGGGCAGGGGGTTGGACTAGATGACCTGCAAGGTCCCTTCCAACTCTGTTAATCTTAAAGGTTTGTTACAAGGGTCTACTGATCAAAGGACAAAAGAAGGGAAATCTATACCAAACTAGTTCTTTCACCACTGCAAAATGAACTGTAAAATATTCCAACCATGAAAACATCAATAGAATAGAACAGAACAGAATAGAATAGCTTTATTGGCCAAGTGTGATAAGACACACAAAAGAATTTGTCTCCAGTGCATAAGCTCTCAGTGTACATGCAAAACAACAAAGTAATAATAATCATAATATCAAAGTAATAATCATAATTATGATACCAATAAGAAGGTAATGGAACAGTTGAAAAGGATAAAAGTAATACAGCCAAACGACATGGTTAAATAGACATAAGGCAGTACTGTGGGAATTAGGTGTTCAGTAGAGTGATGGCACAAAGAAAAAAACTGTCTAGTTGCTTTGGCATGCAGTGCCCTATAGCGGCGTCCCAAGGGAACGATGTGAGGGGTCTGTAGATATTTTCTCAGCCCTCTTTCTGACCTGTGCAGTATACAGGTCATAATGGAAGGTAGGCTGGTTGCAATAGTTTTTTCTGCAGTCTTAAATATCTATGCTCAGCATCCATCCCAAAGGTGCTTTTTTCAAGAAGCAACTGGACTTTCTGGTTTTTCTTTGAAGACGTTTACATCACTTCATAAACACATGGTACAACATAGGAGAACAAACCCATCAGGACTAGATTCAGCAGTCCATCTGCATGTAAAAGACAAAGGCCACTCTTCTGAAGTCAGCAAACTCCATATTTTGGGCAGAGAAGACAGCTTGTTTGAAAGAGGGGTCAAAGAGGCCATCTATGTCAAAATTGAACAGCCCTCTCTCAACAGAGGGGGAGGGATACGACATCATCTATCCCCAGTCTACAACACAGTCCTTTCAACAGTTCCAAGAAGGCTCCACAACCATTTGCACCACTCAGTTGACCCTGATGGCACAGATAAACCTCCAGGTGGCCTTAACAACTCGCTAAAAGAATGCAAATGACCAGCTGTCTGCAGGGAGTATAAACCCTTCCATTCCCCACTATCCAGTCAGAACTGAAGAGGCTTCTTAGATGAGAAGTGAAACGTCTTCAAAGAAAAACCAGAAAGTCCAGTTGCCTCTTCAAAAAAGCACCTTTGGGTGTGCAGTCCTAACTATGGAGTCCTGTTTGGTTGCTGTACCAAAACCAGACAGTTATAAAAGTACAAATGACAGACTTAATAATTCCTCTGTAGAACTGTATCAGCAGCTCTTTGGGCAGTCTGAAGTTTCTGTGTTGACACAGCAAGAACATTCTTTGTTGTGTCTTGTTAATGATGGTTCTAATATTAGGTGTCCATTTCAAATCCTATGAGATTATAGAACCCAGAAACTTGAAGGACTCTACTGTTGATACTATGTTGTCTAATACAGTAAGAGGTGGTAGAATAGGATGGCTCCTCCTAAAATCCACTCTCATCTCTACAGTTTTAAGCATGTTCAGCTCCAGATTGTTCCGGCTGAGACCAATGACTGTTGTATCATCAGGAAACTTCTGTACTTTAACAGAGGGATCCATCTCCATTCCTCTGGGCCCCCCATCTCTATTTCTAAATTGGTTTAGTTCTGTTACTACGTACACAAATATAAAGATGATTTTAGTATTTTGTGACTGTATCATTCAGAACCTCTTGCTGCTTTAAATGCTGTTCCATTTTTTGCTAATTTTCCTGAAATTAGGAGACAATAATAAAACTACCATTAACAGAATTAGTTAATTCTCCTAAATATTCAGATTATTTGAAATGAAACTGTGACTCGCTATTATTTCTTAACTGATGGACTTCCCCACTATGTGTGCATTAAATTTAATGTTAAAATCTGAATCTTCCGTTAGCTTACAATTTTGAAAGGCATTTTTCTATTTGTAAAGCAATAAGCACGCTGTTTCCTTTAAATAAAAAATAAATTTAGCTGTTTAAATCTAAACAGCTAAATGATCTTTTATGACTTATGTGTTACAATAGTTAGCCTACCTTAAAAGTAAAAGTTTTGAGTTCTAAAATCAAGTTCTCTTCGTATCAATCATTCTGCTGTCCTAAACATACTTGCAAGTAATTGTCACTGAATTGTCTAAGAATGAGGTTACATACTGTATTGTATTTCAGAAGACCTTCTTTTTGTAGCCATGTTGTTGGATTTTTTTAAATGTAAATACTTTCAGATGACTGTACTCTGAAGCATTGCACTTTGACTGTAAAATTCAGAAGAATGTAAAAGAATGTAAAAGTACATTGATGGATGACTTTCTGTTTTAGTTTTTATAACAGCAGGAGTATGGGAGTATATATTAAGTTTTGTAGAGTATAATGAAGAATTTCAAAGCTGGGAGAAGAAAGTAAGAGGAAGCAAGGCAGTGCTATTTGAACAAGTGTGTGTGTGTGTGTGTGTGTGTGTGTGTGTGTGTGTGTGTGTCTATCATTTTGAGATGAGTAATGTTGCCTGTGGTTGGGCGAGCACTATAAATTCCAACTGCAGATAGGTAATAAGGATATCTTGGAAACTCAGGAAAGATAAATCAGTACACTTTTAAATGACTTATACAAGAAAATTCTGTTTCTTAATTGTGCCACTATTTGGCTGACTTAGAAGAAGTCAGTCCTTTTTTTAAGGCTTAAAATATCTCTTCACTTGAAATGTCACAACATTCAACTTTATATTTTTAACTTGACTAAACTGGCATTGCATCAGAAGGCGTCTGGTTGTTTTCTTAATATAGCTCAGGTTTTCAGATGGATACATAATAAAACTGGTTGCTTAATCCCTATATGCATGTAGTCTTCATAGTTATGGTACACGGAGCCTTCAACAACAAAAATACTGAAGTTTAATGGTGAATAGAACAGAGTATAGAATTTGGTTTCCATTACTAACTAACTAAACTTCAGTATCCTATTAATTGAACTTGGTTTTTAATGGCTTCCTGACAATATTCACGAGTAAAATTTTATTTGTCCATGATGTTGAACCTTGAGACATGCAGGTTCTCTCCAAGGTACTTGATACTAAGAACATGGAGTGATAATTATCAAGTGTCCTATAAAAGTCTATCTCAGTGCTAGTCTATGATGAATAAAACCTAGATCTCTATTATGTAAAAGACAAAGGAGAATAGTCCTTTCTGCTCTCAAAATCCATTGCAGCTTAGTTTTAAAAAAAAACAGTTGTCTTTTATATTCATGCTTTTCTAATTTAAGGTTATAGATTAGTGCAAAAGACTTTTGTGTTTTACAAAACACGGTTGTGACGTTTTAAAATTCAGTTATTCTAACTAAATGTGGAAGTGGTCTTTTTTTCTCTGTCTGAGCCTAGATAGAATCAGGCATATGAGTTGAGTCGGTAGGGTGGGATTAGAAAGTCAAAACTTCTTTGAAGGAGGCAGTGACAAACCACTTCCATATTTCTGCCAAGAAAACTACATGGTCCATGAAATCAGGAATTGAGCTCAACGTGAACTACATTTTTCACAGTTCATGGCATGCAAAAGCTGCTCAGTTCAGTTTCTGATACCTTTAAAGTAGGGTTGTGAGAAACCCCTGTTTGAAATTCAGCAGAGTTGTTGCATGCCAGTATAAATTACAGAAGTAGCCTTACTGCACAAGGCAATTTTCTGTGTAGAATTTGAATGTACTTAGGATATCCAACAACTCTTAAGCTTGGGTCAGAAGCAGCCTAAGAACTCTGCAACAATTGAAGGTTCCAGGGGTAGTTGAGCAGCAAGTCAAACACTTGTGGGTTTTTTATATTTTCCCCCTTTATGACACCTTTTCACGTTTCATGCCTTTCAAAGCATGTTTTGTCCATCAGACATTTCACCTGCAAGCTTGTGCATCTAATAAAATGCAAATCAGTGTATTGGTTAATGATGGACTAAATTGCAGAGATCAAAGCTCCAGGTTTGCACAGCTGAATAGTCACCCTCTCTCCACTCAACTTTATCCTGTAGAGACGACTGAGAGGGAAAGGCAAGAGAGTGATAGGGACTTCATCTTGAGCTTCTGAAGGAAAGGAGATACATCTAATTAGATAAGCAATAATCAAAATTCTCCACTTCCCAGTTCATTTTATACTTTAGAAGGTTAATTTACAATTTAACTTTCTACAGAAGTAAAGATAGCTCACAATAAAATTTTTGGATCAATTTTAAGCTAAATTTTTAGGGTTTTAAGCTAAATTATTAGCTGACATACAGCTAATAATACAGCTAATGCAGTTTATTTTGTGCGGGTCATTCTTTTAAATGCAGACTAGGCTGCCTTGAGTGGTACTTTTCGTGAAAAAGTGAGATTCAGACAGCACGGCATAGCCATCCTGCCACTTCCACGCTCAAGTATAACAACGCCCCCCCTCCCCCGCGCTTTATTTGACAGTGGAAACGCTAGAGGCGATTTCCTATAAAAACTATTTCAGGATTTGTTCCCGGTTTCCCCCTCCTGTTCTCCGCAAGCACAGCTCTTTAGTCAGATCTTCCCCGCTACAAGCGCGGCCCTTTTAAACGGGGAAAGAAGACCGGCGAGAGAACGTGCAGCTCCCACGTTCAGCAGGAAGCTTTGGAGTTGCCCGATCATCAGCCGAGCGGATTCCGGCTCTAGAGCCACCCCAAACCCCACAGCCCGCGAGCGGGGCGGAAGAAGGGAAAAGCCCCTCTCTTTTCAGTTCCCCATCGGGCTGGCTCCGCCAAAGGCCGCCTCCCGGTCTCGCAGCCAGTTCCCTCCAGAAGTTTCAAGGGCCGCCACGTGATTTCCATGAACTTGAGCTGAGCAGATCTGCGGCGCCGGGCAGGGCGAAAGCGGCGGCTCCTGGTTTTCCCGGCCGCCGAGCGCTCACTAGAGAAGAGCAGCTGGGGAAGCAGGCGAGGCGAGGCGGCGGGAGGCAGGTGTCTGGGAAGCGCCGAGGGCAGCACGCGCGTCCGGGATGCCCCTCTTTGGGCTTTCCGCTTAGGCGGCGGCGGGCGCAGCCAGTCCCGTCCCCACGCGCGTCCCCGGCGCTTGCTGTGGCGACGCTGTTTTCTCCGAGACCTTAGGCGCCCTTTGGCCTCCTGACCGGCCGTCCAAACTCCTCTTTCTCTTCGGCCAGGATGTCTCAGGGGATCCCCGCCGCGGGAAGCGTTTTGGAAGGAAGTTCCTCGTCCGAGGGGACCCTGCAGGTAAACCGAAGCCCCGGGGGGGGGCGGCGGTGTGTGTGTGTGTGGGAGGGGGGAGGGAATAGAAAAGTTGGACAGACAGACGCGCCTCCAAGAAACTTTCCTCCGCGGTTCAGAAATTGCCTGGGATCGCGCTCTTCAAATCACGACTCCCAGCCGGGTCTTTCGGCGTTCGCGGGGCAGGAATTCTTTCGTCGCTGCCGTTTGGACGCGCCGGACCTCGCTCGCACGCGGGCAGCGGCGGGGATCGAAGTGGAGCGGTGGCACCTCGAAAGGACTGGGGTGCTAGATTTCTTCGGAGGAAAAGGCGCTTTTTAAATAAAGTTTCGGGTAGCAGAGAGACCAAAAATCACAGGAGATAAAAGTGGTGCGTAAAATTATGGATCGCGCCGCATGCCCCACATTTCCTCTTCCCTTCCCTTCTCTTCCCTTCCTTATTACCAGAATTTGCCTTATTTCGAGAAACGGAGGAGGTAGGAACTTCTAGTCAGAAGAAGGGAGAAAAGGACGGAACTTCCCACTGCTTGAAATGACTTTAAAATTCTGCAATTGGGAGGGAAGGTGTTTTTGAACAATTAATATTTCATCAGCACAGGGGTGAAATTCAAAATTTTTCCCTACCGGTTCTGTGGGCGTGGCTTGGTGGGCGTAGCTGGGGAAGGATACTGCAAAATCCCCATTCCCTCCCCACTCCTGGGGGAAGGATATTGCAAAATCTCCATTCCCACCCCACTCTGGGACCAGCCAGAGGTGGTATTTGCCGGTTCTCCGAACTACTCAAAATTTCCGCTATGGGTTCTCCAGAACCTGCTGAATTTCACCCCTGCATCAGCAGCTGCTGATCTTGTTGTATATACATACATTTGTCTGCAGGATTTTAGGAGTGGTGGGTGTCCAGGCTAGCCTTCACCTACATGTTACAGTTAGGATAGAGTGGGGAACCAAACCTACATGCCCAGATCCTACTTCTCCTGTTCTTTGGTAGGCCTGCCTCTGTGGCCTTCCAGACTAGAGACGGCTTTGTCTGATCCGGCAGAGTTTTGATATCTTTAATCTTCAATTCCCCAGCTCTGTCATCCAGCAAGTGCCATCCCCAAAAGCCAGGCCCCTTTTGAACAGTGAAGAACAGAATTGCTGCTGTTATTAGCATGTGTCCAATTAGTTCAGTACTAACTGTACCAGTCTACGCAACCCAGCACACTGTACATGTGTTGGATTCAGGTTCCCATCATTCCCTATTGAAAGTTGAGAAAAAATGAATTCCACTAACCAGCAGGGATCTCCAGAGTTCAGTAAGGGGTCTTTCAGAGGCCAGTTGGAAGAAGGGAGTGGTGGAACCAAACACATATACTAATTTGTAGAACCTTGTTAACAAGCTTATTAACTATATTGAATATACTTAAACTGCAAGATCAAATGTCTATACTGAAGGAAAAAATAGAGTGGGAGGGTGTCCCCTGAGCCAGAAAAATTATAACACTTACTACAGTGTCAGTATCAAATGGGTATTCTTTGTTCTTGCATGTAGTGACCAAGTTGAAGTGGGAGAGATTAGTAGAAGGAAGTCAAAGATGAAATAAAGTGATCTAGCAGGATAGCATAGTGCTTTTACAGCCCTCTCTAAGCGGTTTACAGAGTCAGCATATTGCCCCCAACAATCTGGGTCCTCAGTCTATGAAGTCAAGTGGTGGCTTTGCACTTTTGCCTTTCTCACACGCTTCCTGCAGGATTATGTTATCACAGAAAGACTTTCCAGGACACATCATCCCCATTTGGGCAGTACGCTAAGGATTTGTTTAATTATTTTATTTTATTTTATTTTATTTTATTATTAATTGCAAAAAAGGCATTAAGAGTTGTTAACCTAATCTTGCGAAGCTTCTTCTCCGGTAATATTGTATTGCAAACTAGGGCATATAAAACCTTTGCTAGACCAATTCTCGAATTCAGCTCATCTGTCTGGAACCCGCACTGCATATCGGACATTAATACAATTGAGTGAGTCCAGAGATATTTCACAAGAAGAGTCCTCTACTCCTCTGCTCACAAACAGAATACCTTATACCACCAGCCTTGAAATTTTGGGCTTAGACAACTTAGAACTACGACGCCTTCGGTCTGACCTAAGCGTAGTACACAAAATTATCTGCTACAATGTCCTACCTGTCAATGAATACACGAGCACACAATAGATACAAACTTAAAGTAAACCGCTCCAAACTCAATTGCAGAAAATACGACTTCAGCAACAGAGTGGTCAATGCCTGGAATGCACTACCTGACTCTGTGGTTTCATCCCCAAACCCCCATAACTTTAACCTTAGACTGTCTACTGTTGACCTCACCCCATTCCTAAGAGGTCTGTAAGGGGCGTGCATAAGCGCACCAACGTGCCTATCGTCCCTGTCCTACTGTCCCCATTTATTCGTATCTATTTCCTGTAATCATGTTTATACTTACATCTGTAATCTTATACATGCTTGACAAATAAATAAAAATAAAATAAAATAAATAAAATATTTATTTGCTCTCTATATTGCCACAGTCCACTCTGAATTGGGTCAGGATAATACAGGATGTAACATTGCTAGGTTCACTACTAGTCTTCATGATTTGGGAAGTGCCTGCAGGGGGACATGGAAACTCATCTGAGTGTAACATGTAGCTGAATCCAGGCCGAAATTCAATTTCTCAAGAGTTTTCTTATGCAAAAGGAATTTCTCATTTTTTCTCTCTCATTCTTTATGGTGCTGCAGATATTCTTTAAATGCATTTTGTTATTTTTGAACTTTTGTGTGTGCTTTTGATTCAGCAGTTTCCATGGCAAATAAAAAATAATTGGAAGTAGTTTGCCATTGCCTCCTTCTTAAAAAGAAGAAAAGGGACTGGCCCAAAGTCACTGTTGATTTGTGTACCTTGTGTACTTAGCCAGAATTAGAACTCGGTCTCCCACTTCCAGCCAAACTCTCTGTCTCTCTTGCACTTGTTTGATATAAAAAAGGAGGATATTGGTGAGGGCCTCCCCGCCAATACTAAAGATCAGGAGGCAGGGAGACTGCACAGCATTGCAAAGTATAGGATGAGTTAGGTCATTTAAGATACTTAAGATAAGAGTAAGAACTCCAACTTAGATAGAAGAATTTTATTTCCCCCTACCTCAACCATAGCTCTCTTGGAAAATTTGAAAACTGTTTGTTTTTAAGCAATTGAATCTATCAAATATTTGGTAGATTACAAGATTTATTTCCTGGCAATTACTTGTTTGGGAAGGCAATGGTTCTTGCATGTGATATCTCCAGCATTATTTGTAATGTTTTCGTGCTTTGGGGTCTTGGGCATTTCTGAGCACCCTGGTGAGGAAGCAGTTATCAGCCTCCCCAGTGGCGGTCATGGCACTGGAGATCACACAAGAATAGAATAGAATAGAATAGAATAGAATAGAATAGAATAGAATAGAATAGAATAGAATAGAATAGAATAGAATAGAATAGAATAGAATAGAATAGAATAGAATAGAATAGAATAGAATAGAATGAACTGGAAGGTACCTTGGAGGTCTTCTAGTCCATCCCCCTGTTCAAGCAGAAGAACCTATACCAGAGGTGTCAAACTCGCCTCGTCACGGCATCATCACGTGACGTATCAGGACTTTTTCCCCCTTCACTAAATTGGGTGTGGGCATGGCCAGCATGTGATGCATCCGGCCCGTGGGCCAGGAGTTTGACAGCCCTGACCTATACCATTTTAGATAGACTGTCTAGACTCTTCTTAAAAACCTCCAGTGATGGAGCGCCAACAATTTCTGGAAACAAACTGTTCCACTGGTTAATTGTCCTCACTGTTAGGAAGTTTCTCCTTAATTCCAGGTTGCTTCTCTCCTTGTTTAGTTTCCATCCATTGTTTCTTGTCCTGACCTCCGGTGCTTTGGAAAATAAGTTGACCCCCTCTTTGTGGCAGCCTCTCAAATACTGGAATACTGCTATCATGTCACGCCTAATTCTTCTTTTCTTTAGACTGACCAGACCCAAAACCTGCAGCCATTCTTTGTATGTTTTAGTCTCCAGGCCTTTATCATCTTAGTTGCTCTTCTCTCAACTTTTTCCAAAGCCTCAACATCTTTTGTGTAGTATGGTGACTAAAATTGGTTGCCATATTCCAGTGTTGGTCTTACTAGGGTTTTATAAAGCGGTACTAGTACTTCAGGTGATCTTGATTCTATGTCTCTGTTTATACAACCAAGGATTGTATTAGCTTTTTTGGCTGCTGCTGCACATTGCTGGCTCATATTCAAGTGATCATCCACTAGGACTCCAAGGTCCCTCTCATAGTTACTGTTTTTGAGCCAGGTCTCACCTAATCTGTACTTATACCTTTGATTTTTCCTGCCTAAATGTAAAATAAGGAGGCTTGTTGATACTTGAGATGTTTTAGTGCATTTGAGGCAGATAGTATCTCATACACTACTTCTAGATTTAAATCAAAATGTACCTGCCTATGCTTGTCAAGTCGGTTCCTCAAATCCAAGATATTTTGAATTGGATTCCACAAGCAGTTTAAATATAGATAAAAATGGTGGCATTGCTCTTACAGGATACAGATATGATGTAGGCAAGATGATATCTCCGTTGATCTCGCTATTAAAATCTGGCGAGATCCGGCCAAAAAAAGGTGTGTATGGGTTTTTAATTGTTGTTGTCGTTTTTAAATTGTTTTTTGTATAATATATCTTTTTAATATGTTTTTTATATTTTAATAAGGGGTTTTTTTTGTGTTTCTGCTGTAAGCCGCCCAGAGTTCCTCGGGAGTTGGGCGGCATAGAAATCTATCTATAAATAAATAAAACTATAAATATTTTGTTGGACTAAAATCAGACATGTAAACTGGCAACACGTGAATTATGAGAATTTCTCACACTTCAAAACAAAAGTATAAAATAAAACAAGAATATTGGTGTATCGGATTCAAACTTCAGTTTTATCAAACTGCATTGTAAACACACATGCCTGCTTCTGAAACCAGAATTGCATGTTGTTCACTATATTTTAAATACCACTATGCCATATAGAATTTGCTTATCTTTCCATCCATCCATCTCACAAATATAAAACTTTTATTACCATCAAGGGTACATTAAAATGATTATTCTAACTGGTGTTGTGGTCTCTTGAGCGGATCTTGTGTTACTGAAATGTCCTAGACATCACTTTATGGCTTTACTCTTTTTCATACTAAAAAAAAAGCTTTTTTAAAGAAACAGAGAAACAAGGAGAGATAAAAGAATATATGAATGGGGCAAAATCATGAGTTAAATTGGGAATGTTCAACATACCTTATGGGGATTTCCCTTTGGATATGCAAAACATTTATCATATTAGTAGACCAAAAACCCCATTATGGTACATATGGCAGTTCGTCTGACCTGCTACCCCAAATATGATCTAAACATTTTGTGTTTGATTCATGATTTTAGCTTTAATTATGCCAAACTCTTTCTGAGCCCAGTTTCCCCTAATATTTGTTGCCCCAAAAGCTCCTGGGATCATGCGTTAGAAACTGGATAGCAAAATGCCTTTCCCTCCTTCCTAACCAGCGTACTTCTATCTCTCCCATTTAAAAGGCCCGAAGGTTTCAATTCTACCACTTTTGGCATCACTACTCTTCCTACTGATCTCCCCTTTACTTTTCTTTCTCTACCGTTATTTAAGAGAAATGGGGCAGGTGGGCAATTGGATCTGCTTTGCTTGAAGCCTATCAACAGTGGGAGCTGAGGAGGTAGGCAAAGAAGAAATTGGGAAGAGCAGGGATATGTCCTTGATTTCTTTTTCCTGTTCTCTCTCCGAATGCTTCTCTGTTGCACTTGCATATTTCAGTCCTACATTAGGACCAAATACATGTGTTTCATCTAGGCATGCTCCACTCAAACCTGGCTCTTTCATGCACCAAATGATTTCCACAGCACTAACTCAAACTTGATCCTGATGTCCACTAACCATACAACAAAGCTACTAAACATGATTTCCTGTGATTCAAAATTGTGTGTGTGTGAGAGAGAGAGGGGAGGGAGGGAGGGGGGAGAGACCTCTTAAGATATGTCTACAAGGACTGTAGACATGGAACTTGTGCCTAAATGTCGTATCAATGGCTACTTCTAATGAAATTAACTTTGATCAGCAAAGGGTATTGCACAGTGCTGGGAAATGCACTTCTTCTGCAAGTAAATCCAATTAATTAACAAGTGAGTTGAACAGCTATGTTTGTAGACAGTGTCTTTTTACTCAAAATTAATTTTATATTTTCTAGTTGTACTAGACTCAACTTTCAAATGCTTCTACATCAGGGCTCCTAGAACGATCAAAAAAGCATAATGGAGCTATTTTGTTACAGGTAGTTCTTGTTTAGCCACTGCTTAATTTACTGACCATTTGCAATCACAGATTAGACTGGCATTGGCTTCATTCACATGACACTCTTAATCTGAATTGAACTAGCCTGTTCCTAAAGAAAAAGATGCACTTCACACAGCATGTTAAGCTGCATCACATTAATAAATGTAACACTGGGCAAATGCAAGCCGTTGGGTCTTTAACTGAGTTAATTATGCTTGCTATGCTATTGCAGCACTACTAACTCAACCCAGCCTTACCTGACCTCACAAGAGGATAAAATAAAAGACTTTGTGCATATTCTCTATCTTTCTTGGAGGAAAGATAGGATCCAGGTGTGATTAACACATTCCAAAACCTTGATCTGGTTTCCTTCCTTCTGTTTTATTTTTTAAAACAACTGTTCGAACTTCCCAGGAAAAAGAAAGCAAACTCTGGCTCACTCGCATCCTCTTCCTAGGAACTCTTGCAAACTTATTGTGCGGGAGAAGAGAGTTAGCTATCTTTCACTCAAAATACTATCTGAACCAGATACAGCCACAAGAGTTCTTGTAACCAGTCTTTACCTCAATATACCAACAAACTATCTGTAAATTACTTTTCCACTCAATATAAGGGAAAATATCGATATCAGTCACTCTTTGAATATGTCATCAGGGCTCACAAGATTGTCAGTGGTGTGTTTGTCAAAGTATAGCTTCCTTGATTTTCTGGATGCTGAGTGGTTTTTTTTTGGGGGGGGGGGAAGGGAAGTCATGAACTAAACAAGCATATTCTGATTTTATTGACCAGAGCCATGATGATGATGAAAGACGAGTCAGACGGAGAGAGAAGAACAGAGTCGCTGCTCAGAGAAGCCGAAAGAAACAAACTCAGAAAGCAGATAAACTCCATGAGGTGACTGATGCACTGGCCTTCTTTAGGATCAACAATTAGTATCATTATCAAATGCAAAACAAGTCCTGGGTCACCTTAAGAATAAACAGAGTGTTAGTTCCTTAATTAGGGGCATCCACAGTGGGAGGAGGAGTATGTGTGTTTCAAAGCTCCACCTCTTATGTGTGTCACATATGCAACGCACATAAAAATGATGGGACTTTAGTTGGCATCTAGATTTTTTTTTTAACCTTCATGCAGATCCTCTTGGTTTAATAAGCTTTTATGGCCCAAACCCCATTTTGTCAGATGCAGGGAATGCCATCCTCAGTTAAAAACAGAGCAGTGATCTAAGTTTGTCTGATAACGTTTTCGCTTTAAAGGCAGCCTTTCCAAGTGAACATTCTCTAGATCAGGGGTGTCAAACTCGCCACGTCACGTTGCCGTCACGTGACGTTTTGCAACGTTTTCCCCCCTTCATGGAGCTGGGGTGGATGTGGCCTGTGCGTGACGCATCCGGCCCATGGGCCGCCAGTTTGACACCCCTGCTCTAGTTGGATGGAGTCTCAGGGCCTACACCAACATCTGGTTACCCAAGTCTGGGAAAGGCTGAGCTAGATGGATGCTTAGGCAAAGATCACAAAGGAAGTCACCATCTCCTGCAGGTTGCATATAGCATGCTGTGATTGGCAGTACGCTGCTTCTAATCACAGAGCATCCATACTTAGATGTTGTTCCTCCATTAACACTTTTTTGATGATGCTTACACTATTGACAGTCACAAACGCCTGAGGCACTGAATTTCACAGGATATACAGTAGCTCATGAAAAAGTACAGATTTGTCTGGATTTACCCGCACTGTAAATTTTGGGAAGTGACAGGGAGTTTTATCATGCTCTGAATCAGGATCAAGTTATTTTCTCTCTTTACTTTCCCTCTTTCTCGATTAAGAAATGGAGATGATCACCACCCAATAGAGTCAGACATGATTGGACAAAGGAAACATTTACCTTCTTTTAATTTTTACTCTCCCTGGTTTACGGTTTTATAAACTCCCACCGTGTCTCCTGTTGCTCACCTTTTTCTTCAAAACTATGTGATCTAATACACACTTTCCTCAGCAAACAGTTAGCAGGCCATTTTGGCACTCAGGGCAAGGAGGTTGTGTGGATGAGCCCCTATCTTGCCATCAGCGTGTTGAAGTCAGTTGTCAGCTCAGAGCTTATGGATATGGAATGTCCATGTGTGGGTGCCTTTTTATCCTCTCCTTCATACAGTTTCGTGTTTTGCTCCAGACCAGCCTGGCATTTTTAGGATAGCAGCCTAAACTATGCAAACAGAATCAGGATATTAGAATCTTATTCTAATATCCTATTATGCCCAGAAACTTCTTCCAAACAGTCTTGTTCTAACTGATAGACAACTGGGCAGGGGAAGCAATTTATAATATTATTGTGATTAAAAAAAAACAACCCCCAAGTCTCCCCCTTTCTTGCATGTTTAATCGTTGCAACATTTTTTTCATGTTCTCCTTTCCAATTGAACAATTGATGCTTATAAGCTGGCTTCCAAAGAATAGAGCTTAAGTGTAGAATAGCAAGGGTGTTGGCCAAGATTGAGATTGTTATCAATGCTTCAAAGCTTTCATATGAGCAATTATGAATATACCTGAGCAAAATGATGAATAAGGGTGGTGGACCAGAGTCCAACATGTCCTTTCTATGGAAGAAAGCACATTATTCACCCATTCTTGTGACTTCATGTGTGCAGTAAGGCAGTTAATGAATATATTGGTCATGGTGGCTGAGCAGCTATGGCTTTTGTTTTGTATTTTTTTTTTTTGTTAAGGATATTGGTGCATTTCTGTTTCAGCCACATTCAAATCAAGGGGGAAACTAGCCACTTGATGTACATTTGCCTTGTAAAGCAATTCTTTTCTGAGTCCCACTTGCTTTCCTTACTTTTACTGGAACTCAAAAGATGACTTCTCATTCATGCTTTGATTGAAATTGACATCAGACAGGCACGGGGAAATTTGATGTTTGTAAAAGTAACTTCTCTTTTTGCTAGAAGTCTGGTGCCAAAGACCCGTCCTTCCCATGCAAGAGAACTGAGCTCATTCAAGGAGCTCTGAGGGTGCTTTGGTCATTGGATCATCTGGTCCTTTTTTAGGGTTTCAGGTATAGGCATGGCCTATAATGTCTCATTGGCTTTCTTACAGACCCCTGCCACCATTCCAAAAGCTCAAAGGTACATTTCTGTCCCCTTACTTTCTGCCTCTGCTGTCCTACTTCCTCAGTACCTCGGTCCCTAAGAATATGCATTTGTGTGTGCATGTTCACATGTGCATGTTTTCAATTTTTAGTTCTGCTATCCTTAAATAACTGGGAATCTGGAATCCTTGCTTATCCAAAACTTCCAGTGTTCAGTGTTCAACCAGTGGATTTACCTTCTACTTTTTTGGTCTATACCCACGCCCTCATCAGCCAAGCAAACCCACATTTGATGACCAAGAGATGATTTTCACAGAAATAGTCCTTAATAGTCTCCTTAAATTACTGTCATTTAACAATATAGCTCTACATGTAAATTAACGCATGCTTTCTTTTAAAAGGAAAAAAAATTCTGTGTCCCTCTTTTGTTTTGTTTTGTGCTGCATTTCTTTTGGAATGATGTATTAACAGCCTTCTTAGAGCCTCCTTCATGGCTGAATTCACAAATGTTTTGGACTGAAAATGTCAAATAGCCATTCAGTATTTGCATCCCTGAGTTTTGCCGTTTGAGCTGTGACCACCTGTGTGCCGCTGCGAGCTGATTCAGGTGTTACGTTCCCACAGAAGTAAATCAAAAGCCTGCTAGGTCATTCCAAGTTAAAACCTACAGCCAGTTTTTCTTCCCAATTTGCCCCACAGCTATGGCATTTAAAGCTACAGCATCAATGCCTCTAAGTATGGAGGTTTTATTTATCATCATATTTAATGCCTGTTTTCAATTCTAAAATTGCCCTTGGTGGTTTACATCAGGATCCAAGCAATTTTTTCATGGGCCCACATTACCTGAGGAACTGTTTCATCCCCATCACATCAGTTTGTCTCACTCAGGTAAGGAAGGCATGTTCTGGACCCTGTCAGTTAAAGACTTTCAACTGGTGGGGTTCAGGAAGAGGGCCTCCACTCTCCTAGCCTTTCGAAGAGCCTGAAGACCTGGCTGAGTCAACTCACATGAGTCTCATGGAACAGCACAAAACCCAGGGAAATCCAGGTAATGGCCAAGAGCCCCCTGCAAACATAGAGAACAAAACAAAAACAGAATTTGAGCTGATTTAATGTAATTTATGTTCAAATGTAAGTAAAACCAAGTTAGTTTAATTATCTGTAAAATTGTTCTCCATATATTTTGTGATTTCCGCCATTGTTGAATTAAAAAGTACAATTGGGTGGCAACTTTTACAGCAAGCAATATGAAATCAGAAATCTCATATTTTACATCCCTTGTTTACACTGATAAAATGATAAGATATAAGTGCAGTTGAAAAGAACAGCCAAAGCTATTCCTTTTATTGGATGCTAAAGATAATGAAGGGAGATTTCCTTTATGGTAGCTCCTTCTCTAGATACTGACCAATAAAGGACTTTCCCAGCTAGGCTCCTCCCCTTTGGATTGTCCAACCACATGGTTCCACTTCTGAGAACAGATAAAAGCATTTGTCTTGGCTGAGATCTTCTGAGAGGACTTCTGTTGATTTTATTAATATTTATTATATAAATTATGTTAAAAGTACTGGTTGTCTTGGAAAAAAATATCCACTGTATGATTTACTCTCTTTGATTTTGCTCTACACTGCCACTTAGTTTAATGGTAATTTCCTATAGAAATATTTTAAATAGAACAATATAAATAACCTATACCTTAGGTAGGTAAAATTAAGGTACACTAAAAACCTGCTGGGGAAAAATGTCTTATGTAAACCAGATTGGGAAGAAAATAAGTTAGGAGCTATGTACTTTTCAAAGTAAATATATTTTTCAGATAATTCTACCATTTTAATTGTCTTTTTGGTTATTTTTAAACTTCCTTTTGAGTATTTAAGCACTTCATGAAGAATAGTTTAGCAAAAACAATAAATAATCATGGATTCTTGCTTGCATGCTTGATCTGCTTATTTTTATCAATTATTTCAGGAATATGAGTGCCTTGAACAAGAGAATACTTCTCTAAAAAGGGAGATTGGAAAGCTGACAGATGAAGTGAAACATCTGAGTGAAGTGTTGAGGAACCATGAGAAAATCTGTCCCTTGTTACACTGTGCCTTAAACTTTGGGTTGATTCCCAGACATGAAACCCTCCTTGGTCCCTTGCCAAGATAAGGCCCCCTTCTGAGAAACCTGAAAGAATGAGAAGATTTCAAGACCCTCCACTATCGTCATTTTGGCCATCATGTTGCATGACTACACACATTCTTAGAGCAGCATATGCTACATCTAGTGTTACCTTGGAGTCCTCCAACCATCAAGAATCAATGTTGATGTTAAAAAGCCACAAACAGTAGCCTTATGGGAGCGATTTTCAGCTAAGCAGGATATCTTCAGAGTGTTTCTACTATGCATTCCATACTCACCACGGAATAGGAAATCTTGTGTGCTGGAATTGCTAGAATATGAAATATTTTAACTTCAGTTCAGGCTTAACCATGATGTATGGTCCTTATAATAATAGAGAATTTGGTGGCCATCATAGGAAATGGGGAAGACGGCTTGAAACCAAAAGGATCATAGATATGACAATCTCTAATCAAAGACAGGGACTGCTTTTGCTTCCCAGCACTCTGATTCCCTGTCTGTTTTTCTCTCGTCCATTTCCTTTGGTGACAAACACCTCAAGTTTTGTGAAAACCTGATTACCGTATTTTTGGATATAGCTTTAGGATTGTTTTTAGGTGTGAACATATTGTGCGGCATATGAGGTTTGGAAAGCATATCTTCATGCTTCAATGTATGATTCTCTGCAGTGATTATCAACTTACATATATTTCCAGCTGCACCACAATGGAGTTGAAATTGCAACAAAGCTAGCATTTTCTTTGAAGACCCTTTTAAATGCTGTAACTCTATGAAGCCCGTGGCAGCCCAACTCTTCTGGGAAGAAACTCCTTCTCTCATTCCTTTGTCTTCTTCTCTGATGGTGGCTGGCCAATTTTGCAGCAGTTCTGGCAAGATTCTTTACACATGACCAAACAAATGTATACAACATAAAGTAAGGACATGAATGGTGGTTACTAGCAGTTGTTTTCATTTCTCTTTTCTGTGGAGTGGAATTGACCGATTGCTTTTAGCAGCAGGACCCACAGCACCAGAGGCAGAGTTTTGAATGAGTGATCTTCTTTGCTGTTTTCTGACTTCTCAAGGTCAGCAGTGTGAAAACAACTGCAAGTTGGTTTGAAACTGTTTCTGACAATTGGGAAGTGAAAATGATGTGGCACAGGAGGTTTTAATTTAGCATCCTGAGTTTTGCTTTGAAAACTCCTCATGAAGGAGAATTGGTCACTTTCCATGGCAGTTTATTCCACTGTTAAAAGGTTGCTTGTTATATGTTTTAATATTTTCTATGTAACTCTGGTATCTAAACACGTTGGGCCACAGGAAATGGCCTCTGTCCTTCCCCTTATTTTCTCCCAATCCCGTTGTCAGGGAATAGCTACCGTAGTATGCAAGAGGTGCCACAGAATATATGAAAGAACAGCAGGTTCATGAGAAGAATAGCACAGCTATTAAGTTGAAGCAACACTTCCTGAAGAAGTACCCAAACCGGCATCCCTCCAAGTAGTTACATTTGAAGAGCTTAGTGGGGGAGCAAAGGGGTCTATTGTGTTTTTACTGATTTTTTTATTTTATTTATTGGGTTATTTGGTTGAATTTAATCCTAGGACCAACTCAGAATCACAAATGTGAGATTAGCAGTTATATTGATTGATTGGTTGATTGATTGATTGATTGAATGAATGAATGAATGAATGAATGAATGAATGAATGAATGAATGAATGAATGAATGAATGAATGAATGAAATAAAAGAGCCAAATACAAAAATAACTGACAAGGAGAGATTTTCAATTCTATTCTCCCTACCTGCTTCTCCCATGGATACCCATGGCTTGGGTATCCAGAGGAAGTCTGGGTGTTTGGTGGAAGTATAGCTCCCATTTACCCAAATCTAACTCTGCTTGATTTAACAGCCACAGTCCACATTCTAATTTCTTTCCGGATTTCCAAGAGACATAACAGGCTTTTTAGGAAATAAGGTTGCAGCTGAAAATTCTTCTCATTTTCGCATCTTTGTTCTTGTGTCTTTATAGTTAATTGCCTTTGACTTGAATTTTTTTCTTGGCAGGGCCATTCCAAATAATCTTTCCTTTTTTTCTTAATACCATACAACATATTTTCCTGCATACATACAGGTTCTCCTTTTGCTTGCTATTCATGTAATAGATTGTTTTTAAAGTGGGTTTTTAAAGGTTTAAAGTGGTTTTTTAAGGTATTACAATAATAATAATAAAACCACTTTAAACCAGGAGTGGGTTCTGGCTTACCTCACTGCCGGTTTGCTTCCTCAAGCGCCGCGGGGGCACGCAAGTCTTGCGCGCTGCTCATGCGCGCGCGCATGCGCAGTGCTAAAAACCCAGTTTCTGCGCAGAAGCAAAAAACAAGATGGCACCGCCGTAGGGGGTGTGTCCAGCCGGCCATCGCTGCCGGTTCGACGAGCGGGGGGAAATTCCCGCTACCGGTTCTATAGAGCCGGTCCGAACCGGCAGGAACCCACCTCTGCTTTAAACCCTTAAAAACCCACTTTAAAAACTGTCTGTTACATGAATAGTGAGTTTCCGTTTCCTTATAGTCCAAAATTTAAAGTTAATTGTATTTTCATTGAATTTTCTGAATTGTTTGAGTATCTGCACTGTTTTTTCTCCTTGGGGAGCAGTGTGGGATCCTGAATATTCTTCATCATTCATGCCCTTATCTTATCATCCTTGATAAATTTTGCTTTTGATATACTTTTGCACCCATGATAAAGGACTTCTGCACAATGTTTATATCGGGAAAACTAGTAATGCAATTATTATGCTTGTTTTATCAAGCCTTAAGTCTAATTCTATTCAGTGGTGTTTAACCTCCTAGTAAATATGTTGGAAAAATGTTGCCTTAGCAGAGAAATGTGGTCGTCTTCAGACTGGTAAGGGTTTCTTAGCAGCTACGGGTGCTCATAGATTGCTAAAGTTGAATATGCCTTTCTACAGCCTGAAATTGACGCCAGTGGAAAGCCAGAGTTGGCTTTAAGAAGCAAGGCCTGACTTTCAGTACCGTAATTGCAGAGACAGGAGATATTGCTTCTTGCTTTACAATACTGTAGTGACAGGGAACTCATATTCCCTGTGACTGTTAAATAGTATTTAAACCTTTCTCAAAACACTCCTGCCTAAATCCGTTGGTTTATAGTTCACTGATTCACTGGCTGATGGTAAGGCAGTTATTCATTTTACATTCTGATCATTTCTTATTTTAGGCTGTGCTCCTTGGCTGTTGATTTTATTTTATTTGTACAATTTAAAGGCTGCTGGATGACAATTCTGGACAGTTTACAATTAACAAGTAACAAAAAAAAAAACCACTACAAAAAACAAGGGACCACAAGCGACTTAAAGCAAGCAAAGACACAACACACACACACACACACACACACACACACACACCTTGCCCCAAAGCCAGAGGGGGGTTTCAGCAGGTTCTGACCAGTTCTGGAGAACGGGTAGCGGAAATTTTGAGTAGTTCGGAGAACCGGTAAATACCACCTCTAACTGGCCCCGCCCCCATCTATTCTCTGCCTCCCGAGTCCCAGCTGATCGGGAGGAAATGGGGATTTTGCAGTAACCTTCCCCTGGAGTGGGGAGGGAATGGAGATTTTAAGTATCCTTCCCCTGCCACTCCACCAAGCCACGCCCACCAAGGCAAGCCACGCCCACAGAACCGGTAGTAAAAAAAATTAATCCCACCACTGCCTAGTCTTTAATAGTTTCCTGTATGCACTGGGAAGCAATCCATAGGTCCCAAACAAGATTGCTAGTGGTTCAGAGTATAGAAATGGCGATCCAAAGTATCTGAATAAAGTCAGATTACCCAGTGTTATCAACACAAATATTGATCTATTTCCATTGGTAGCAAGTGACAGAGAAAGAAAACATACCCATTTATATCAAATCAGTTAAAAATAGCTATAAAAAGTGTGCGATTTCCTATCATACTTCTACTTTGGCTCACTATCATACTGTCTGAGGGAAGTTTCAGAATTTTAGTCCAGCAAAATCAGACTTTAGTAAATCTGACTCCGATATCCACCAAATACCATTTACAGAATTGTGGTAAGGGTATTAAGTGTTCTAATAGCCAAACCAAAACATGTACTTAAGAACTAAAATGCGAGTATTTTACATAAATAAGAACCCAGTAAATTATTTGAATAAAACACATGATGTTCCCCTTTTTGGCAAAACCTAGATCCTCATTATCATAGGAATAATAATTGTGGTTGTGAGATATATACTAACGTGGGCAGCTTCCTGCCCGTACCCCCTTATCTTTCTTGGTGACCTCAATTTGCCTCTTATTAATTGGACCCTAAATGAATGTACAACTGAACCTATACATGCAACCCTGTACAATGCTGTTACAACTCTGGGGCTGGAACAGTTGGTAATGAACAACACTAGGCTCAACAACTGCTTAGATCTCATCTTCTGCAATAGTCTAAACTCAATTTATGGCCTACAAGTCAAAGAACCTTTTTCCAACAGTGACCACAGCATGATTGATTTTTGTCTCAATTTGTGTCCTTGCAAAGAGGGTCATAATGATGGGACTCCAAATTATAACTTTAAAAAAGCCAACTATGATCTCATAGCTGCCGACTTCGCATCTCTTGATTGGCACCTTCTGTTCACAGGCTGTAATACTGCAGAAGACCATTATAACACTTTTTTGCTTGAAGTCAATACAGTCATTAACCCATACAAACCAATAATAACCTCTAAAACAAAACAAAAAAACAAATTACCCATAACAATAAGAAAAAAATCCAAGAAAAAATCTCTGGCGAGAAAACAAAACTGGCTATGTAGCTAACTTTAAAAACTGTTATAAAGCCCTATGCCGCCAGATAAAGGCAGAATGTACCAATCACCATTGCAAACAGGAGGAAGAGCTGTTACAATCGAAATCCACCCAAGCCTTCTATAATTTTGTAAATGCCAAACTTAAAGACTTGAAAACTATCCCACCCCTAAAAGAGCCTAACGGGGAAGACTGTAACAATGAAGCTGTTAAGGCCAACCTCTTCAATACATTCTTCAGTTCAGTCTTTGTCGACAGCAATGGCTGCTGCCCCACATTTCCTAGTCGTACCATAACTAATTGTAACAACTT
>QLTV01000548.1:7838753-7850505 GCA_003457575.1 Thermophis baileyi
AAAGAACCGGTAGCAAACCGCTGGTGACATCACTGATCCAGTTCTGTTGGTGCCAATCTGTGGATGCCGCCATATTTTTTTGGATTTTTTGGGGGGGGAGGTTTTTTTGAATTTTTTACTATTTTTTTTTCTTCTGTGCATGCGCAGAAGCCGAGTCCCCGGCAATGCGCATGCGCCTTGTTTTCAGCTTTTTTTTTTTTTGCTATTTTTTGCTTGTTTTGTTTCTGCGCATGCGCAGAAGCCGAGTTTTCGGCACTGCGCATAAGCGGCCACGTGCGCAATGTGTGCGCGTGTGCGTGTGGCGTGCAATGCATGCACAGCCACGCAGCGTGGGAGGAAGCAAACTGGCGGCGAGGTAAGTTAGAACCCACCCCTGGCGCGCACACATACACACAGAGCGTTAAAATACACATACCTGTCTGTGCAGGTACAACAACTTTTAACTAAACATTCTTTATAGAGTCAACCGCCTCATCATCCTCGGGATCCATGATCACCGGCACGGGACGCTGGCGGGCCACAACATTAAGCATGAAAATAAAGCTTGGCATATATAGCACAGTCCAATAGGTTAGTATGACCAGAAAGTGATGCTGAAGACTGAGTGGAGACCAATTTCCACTACCATCAATTTCCTCCTTCCAATGCCACATTTATAACTCCACTGGAGCTTGCAATGAAGTGTGATTGATAATAAAAGCGTTGATATCTATTGCAGTATCCATCTCTTTAACAGTGAAAAAATAAGCATGCCATCTTCAACACCAACTAGTCAAAAGCCTCTACAGGGGAGGAGAATCAAAGACGTTAAGATGATAGTTATAAATATGCAATTGAAGCCATCTAAAGCCATCCTTTTTATATGTCATGTACATTTCTCCCCAGAGATGCCCCAGCCACCAGCCTTTCCAAACCTGGAGGAGAACCTCTCCGGAGGTTTAGATGCTCTTAAAATTTAAGATCCTTGGACCAGAAGCCATAAACAGGACTTGAGAGACTTTTTATGTCAGCAAAGGGCATGGCAGCAAAATCTGCCATCCCATTTTACATTTTTAGTTCTCTTTCTGATCTCAGAGAAGAGGTTTAAAATATTCTATACTTTTGGGGGTGATTCGCAAAGATTTTACCTGATCTGGAAGTTGCCTTGAAGCCATCTTGTTTTTTATTATTCTGAAAACAAACGGCATCCATCACTAGGGGGCTTTTATTTCCCTTGGAATGTTTAAACTTCTTGAGTGAATACGTCATGCAGGTTTAACAGCTCTACCTATTAAAACCTTCATGATTTGCAGTTTAATGTCTCAGACAATCATTCTGCTTGGATTACAAAGAATGTCTTGTCTCTGGAGAATTACAAAACAAAAATATAGCACTATTTTATCTTAATTTACAGATATTGAACTTTCAATTGAACATCCATCAAATCCCATGCTGGTGAGCAGCTCCTACTATTTACAAATTTGGATTTTTAATACCATGAGTCAGAGAAATAAAATTGTCTCACTGCTGCCATCCCCCAAATAAACTGAGAATAATTTATCTTATATAGGAAGCTGCTACGGGTAGCTTTGTTACATTACTGAGTGATTTAGTAACCCTAACTGAGCCCTCTAGAACAGGGGTCTCCACAAGTCTTAAAGTTGCCAAGGTTGGAGACCCCTGCTCTAGAGGCAGAAATGGAGGGGTGAAATCCAGCAGGTTCTGGAGAACCGGTAGCAAAAATTTTGAGTAGCTCAGAGAACCGGTAGCGGAAATTTTGAGTAGTTCGGAGAACCGGTAGCGGAAATTTGGAGTAGTTCGGAGAACCGGCAAATACCACCTCTGGCTGGCCCCAGAGTGGGGTGGGAATGGAGATTTTGCAGTATCCTTCTCCTGGAGTGGGGTGGGAATGGAGATTTTGCAGTATCCTTCCCCTGCCACGCCCACCAAGCCACACCACGCTCACCAAGCCACGCCCACAGAACCGGTAGTAAAAAAAAATTGGATTTCACTACTGCAGAAATGTCTTTCCAGGGAGGATTGATTTTTGTACATAGACATACTCCTATGAATTAGAGAATACCTGCTCTATTTTGCAAGATACTTGCTCTAATTGGCAGAAGATATATTTGGATCTACTGAAAGTTGAGTAGATGTGTGGAGGCTAGAAAGAATGAAAGAAAGGGAAGATCTGCATTTTCTGCTTGCCCTATTGCCAGTACTGTCCACCCACCATTTCTTGAGTGCAGGAACATATGACGCCATCTTCTACCCTCTCCCAGTCCATTTCAAATGCACCCCCTCCTGTCCCCTTCAAGGTAGACCAGACTAAGAAACCAACGTCATGTAGATCAATACTACTTTATTGTAAAGCTATATTGTAGTAACAGAATCTTGCAAGTCTGAATGTGTTTCTCCCACTTCTTCCTTTTATCTTCATGAAAACTAAGGATGGACTGTCTGAGATGTATCTGCATGCTACATTCTTGCTTTGGTCTCTTACCGCTTTTATCTGACCATTGCCTTGGTAGCAGCTCTTTCTCCTGTCCCTCAGGGTCATTTCCTCTGCCATTTACATCACCCAAGTTTTGAAGCTCTGTTTCATAATTGCTGGTTTGGTCCTATGACATCTTAACCTCTTCTGAGTGGGTGATGTGCAATATTTCCTTCCAAACTAGTATCACCTCAGATCCAACTGATGAGAGTGCTCCACATAATTCCTTCCTCATCACCCGCCCTGTGGAATTATTTTCCTCCTAGAATAATGGAATCTTATGTTCTTTCTTGGTCAGCAAATATCATTTCTTATTGTGTGGTTGATTCAAATACCAAGTCAATTAACTCCTTATTCTTGTGGCTCCCACATCCCCAACAGAAGCAGCTCATCCCTCCATTCCATCCTTAGATCTTGCAACAGACACCTTTCAATTTCTGTCTACACTGCAAGAAGCATGCTCCCTTGCTTTCCCACCCCTTTCCCTCACTACTACAAAGACTCTCTTTCCTTGTTTTCCCCTAAATCTTTAAGACTAGTGAGAACAATCCCTAAAAGAAAAAGACAGGCCCTGGAAGATATCCTTGGACAGAAGCCAGCCTATGAGACTTGCCTTTCCTGCATGGATGAGAAGGGAAAGAATCAGGAGAAGACTCAGTCACAGTGTGTGATAGTCATAGTCCAGAGTGAGCACCAACCCAGTTCTGTTGCCACATCACTGCAACTCAGACTGGACTCTTCGAAGCTGTCTTCATGAACAGCCAAGAGCAACATGGGAAGAAACTACCCCCAGGACTTGCTACTCCCTGGACTTGCCTGCAATTGGAAAAAGAAAAAAAAAATCCAAATCAACTAGAGCCGTGATGGCGAACCTATGGCACGCGTGCCAGAGGTGGCATGCAGAGCCCTCTCTGTGGGCACGTGCGCCATTGCCAGCTGCTCTTCTGGTTTCCAGTGCGCACATGCGCACCGGCCAGCTGGTCTTCATGGGTGCCAGAGGGCTGGAAAATGGTCTGAAAATGGCCCAAAACCAGGCCGTTTTGCGGGCCTGAAAACAGCCCAGAAAATGGCCCGGAAAATGGCCAAAAAACAGGCATGCGTGCGCCGGCCAGCTGGTCTTCGGGTTTCCGGTGCTCCGCGCACACACATGTACACACATGCACGCGCGTTCCGGTTTGGGCACTCAGTGCCGAAAAGGTTCGCCATCACTGAACTAGAGGATAGCTCAGAGAAAGAAAGGGTGATAAAGCAAGAGAGATGCTGACAGAAAAAAAATATATGGACACAGTCACTTTTGGATCTGGATCTCTTACCATTGCCTTGTATTACCTGCGAGTCCCCTGGACTGCAAGGCGATCAAACCGGTCAGTCCTAGAGGAGATCAACCCTGACTGCTCTTTAGAAGGCCAGATCCTGAAGATGAAACTCAAATACTTTGGCCACCAAATGAGAAGGAAGGACTCACTGGAGAAGAGCCTAATGCTGGGAAAGATTGAGGGCAAAAGAAGAAGGGGACGACAGAGAATGAGGTGGCTGGATGGAGTCACTGAAGCAGTAGGCGTGAGCTTAAATGGATTCCAGAGGATGGTAGAGAACAGGAAGGCCTGGAGGAACGTTGTCCATGGCAGGGGTGAAATCCTACCGGTACGCCCCGGTTCGGGCGTACCGGTAGTGGTGGCCGCCGGTGGTTCGGAGAACCGGTAGCGGCGGCCGCCAGTGGTTCGGAGAACTGGTAGTGGCGGCCGCCAGTGGTTCGGAGAACCGGTAGCGGCGGCCACCAGTGGGTTGGAGAACCGGTAGCGGCGGCCGCCAGTGGGTCGGAGAACCAGTATCAGCGGCCGCCGGTGGTTCGGAGAACCAGTAGCGGCGGCCCCCGGTGATTCGGAGAACCGGTAGTGGCAGCAGCACGAGGCTCTGCCCACCCGCCTGGACGTCGCCATTTTCTTGTTTTTAAACCTCTGCGCATGCACAAAGCCTTCTGTGCATGCAGAGAGGGTGAAAAAGCATGCACAATGGTGGCGCGCACGCACCCGCACAAAGCGCACACTTCCAAACTGGTAGGGAAGGTAAGTAGATTTCACCGCTGGTCCATGGGGTTGCGATGGGTCAGACACGACTTCGCAACTAACAACAACAACATTTTCCAATATATTACTCCAAACTGATTAAAATGCAGTAGAAATGAAGAAAGAATTTTTAAAGAGGCAATTAAGTCAACAGAAAGTTTGCAAAACAGTTGCAAAATTTTAAGTGTCCAAAAATTCACTTTCAGATAAGATGGTGAGCAGCCACTGAAAAAGCAGAACTGGAGATGTGGAAGTGAGAACATGCTCTTAAATGGAGTAAGACATATACATTTGATTTTTTAAAAATGGTAATAGAGTTCTATTAAGTTACATTTGGGGCTTTCAAGTTTAATAAGAAAAAACAAGGACAATTATTTAAATCCCGTCATTGGAAATATGAAGGTCATATATTTGTTATCCTGAAATCCATATCTATCTATTATCTATCTTTCTCTTTCTCTCTCTCACCTATCATCTATCTATCTATCTATCTATCTATCTATCTATCTATCTATCTATATCTATCTATCTAGCTATCTATCTATCTATCTATCATCTATCATCTCTGTACCCACATAGTATCTCAGTGTGACTGGTGATTAATTTATGATCTGAATTAGATTCTGAAAAGATTGCCTTTTTTTCTCATTGTTTGAGCATAGATAGAAGAGCTATTTGTTCATAGCTTGGTATGTATGGCAAAACATGTGGCTCCCCTAGCAATTATTTAAACCCAATGAGCCTGATATTTGGGCTGATAGCAGTTAAATGCCAAAAATGTAATGATGTAGAAATCTTCCCTAAACTGAGGTTTACCAGTTATGTTGAACTTCTATTAATTCAATTCTATTGAATTATCCAATTCTACAAATCTTATGAACTGAATATTCTAGGCATTATACTCCTAATACATTTGGAGGATTGAAGACGCTTCTAGGGAAATCAACTTAATACCAATCATGGAGATCCTATTCATAATGTAATGGCAGAGCCATGACCATTAGTACTGTGTCAGTTACAGAACCTGCATATACAAAACCTTTAAAAAGTATTCAGGCTAGTTTGACTGATGACTAATTGGACAGTTTATTCCAGGTGCAGAGCATACCCTACAAATAGCATGATGAGTGAAGGCAATAGAAGTCCAGGTAAAGAATGATGACACTGGCACAGAGTGGGAAGTGAGGTATGATGTTGGCTTAACATGGGCACTAGCTAAGGGTCATGCAGTGAACTGGCATTAGTTAGGACACACTGAAAAAATAACTATCTAGAGGTTCTACATGGACATTGGTCCTTCAAACAAGACAAATTAAGCCAAATAGGGGAAAACACACATTAGTCTTTATTATTATGAAAGTATCAAAACATAAAACTTAATAAAAAAAACAAACCATCTTTATTGTATTATTAAATGTTCCAATAAAAATAGATAAATACATTCATGCACTTCTCCCATTCAAATATCTCCTAACCACCCCAAAGAACAGTATCTGATCTTGTAGGGGTTTGCATATGCTTTAGATAATAAGGGAAAATTCCACCATGATCACATCTACAGTCATTACACAAACAGGCGAAGTTACATCAGGTGGATTTTCTCTGACATAGAGCTCATCAGAGTACAGACCTGAAAATAGAATAGGATTACAGAATATTTTACACCCAGTCTTTCTGTCCATTCTCTCTCAAGCGATGAAAAAAATATACCGTTGTACCATCTTGAGGCACATGCTGTCTCCAAACTCAAATGAACTAATGTGCAGCCACAGCTAAAAAAGAAATATCTTTGACAAAGATAGCAGCGCCTTAGTAAACATTCGGCATGCTAGTTAACATTTGTGTAACTTGAAGCAACAGCAGCAGTAGCAGCATGACGCCTGCGTCATTTTAAATAGGATATCAAACACGCATAGAAAAATATTTAAGGGAAAAATCTTAATTCTCTCATGAAATGGTCTATATAACATGATACATAAAACAGCATCAGAAATTACTTTTCTTTGTTTTTTTTGAATGGCTTTTGGAAACAGTTGAAATATATGGACAGTGGGTCTGTAAATGCCTTTGGGAGAATTATATTGTGCTAGCACTGAAGGTAACTTTTATTACCTTGAGAAGGGCCTTGAACTCAGTCTTTGTATAAGCGGAAGCTATCTTCTGCTTACAAAAGGTCTACTCCATATATCTGTGAGATTCTAGATCATTAATTAAACAAAATGAAAGCAAATCGTGAGATGTTCTTCCAAAGTAGATGAAATATACTGCAATTGTGAAAACTGGGATAGGATGACAAGAAGATTCATCAAAGCAAATATATCAACTCCCACCCAAACAAACAAGAAAAAGAGCAAAGGAGCTTACAAGATTGGCTGACATATATGCAAATTTAAATGCAGAAGTACACATTTGGAAACCATTCCTAGCATTTACGTAATAATACAGTGCATCTCACTGGAATGGGGAGGATTTGAACTAATTCCTTCATGTAGTAGCTTGGTCTGCTGCTTGAGGATTAATTGGGCATAGATAATTTCCAGGTCTCTTTCCTCCTTTTTTGAAGTGATTCTCTGACTCTCTCTGCTCTGGCCATGTTTCTCAACTTTCATGTTGAGGACAATTTTCACTAAAGCAAGGAAGATGTTACCCTAATGACGGAGCCTATTGGGATATTCTTCTGTGCCCTTTGAAGCACAGGCTATATATTTCCTTCCACTTTTCATTTTTGGATCCAGTTCACAGCATCTACCTTGGATGAATGCTTTCAGAGACAACAACAGTTACAGAAGGTTACATGCTGTATAATCATATATAACTGCAGAGGTCCATAGAATCATTGTTAAATAAACCCAATTTACTCCGCTGCTAGAAGTTAGCAGTTATATAATACCCCTCCATATAAAGTTTAGTCAATGAATTGATATACAAAGGCCACTGGGATATATTGTCAAATATGGTGATAAAAAAACCTTCAGAAAAAGCAATTTTGGATGCTGGAAGAAAAAATATTTCTCTAAAGAGACAGAATTTGGCCCATTTCCTTGTATTTTGGTTACATGAAATATATATGTATTTGGAACACAGTAATGTAAGGGACATAACAATATATCCAGATTATTGAAAGCATATCAAATACTTCTGTTGCAGAATGTAAAAATTAGTGTGAGATAAGAAATAAGCTAGTCAAGACATTTTGATGTTGCTGTTTGAGGGTTGTACATGCATATAAATTTTAACAGAAGTAATGCTTGGACAAAGTATTCTTTTTGCAAGCTATTTAGTCTACTGCTTCAATTCTGTCATTAAAGAAAATAGATCTCAAAAACTAAGACATGCAAATATTATGTAATATACCTAAAAGAGTTGAGCAATGTTCTTTTTTTTAAAAGTATATGCCATTTTTTTTGCAGAATTAAAAACTTGAGTTCTCCAATTTAAATTCTATAACGTATTTCAGAAAACATTTGAACTTTTGTTCTTTTTGTAATTTTGTTTTTGTATTATTTTGAAATTTGTAAAGAAGAATATAGGTTTTGAAAACAAACCCTTCAATTTTCCAGAATTTGAGATCTAAAATGATATTCAACATCATACAGACTTCCCGATTCAATTTTATTCTTTATTATAAATATGAATTGTTAAAATCTGAGACACAATATTCTTGTTCTGTTTAGGAATATGCAGAGATCCTCACTGAAAAGCCTGGGAACTGAGGCTGGCCTTTGGAACAAGGCATATGGTATCCGGAATTAATCCTCCCTTCCCATCACTTCTGCATAACAATGATTGGCACTGTTGAAATTAGTCATACGTGTAGACAATTGAAGGATTGGGCTTGGGGTTTTATCCCAGTCAGGACTTCAACCAGAAGGTTCATCTGTGAAGAAATCTATTGGGAATGAGGGAGGAATCATAGCATCTGCTTCCTATGCAAGAGGTCCCAGATTTAACCTTCTGCATTTCAGTTTAACCAAGAGTGTGAAGGAGCAAAGGTGGGAACATTCTCCTCCTCAGTCCTTTGTTGCTATAATTCAGAGGTCTTCAAACTTGGCAACTTTAAGACTTGTGAAGTCCACAAGTCTTAAAGTTGCCAAGTTTGGGGACCCTTGCTATAATTCATCAGGACAGAGTCTCCCAGATCAAAATTACAGCTTCATCTAATTACAGCTTCATAACATTTCACCATATGTTTCACTCTAAGCCAGTGTTTCTCAACCTTGACAGTTTTAAGAAAGGTGGACTTCAACTTCCAGAGTTCTGGGAGTTGAAGTCTACCTATCGTAACGCTGCCAAGATTGAGAAACACTGCTCTAAGCCAGTCATTCCTCCAGCTGAAAACAGTAAGAATAATACAATCATAGCATCTCCCAGGAATAACAGAACCTTAGAAATAATACATTGGTCATCCAAAAGAAATACTCCCATAACTCCCATAACGCCTAGTGTGCATTGTCTCTTGATCATGCTGGTTGGGAATTCAGAGAATTTAGCTGTTACATATCTAGAAGAATGACCTGCAGAAGAGCACTTTAAGAAGTTTAAGCTAAAAGTTAACATTGCCAGTTAAACAGACTATTTCTCTTTGTTGTTTAACATTTACTTTTGATTATCTGGAAGGCCAATGCTGGTTTTAAGGTATGCTCCCATAATTCTAAGAAGATCCAGATTTTGTTGTCCATATATCAGCCCAACATGGATTGAGACTCAGCAGCTGGCTTAAATACAACTAGGAAACCTCCAGTACTAGCTTCTACTACTTTACAGAATGATGAAAGAAGTATCTCCTGGGCTTACTTTGAAGTTCTTAAGAAGTAGTCAAGGTTCTTGGGCTACTTCCTCACCAGTCTTCAAAGGGATACTGTCAGTAAAATATCCCTTTAAAGTGGCATTCCCCTGACCCATTTCTAAAAGCAAAAGGGCCATGTTACATCATTTTATTGGTTTTGACTATTTTCTCTGACAGGTTCATTAGATGAAAGACGTTTCTGTGCATGTACAAGCTTCTTCTGGTGCTGCCAGGAGCTGACTCGAAGTCTCTTCTGACTCATGGACCTGCCAGGTAAGGATTAAAGGCAACCCAAATCCAGGCTCACCAAGGAGAATTGTGTCACCTTGCCTCATGAAAAGAATAGCATTGCTTTTGTGATGTGAAGCATTCCATCAAAGCAAATCCAAACCACAGAGCCCACCTTTACTGTACTTTTTCATCTCTATTCCTAGCAGAGCCATAATCTTCATCGGTGGACAATGTTTTCACTTAATCAATGTCTACATATAAATCAATATTTGTAAATTGCCAGCAATTACATTCTCTGGTTCTGAAAAAGATTGTGCCAAGGAAACATTTGTAAGATGAAGATCAAGGACAAGATAAATCACAAGTCAGGAAGGCATACAATTTTACATCTCTAGTGATTATACTATGGTTGTATAACAGTCTTTTGAATACTGCATGTGACTCATTAATTGAGTTTTGAAAGGGACATTCCCCCTTCTTAAAGTAAGCCAAGTGTGGTAATGCTCCAGTTTGATATATTGAGTCTTAATTCAGTGAGCAATTCTGCAATACACTGAAGCTTGTCACATTGTCCCACAATCACCTCTAAGTTGAGTCATCAAAAACCCACAGAAGGGCTTTTATGAAAACATTTTTTAACAAAGTGCAGTGCCCAAGTTAAATCTTGTATTAGTTGTAGAAACATAGCAATTCCCATTATATTGCAATGCCTTTTGGAACTGAAAACAGTGTTCTGGAAGTTGCTAACCTCTTGTCTTTGAAAGTATAAAACAAAACAAATAAAACACAACCCAGTCCACCTACATTCCCTATCTAGCGAGTGGAATCCTTTCAGCTTGGCAGTTCATCAGATGTGCATCATAGTCCCTTCGGCCCTACCAGAAACATTGCAAGTGCATGCCAGCAGAGTTTAACAAGTCTAGAGCCATATTGCTTCTAGGATAGCAAATGTGGCAGCTGGTTAGACCTGGAGCAAAGGCTGTGGCTCTCTTCCACCCAACTAAGTCTTTGCTAGGGAAAGCTGAAGCTAAGCTACCATAGTCCTTTCTTCTCAGCAAAATCATGTCAGATCCATCTTCTCTTGAGTAAATGGAGGCCACAAATGCTGAAATTTCTTTTCTCCGTGGCTTCTGACTTGGGATGGCAAGTTGTTGTTTTAATGGTAAGAAGCATGGCTAAAGAACATTGAGCACTGCCTCATTATTGTTTAGCCTTGCAAGGTTCCCTCTTTGATCTGCTGAATGAAAAGGTTCCTTTCGTCCTCTGGGGTCCTACCATTCTGGGCACGGACAATACAGGTGGGTCTATGTAGGTTGAGCATGTAGATCAAGTGCTGCTTCTCATTTTTCAACTCTTCAATCTGAGCTTTCAGTTCTGCATTGATTGTTTCCAGTTTTTCTGATTCCTGGTAACAAAAGAAAGGAGTAAACATAGAAGTGGAAGTTTTAAAAATACAAGTGAAAAACAAAAAAATATGTAGCTTAGGACTCATTCACATGACAATATGTAGTGGGAAATATGCTATGGGAACCCATTTTCTGTCAAGATTACATAGATGATTATGATGGCTTCCTCTTTGTATCTTTTTGCCTTTGTATATCAGCTTTAATCTTTTGATCTCTATGCAGAATTCTGCAGCTAAAATTATCCACTACCCCATGTTCAGACTATCGAGTACATTTTTCATATACCTTAAATGCCTTCTCATTCCTTTCCATATTCCTTTTACAAGCTATTATCTTCCTATCCACAGTATATCTTTTTACTCTTCCAATTTTAAATTTCCCCCAAGAATCTTCTGTTTCTTGAAGTTGCAGCTCCAACTCAACCAAAGAAATTCCTGTCTTGTGGTACAATGGTTCAAGGGAGTGGAGTGGAATTCATGATAATTATAATACAGAACACAGAATAATAGGGTTGGAATGGACCTTGGGGGTCTTCTAGTCCAACCCTCTGATCATTTATAGTTCAGTCACTGTATCTCAACCTGTAGGGTAGGTGAGCCGGGAAAACAACTAAGGGAGGCAATCTAAAGGAGAAAGAAGATATAAATTTAATGAATAGATAGATTTTCTATTATTATCATTTGCTACCTCTATTTTCTACAATCTGATGCTCTCTATTAATTTGTGAGATAGCTGGGGAATATAAGAGATGCAGTCCAACACAACCAGAGGAAGGAAGGAAGGAAGGGAG
>QLTV01000548.1:7857884-7894495 GCA_003457575.1 Thermophis baileyi
ATGGGGGAGAATAGGGATTTTTTTTTTTTGCTGTTTTCTCTCCTATAGCAATAGAAAATCCTCTGTCTCTCATTTCTTTCAGTCTGAATCAATTAACTCATACTTTTAACAGTGTTCAACAAAGACACTCTTGAGTGTTCTCGAAGGCCAATCAAATATGACTAGCACGTGGGCATTCTGATGCAAAAGTTATTATGTTTCTGAAACTGTGTTCGGGCATTACAGTTAAGTAAATTTTATATACATGAAAACAACATCACTTTCCAAACATATACTATGGAGCCAACATGATGTAACCATGTGCAAGAAGGAGGCTGCACAAGTTCTGGGTAAAGTGCAATGTTTGCAGAAGGACACAAATATGAAGGAAAAGGGGGAAAGAGAAACTCCTAACAGCCCAGTGAGAATTGGACTGGCTCCATGACCATGGAATGATGGGGAGGGAAGGAGGCCAAGAGGTAGAAAACTGGGTGGAGAGATGGAATGGAATATCTTTTAAAAGGTGTGGCTGGGGACTATATATTATAGTCCACACTATATAATATAATGTTTGTTAACTTTGGAAATTGTGACTGGGGAATTCTGGGAGTTGAAGCCCACATTGCTTAAAGTTGTTAAACACTGCTACAATTGTTATTTGTATTAGGTCCCATTTCTGTTCTATTTTAATATTAAATAGAATATTAATATTAATTAAATTTAAATCTCATTTTACTAAAACCCGCAAAACTGTTTATTCTCTTCCATTCTCAGAAGCTTCAAAAGCTGGATCACATTTAGCTAACATGGTTGGCATTCAGACATTTAAGGTAAGCCACCTGACCTGATTCTTCACCCTTTTTTAAAATCAAAACTAAATGCTGTTCTTCATTAAAAATTTAGCTTTGGCTTTTTCCCTGAATATCTTCCTTCTCCTTATTGATGCCATAAGACCTGTGAAGCAAATGATAAACTTTCACAATTATAAACATAATTAAAATTAATAATCACCCTGAATTTATTTTGACCTTTTAAGACATTTACACTGCAATCTGGTCACATTTAACTGGTGTTTTGAACATTACTACTTGTTGAGATGGTGAAATGTGATTGATAATGACACCAGAAACTGGTCACTATGATCATTTTTCACTAGTGTCCTTATTTAGTCCTGCTTAGGTTGGAAAGTTGGACAAAAGTATAGCATTTTCGTCAATAAAGTACTGTTCTATATATGAAAACAGATATAATCCTTCAATCATCATTTGCTCCATGTAGAGCAGTTTATTTTGCTGCTAATAACATTTTTACAGTGAATTTGGGAGAAATTCTATGTGGACATTTACTTAAGAATGATCCCTATTGAACTGAATTGGAATTTTGAATAAATGTGTTCTGATATTTCATTTATTATTTTACTTATATATATACGGTATTTATTTATTGCCTTTTTTAAAGTATATGTTTATGCATATATATATTTGGGGGGGGAAACAGAAAATAAACCAAGGTGCTACCAACTCACTGACAATGAACACTTTGGTTCTTACTTCTGAGCAAATTATGCAGATTTTGCTGTAAGATTATACTCCTATAAATACTTTCTTGTGAATTATGAAGCTTCTTATGAAGTTCATGGGCTTGGTTCCAAGAAAGCTCACTACACTGGCTTTCTGGGCAGCCATGTTACACAGACTTAGCTATAGGAGTAAATCCCATTTAATTCAGTGAGACTTACTTCCAAGCTTAGGTTGGAATAAATCCTAGATTTACTAATGACTCATCTTCATATAAATAAAATTGACAGATGTAGATATTTTCCTTCTATCCTTTTAACAAGATCACTTCAGTAAAAGCAAGTAATTTGCTGTTAATATTTATCTGTGTCAACTTTTCCAACTTTGGGTTCTTTGCTTATCTTGGACTTTATTATTCCTAATTTCTGGTCAATATATCCAATAGCAGATCTATTACTGCCTCTCCCCCCTCCCCCAACATAGGTGTGGAAGACACAAAAATCTAATTCTCAAAGGTCCTGAACATCATCTCTACGTTGAAATCCTGAAATCAACCTACAGCTGCTATCAGAAAGCCTGCTCTGAAGTAAATATGCTGGGTAGCCCTCGACTTACAACAGTTCATTTAGTGACCATTCAAAGTTACAACTGCACTGAAAGAAGTGACTTATAACCATTTTTCACACTTAAGACCGTTGCAGCGTCCCTGTGGTCATGTGATCAAAATTCAAACAATTGGCAACTGACTCATATTTATGATGGTTGCAGTGTCCCGGGGTCATGTGATCCCCATTTAGCCACCTTCTGATCAGCAAAGTCAATGGGGAAGCCAGATTCACTGAACAACCATGTTACTAACTTAACAACAGCAGCGATTCACTTAACAACTGTGGCGAGAAAGGTCATAAAATGGAGCAAAATTCACGTAACAACTGCCTCACTTATCAACAGAAATTTTGGGCTCAATTGTCATAAATTGAGGACTACCTGTGCTTTACAGTGTTATAATTCCAAACTGAGCTGCTTTAACACCTGGAATGACCAGAAGCTAGACTGAGTGGTAGACTCCAGATGATGTGGAGTAAATCTGTAAGGACTTCTGACTCCCAGTTATTGAACAATAGCTCTTTTGAGAGCTTTGGGGCAAGCAAGAAATATTCTGAATAAATTGAACAATTAATCAAGAGGTAATAGCAGTAGTGGGTTCTAAATCCCGTTGCTACTGGTTTGCGTGCGCACTTGCGTGCGTGACGCTTCTGCGCATGCGCAGAAGCATCCCGGGTGGGTGGGCGGAGCCTCCCGCCGCCGCAGCTACCGGTTCACAGAACCGGGCCAAACCGGGAGCAACCCACTGCTGGGTAATAGGAGAAGGAAATGTCTGTCCACCCAGATCAAAAAATGAAGAAACCAGATTAATTTCTGATGTGAAAAGGTTAACTTTGGTTTTTTTTATCTGGCACTAGGAATATTTTATTATGGACTATGAATTTTGCATTTGCTTTTGGATGATAGGTCACAAGTTTCCAGGAAAGAAATATGCAGGTAATTTCACACACTTAAAAAGCACCTTCCCTCGCATTATAATATTGTGTACGAAAACAAAACTGACAGTTCAAACCGGAGCATCCTGCTTAGAGCAGAGGCGATGCTCGCCACCATCCAATTCGCCATCTACCGGTGACCGAAGGTATCAACAGCTAACAAAGTTAAACTTTGAATGTTGCCGTCCCGCTTCCTCGCAGTTTCCCGTAACCGAGTGAATGATAACAGTCATCTGATTATTATTTGGTCTAGAGACCATCGGAAAACATGTTGGAAACGACAAGTTGGGGATGACCTTAAACAACTAGCCGCAATAACTTTTTCTACGTATTGTTTTTACACAGATTATCTCAGCGTGTCAAGCTGGACCTGTAGCTTCTGGAGCGCGCGGTAGGAAGAAAGGTGGTTTCTTTCATCCTAACTCCCTCCCCCCCCACGGAAGAAACCCCTAACCATCGTCAGAACTGTAAAACAGCAACCAGCAAAGCACCAGAACGAGGAAACGAACTGGGAGTTTCTCTTTCTTAGGCGTGCCTGTTAAAGAGCGCTCCAAGTTTCATTCGGATGAATGAACTTTTACTTTCAGTTGGTCTGATTTCAAAGGGAAAGAGAAATTGCCCGGTTTTTGTTTGTTTTGATTTCACTTCGTCAGTTTTGCCAAAAGTGAAATCTCTTTAATTTCTTTGATCAGAACTTTTTTCATCCACGTCTTCGTCCTCTCTAAAGCACCCCAAAAAGATAACCCACCGCATCACTAGAACGAGATGGGAGAACGCGAGTTTCTAAGCACCTTTGCCCCCCTTAATATATATCCCATCACAACAGCTGGACAAAAAGCAAAGACCTTTCCCCTCCCCCCCCCTGGACTTTAGCCTTTCGTTTGCCCCACTCTTCCCCGGTATCTCGCTCGCTCCCTACCTGCTTTACTCCAGTTCTTCTACGCGCCTTCCTTCTTCAAAGAACTACACAAGAAAGTGAAACGGCAAATACAAGGGAGTGCGAACTCGCAACTGTGAGAGTGGGCTTTACGAAGTGTGTGTTGTCGGGACTCCAGGGAAAGTAGAAGAGGTGCCGCCGCCGCCGCCGCCGCCGCTGCCCGATCCTGGCTGGCAGCGATCGCCGCCGAGACTCCCTGGCTCTGAGCGCCTCCTCGAACCTCTGGCTCGCCGCGCGGTTGCATCACCCCCTTTATATAGCCAGCGGACGGCGCTGCTATTTACTCTGGTCGTGAGTCGAGGGTGATGTCATGCTAAGACTCCTCGGTGAGAGGGCGGAGCCAGGGCCGCGGGGGCGGGGTCTCCGAGTGACGCAAGGCCTTCCCCGCTCCCTGGGCGAGGGAGAGGAAGGCCCTCGGCGCCCGATCCACGCTGCCTAAGAAGCCGCCGGCCAGAAGTGCACACCCTTCGGAGCGGACGGGGTCGCTCGTGAGGCAATGGCTCCTGATCGCTGGCATCTCTCCGCAAAGCGGGGCCGAGGAGCATTTGGGGAGGCGGGCGGCGGTGACCTCGGAGAGGCGGGGGGTCTCGCCGTCTTCTTCAGTTAGGCGACCGAAAAGAAGTCCCGGAGATGATGCTTTGCCATTTTGTGCCGCTACTTAAAAAGGGCCATGGGTGACTCTGTCACTTCTTCCTTTGAGGTCTCTGGCGCCAGGCGCCAGTATTTACGCGCGAGAGAAAGATTAAGATGAGTTTGCGGATCATCTCCACCGCCTTATCAAATAATAAGGCATCTACGTTCTTAGATTCGCCGGTTTTTGTATGGGGTTGTGTAATAAAGTCGTACACTTGAGTCATTCAAAGCCACACTTATCACGAGTCACTCCCATCCCTGCCCTAAGAAAATGGTTTGTGGAAGCAGCAGCGATCAGAAGTTGGAATCAGAGGGACAACTGAGTGGAAGGGAGCGCGCGGTAAAATATCCACTCTACAGCTACGACCGGCCAAATTGTTAAAATAAAAAAAGTCATTTTAAAGTCCCCGCCTCTTTCTTTTTACCCAGATTGGATTCTCTCTCCCCCCCCCCCAAAAAAAATTCTTTCCAATGGTTTTCCCACTCATTTCCTATCATATGAAAATGCTCTTCCCCGTGTATCTCCTTTTTTAATGCAATATTTCTATCTTGCCTGGTTTTATTAAGGATGTTCGTACAAAAAACACTCCGGTTAAATCTGCCTTTGAGTCCTGGACAAAGAGAAGGCTGCTGCTGGATCCTTTCTTAACTATGTATGTTCATAGTCCCATAGTACCAAGATTCTCAGCCTCACATTGCAGCAAAAACCTTGCACACCATTCTTAAAAGAAAAGCCATTATCTCGATTTGGATGAATATCTAACCCTGTCTTAGTTCAACCCCTCCGGGAATGTTCTGAAAACAAAATTCTCGTCTGAGAATATTTGAGCGACCTGCTTTGAATACCATGTGGACATGACACCCCCCACCCCCCCACACACACTTTCAAAGGATTTTCCACCCAACTAGTGCAGGTTGGGAGAGCGACACGAGGAAGACAATTTTGATACTTTTCCTCCCCATTTTCTTGCACCACCACGAGAATAAATGAGGATTTAAGTTAGCTGGAAGCGATGCGCTGACGTATTTCCGTGGGAGTGGAGCAAAGGGCGCGTGCAGGTCAAAACGTACCTCGTGGGAACTCTTGCAAAAAGTACTGGATAAGTTTTCGGGTTGCCTTTCTTCTCTTTCCTCGTTGGTTGGCTGCGCTCACTTTAATAGAGTTATTTCTGTGTAACTCTGCTTCAAAAATGAAAGTATTCTCCCAGGACCCCCTATTTTATTTACAAAGTGGATACCATTAGCTAGTCTTCCACTGAGTTAAATGAAGTCATGCACGTTTCCAGGAGGATAAACTCGGAGGCCTCAGCTAAAGCTCTCTAAAGGCATTGAGGGCTGGCTCCAAATATTAATTATACTTAGAGGGGACCCTTTCAAATGAAAGAAATGTAAGTTGGTTTCACTCATTGGTTTCAATCGGAGATTCTGTAGGTTGCACTGAAAGTTTATGTATAACTAGCTGATACTCGTGCTAGGAAACTATGTGATGGGGCTTGATAAATTGACACTTAAAGCTTGAAAATTAATTAGTAGTTAAAAAAGAGACTGTATTATTTCGTTAGAGATGGTAAGCTAAGTTTCTCTTACAGATGAAGACATTATTTGCATAGCATAGACTTTAAATTTAAATCCCTCAGATGAATTGCTCAGGATCTCCCTGTAAACAACATTCCTGGTTTTGCTCTCTGGCTGGAGGATGACCAGGCTGTCAGGTGAACTGACTCTGGAGCATGCCACATAGAACTGACCATGGGAGAAACAGGCAGTTTCCCTTACTTGTGTTTTCCTAATCGCATCTGTAAATCTTTTCCTGCGTTTTTTTTTTTTTTTCCCTTTAACTGGTGTTACAGTAGAAGGAACAGATTCGTCTGAACTGAGGAGGGGAATCTGTCTCTGCCTACCAGCATCAAACTGTTCTGTAGCTCAACTGTTCTGTAGTAAAGCTGCTTGCTGCTGTGAAAGCAAAAGGGAGACTGAAACTCCTCTGCTTGTGTTTTGCATTTGTATCAGATTTCTTTTCAGGTGGGGAGGGGGAGTAGAACTCCTTAGCATCAGAACTTGTTAATATTAATATAAGAAATACTCATGCTGCAATGGTCATTTTGAAAAATCCTTTCTTAGTGAGCACCTAGAAGCCAAGAGGAAAATACATGGCAAATTTCAAGTTTGTAGGCTTTACGGTTCTGAAGATTTCATGATTGATGTGTGAGTGGTTTTTGCTTTTATATATATAGATTTCTATGAGAACCTCTCTTAAGTACGGACAGAATTGCATCCAAAAGCTGATTTTTCATTGAGGTCATTTTCATACTAATCACTTATAACATTTGTAAGTGTAGAAGTCATTATCAATTAATGGCCCCTATACTGCTTTTGGCATTCTGTGCCTTTGACATAGGAGTATAAAATCAACACTGTTTGTCTGTACCTTGTATTTTAAAATGGCTGCCATGCTTCTTGCTCTTTGGTAATGTGCATTTATAGGCAAAAACGTGAACAAATCATGATAGGATTGGAACTGGTGTACAATATTTAATTGTTAGTCAATATATATGGCTGTCCTTCTTGAAACTGACTCTTGATGGCTAACAAAAAAGTTAAAAAAAACAATCCACCAACAATAACAAAAACCAGTAGCTAAGGGCAAACAGTGGCATCTATCTTGCATGCTCACCGAGTTGAGTTACTGTATATATGCCGGTCTTGTGAATGGGCTAGTTTTGAAATTTTTGGCCAGTTTTACAAATGATACTTAAAGGAGTTTTGTATTTTCCATTAAAAAGATATAAAATAGACTAAATTATTGTGATACATAATTCAAATAGAGTATTACCTGGAACTGAAGGTTACATGTAGTGGTGACAGTTGGAGAAACACCATGGTTTTGGTTTACTTTCTGGTTTTACTTTTCAGCTCTTCTATGTTCCATGATTGCATTTTTCATATTCTAATAAAAAAAGATACATATGTTTTGTCTGATTTATTTATTTATTTAGGTTTGAGCACATTAAGAATTCTCCCACTTAAGGAAAATGTAGCTTAAAAATAATACGGTATATCAAATTGTTATATTGATCCTAGAAATAAATACATATAATAGTTAATAATGGCTCTCATTTATTATATTTATTACAGATATTGATGTATGACAGCCTTATTTGTCAAGAAGAATGGAAAGAAAGATAAATATTTAAGTTGCATATCTAATTATATATTTTTATAACAAATACATTTCCATTCTGTATCATTAAGGCTTCTCCAGAATTAGATGGTCTGCAAACTTATGCGTGTTAGTTAATACAGGGTATAACTTTTTTCTCTGTTTATAACTCTTGATATGTATTTAACTTATTCCATTTCATCCACCTGATGATCCTAAACCTGATTTATTTACAAATGAATCATACTGATTTTCACTGAATTCTCCTGTAAATAAATCTGCTGCCTAAGGCAGCAAGCCTAAACTTTCTTTATAAAGCATTATTTAATATTCAGTTAAACTTAATTTTGATTAAGTACATTTGGTACATAAAGTACATAAGTACATAAAGTATAATCTTGCCTTCCCAAAGCATCCACTCTTTCTGTGAATTGTTACAGAACAAATAATTTCCACATTAATTTTTATAGATTATAGAGTGTTGCTTGACAAAATAATTGAAATCAAACAATCATGAATGTAGTTGATATATAGTTCTCAAATCATAATCCCCTTTCCTAACTGAAAAAGCTCTTTTTACGGTAGTTTATCACCTAAATAGGTTCTTAACCTATTAAGAATGTAGGGTATAACCAACTCAGACTATTGTTCTAACTCAGTATTGTCTAAGATGACTAGGAGCAACTCTTCAAGTTTTCAAAAGAAATTTTTTCCAGCCTTTCCTGGGGTAATGAAGTAATTGAACATGGGACCTTCTAAAAACAATATATGATTGGACTACTGAACCATGGTTGCAGGTTCCCCACAACAAACAATATTGAAGACTCTACTACCACTTCCACAACACTCTAGAATCTCAGAAGAGCAGAAACTCATTACTAATTTTCTTCAAAAGAAATTATTCAAGAAGCATGTTTGATTATTTATATATTTTATTTATCAAATTGTATATGCTTCCTATTCTGATTCTAGGAAGTTTTACAACATATGAACAATCATTCATAAAATTATGAAATTCAACCATAAACCCAATAAATAAAGTATTTAAAATGATAAATACTGTAAACCCCGTAGCTGCTACCTAATAGAGGATTGTTTTTCTCATTTTCTAAAACAGGGTAAAGGTACATCCAATCTCGGGGAGCAGTCTGTTCCAGAGGAAGGTGGCCACTACTGAGAAAGTCAATCTCTGGATCCCAGATCACCTTGAATCTTTCAGGTTGGGCATCCAGACCATCTTATGGTATCTTTCAGTAAACAATATATTCATGCATCCAGACCTATACAACTCTTGTTGGTGCTGATCTTATGGTAGACCTTCACCATCCATGGGATGATCAATTGCTCTGACTTTTGGATGGATTTAGAGAAATAGATCCTTGCGCCGCTGCCCCCCCCCCAATACCGAAAGTTGTCTTGAAGTTGTATAGTAAGAAAAAGAACACAATCATTTTGAGGGAAAACAAGACAAGTATGAAAAATATACAACTTCAAAGATGCATATCAAATGTAAGACAATAATAACATGATATACTGTTGTATTGTGTTTGTTCCTGGAGCAACAGTGTGAAGAAATAGTTTTGGCTTAATTGTTAAATATTAGAAATTACTAGCTGCACCTAACAAAACACAAAATACAAAAACACAAAAAGGAAAGGGAACTAAAGGAGGACAAAAAAACATGTTTAGGGATGAATTCATAGCTACAAAATTCTTACAGGAACCCTAGAGCTGATGGACTCCAACTCCTAGTGCAGACTGTTCAAAATTGAAAATAGATGAATCTTGTGGACATGTGGTACTAAGGCATGGATAATTTATACTCTAAATAGGGCTGTGCTCTGTTAGATAGAACAATTACATGGCTTGAGAATTTTCCTAGACTCATAATTGTTAATGGCAGTTCAAGTGACTTCTATAGGTTTATAATAGATGGCTTCAAAGATTCAACTGGTATTGACATGGGCAAACTAGCTGTGGTTTTTCAGCTACTGATAAACTCCCATTTAGATTACAGTAAAGTATTTTATCCAGAGTTATTCTAGAGCCAGGTCAAGGAACTACAAGTGATAGGGCTACTATCTACTGTAGTCTGCAAAAATATGGACAACTAGTAGATGGCAGCAAAATGTTAGAAGATGAGTGGTCATCCAGATTTTTGCAGCTCTTAACATAGTATTCCTAGAGTTGGTACAGAATGGAGCAATCAAGTGGCTGAGTTGGTACAGAATGGAGCAATCAAGTGGCTGAGCATCACAAGGCAATGTGCATGTCTGAATGTTGAGCTAAAACAACCATACTGGCTATCAATTAGCTACAAAGACAGGTCAAGAGCTGACTTTTGACATATAAAACTCTGAACAACTTGACACCAGAATCTTTGACAAACCATCTTCACTAGGACAGATAAAATTAGTGACTAAGCTCATCAGAGAGATCCTGCTTTCTTTTTTGCATATTTATAGTTTAATCACTGTATTGTAAACTATTTTGAAATGTGATTATGTGGGAAATGGTATCAAAATACCCCTTCCAATATAATATTTGGATTCATAATAATGAAATTATGTTTGTATTCATTTCCTAAACTTGTTTAATATTACCATTGTGTACTAATTACTGCTTTTATAGATCGTTTTTACTGTTTGAAAACCATTTTGAAATCTCTTTTAAAAGTAAAATAATGTAACAATAAAAAATATCAGGGCAGGATATCCAAGCACTAAACCCTGGTGTTTCACAGTAAAAGGTTCCAGCTTTAGATTATGAAACCAAACTTCTTCAGGCCATAGAAGTACTCTGCCAGCCAGAAGAGAGACTGAATGCTAGTTTAAATAGACATATGCAGAGGTATCCGAAGGCTGTTTAAGAGATGACCGGGCTGAGCCCGAGGAAGGGGTCAAACGCATCATCAGTCATGAGTCCCTGTGTGCTCACAAGAGATCTAAGTCCAGCCCACCTTGAATGCCTTCTTAATTCCCGCTCATTTCCCATGACTACTCAGATTCTTGTAGAGCAGCGGTTCTCAACCTGTGGGTCGCAACCCCTTTGGGGGTCGAACAACCTTTTCACAGGGGTCGCAGCACGCGCTAGCCCGCCATCTTGGAAATGCTCCCAGTTCGGCCGTGCCTGCGGGTCGCCGGACAGCTGGTAGCCACGGAAGCGGGAGACTTCGCCCACCCGCCCGGACGCCGCCATTTGGGTTCTTTTACCCTCTGCGCATGCGCAGAACGCTTTGTGCATGCGCAGAGGGTAAAAGAACTCAAATGGCGGCATCCGGGCGGGTGGGCGAAGTCTCCCGCTTCTGTCGTTACCAGCTGTCTGGCGACCCGCAGGCAAGCCCAAACCGGGAGCATTTCACCCCTGGTGCCACGCCCCCTTTATCACCTCATCCTGCGTGGGGAGAGGGTAGGGAGGGGGTCGCGGTGGTAGTAGGGCGGGGGTCGCGGGGGGTCGCGGCATTAGAAAGGTTGAGAACCACTGGCTTAAAGGATCAAAAGCTGAGAATTTTTTTTCCTGAAGCTGATATTACTAGTAGTATTCAACTTATGACCATTCAAGTTATGATGGCACTGAACAACTGACCTACGGCCATCTATAAAGTTGCAGCCATCACAGAGTCTCCTCAGTCATGTGACTGCAATTTCTAACATTCCCTGCTTCCACAAGCAAAGACAGTGGGGATGCCAGTAGGAAGTCTGAAGTCACTCTGATTCTTGCCGCTTTTTCATCTGCACATGCTCCATAGCAACTCCCCCCCACTGCTGTAGGTATGCACCTCTCCACACTGCAAGGCACTTGCCCACAGCACCCACATGGCATGCGCACATTCAAAGGACCTGCCCATGGCACCCCTGCAGCACCTGAACACCCACTAGTAACCACATGGTCCTGAGTTTATGATGGCAGCTTGAACTGCCGGTTTGCCGTCGCTAAGTGATATAGTCACACAACGTCATGCTTTACAACCGCATTGCTTAGTAATGGAAATGCCAGTCCCAATTCCTGTCATAATCTAAGGATTATCTGTAATCTGGCTAAAGTGTGTTTATCTAGCTGAATCAAGATTCTGCACAATACAATTTATATCTAAGTTCATATGTAGTTTCAGAATAGTAGCTAATGTGCTAGCTATGAGAAGCATCACATTTCCTCAGGTAAAAGCAGGGGTGGGTTCCTCCCGGTTCGGACCGGTTCTCCCAAACCGGTAGCGGCCCGCTGGTGACATCACGATGACATCACCGAACTGGATCGGTCGGTGCCGGTCTGTGGGGGGCCGGCCATATTTTTTTTTTTGAATTTTTTTTTTTGAATTTTTTTTTAATTTTATTTTCCTTCTGAGCATGCGCAGAAGCCGACTTCCGGCACTGTGCATGCAGTCGCCAACTTTTTTTCAGCTTTTTTTCCCCCGGCTTTTTTGTTACTGCGCATGTGCATGCGGTAACACGAGGCACGCCCACGCAGCGCGGGAGGGAGCGAACCGGCAGCGAGGTAAGTTGGAACTCACCCCTGGGTAAAAGAGTACTTACATTCAGTACTTAGAAGAAATTTAAATAATCCTGAAATAAATAGATGTCTAAGTCACTCAGATTTAAATGTAATTGCTTTTATTTATTTATTTACTTGCTTACTTATTGACATATTTGGAGAAAGTTGCAAAATTTCTTTCTCTTATTGCATGATGTGAATTGACAGAAGCAAATCCTATGTTTCTTTTTGCTAGGAAGAAAGCCAGTTAATCAGAATGAACATGGAGTTAACCAAGATACATATATAGTAAAACAAGATGGAATGCATTGGCCTATAATGCTATATATACTTGTTTATACTTGAATTAGGGAAAGAAATTTTCTGAGTTTCAAGAGAGCAACAAATAGCCTAGTTCTAGTCTCAAAAGTTTAAAGAAGCCTATTATGTAGATTTTGATCATATGCTAATCAGTGTGCTTATTATAATAGAATGTGAGGATGACTTCAGTATTGTAGTGAAGTTATCAGCAAATAGTAAAACCTTTTAATGCAGCCCTCAGAATTTTTATAATACAGTGAATATATTAAGAATATTAGGGCTGTAATCCTATATCCAATTTGCCTAGAAATAAATTCATTGTAGACAGGCATAAGATTGTGTTGTCAGGGAAAACCAAAACAAAGGAGAATATTTTTCTCTGTGTTTTTTGCAGAATTAATTTTCAAAAATGAAAGCTGCACATTCCTAAATAAATTGTCGTAGAAGTAAGAACTAGATAGCATAGGTTTAAACTTTCAAGGAAAAAAAGAAATTCTGATATACAATTGCTTGTGGAAGGCTCAGCACAGGGAGAGATTAATATATAGGGGAAAGGGGTCTTTGAACTGCTATTGTAATACAGTATAATATTACACAATTAGGGTATGTAATAATGATTGATAGGGTTTTTTATGAAATGGTAAGTGATGGGTGGTTGCTATGCTTCAAAAAGATATTGTTCTTTCTCATTTAGCAGATTTGTTGGATTTTTTAAGGAGAAAAAGAAAGAAAGAAAGGAAAGAAAGAAAGAAAGAAAGAAAGAAAGAAAGAAAGAAAGAAAGAAAGAAGGAAGTACTAGAAAAACAAAGGTGAATCAAAACCGAATAATTACACTGTGAAAGAAAATCAGCATCAAAAGCATCCTTTCTATCTTATTCTTAAGCAACTTAAGAACTATAGCAAACATCACCAGTCATCCTCCCATTTTCTGCAGTGAATATTTTTGATAAAATTTTATTAAATAATTTTTGAAAGGAATATAAAAATTAATACCAACTAATATAACATAAGAACAATAAAAAAACAAAATAGAGTGCACAGAGAGTAAAAGAGTAAAAGAAAAATGATACAAAATATCTTCCAGTCTTCTTTATATAATTGCAGTTATATAGGTACAATTATAAGCTTTTCTATGTGATTACAACTTAACTCTATTTTTTCTGTAATCTATCCTGTCTAATCATCAAAACCATAAATCATAAATACATTTTTTTCTGTTTCACACAAAATCTATAAAGAGTTGCAGTTGGCAATAAATGTAGCCAATTCTCTTTTCTCTGATCAAAGAGGTTAATTTAACCATCTCAGCAAGGTCCATCTACTTCACCAACCATTCCTCCATTGGGGGTACAGTAATACAGAATCTTTCTATCTTTGTGCATACAATAATCTTGCTTCAGTTATTGTGTACAAAAATTCCATGATTTGTATCCAACTTTTTATATGTTCACCAAACATGATAAAATGTCCCTTCTTGTTATTCACTTTTCCAGTATAAATCTGAACATAATATATCTGGTGGTGTATATTTATGTTACTTCATGTTATTAAAAAATTCTTTTAAGTCTATAATGTAATGTAAATTTCAATCCTTTCCACATATTTTCCCATTGTTCCATCTGTATATTATAACCAAAAATTGTAGCCCACTGTGTCATATATTCTTTCCCTTATTCTTTTTTTCTTTCAAATTTCAATAAACGTTTATACATTTTAGCAATTACATGTTCATCATTTGTTCACAATTCTTTTTCAAACTTAGTCTTACAATGTTCACAACCATATAGTCTTTCATCTATTTTAAATTAGATTTATTAATTATAAATAAGAGAATCATTGATAACTAAATCCTCTGCCACCAGTTCTTCTCTTGATTTTATTTTACACTCGCCTTAACAAAATTCTAGTGCCTCTCGATAAATTAACCATTTGTGTTTGCCTATTCCTCATCTATAAAATGCTTCTTGTATCGAGATCCACAAAATTGTTTTGGGGCACAAGTTGAGTTTGTATCCATTCCATATTCTTCTCAAACAATAGTTTTTAAAATCCACTTTGATTTTGAATTTATGCCACCAATATCCATGCCATCCAAATCTCAAATCGTAGTATTCTAACTCCAAAAGCCTTCTATTTCTCAATAACACCACCCACTCTTTCATCCAAACCATTATCCAAAGGAACTAGCAAGCTGCCAAATACAAATTCAAATCAGGTAAGCCCAGTCCTCCTCTTTTCTTTGTCTCTTGGAATATCTTGTTATATTTAAATTGTGGGTTTCCCCCCCTGCCACTCAACAGTGAATATTTCACTAGATGATCTGATGCAGAATTTAAAGAACAATACGAAACAGAAAGTCAAGGCAGTCCTCCCCCACAATTAGTAACTAAGAGGGTGGAATGAACAAGAATGGATCTTTCATTTTTATTGCAGTATCTCACTCATGTTTTGCATCACTTTGAAATTTGATCCAGGACTCATTGGTTTCATACTATGGCCTATCTTCAGGAGCTATTCTTTGAAATTATTGAAAGCTGGTAATTTCCTGGAATCGCTACAGCTCTATAGCCAGCCTCTTTTCCCATTAGCAACACCTGTAAATCTCCCCACCCCAAATTCAATCTGCAGTTTCTGGAACTTGTTACTTCTTTGTGTGGATTGTGTGGGATATATCTGCCCTTTCCCCCTCAATGCAAGTGTGGCTGTTATTCCTTATTTGATCACCATTACTGATAAAATCTCATGCGCAAAATGTTTTTCTCCAATGGCAGGTACATTTAATAATAAAAAAATAATTCATAAAACTTGTATGTTCCCAGGCTCCCAACAATTCTTGGAACTCAGGCAAATTATGCAAATGTATTAATCAGCAATTCAGGTACATGAATATTAATAACTCAGTTCCATAAATTTTGTAAGTGCATTCAAAAATATCCTTGTTTTCATCAAGAGAGCCAAAATATGTAACCAAAACTGACAGGCAAAAAAGAAAGAAGAGTCCCAACTGCTGAAGCAATATGTAATCCTGGCCTTGGCAATTGTGGAAAACACCTGGTTGCAAAATTGCTGGTCAGTCATTTTCACAGCTTTGAAATGCAATAGAGGATGGTGGGAAGATAACTAGGAAGCTATGGAAGGTTTAATGACTTTTGTTTACATTTCTTTAACATAGCTTCCAACCATTGTAATTTCTTATTTGATTTTCCAAACAAAATGCTTAGGCATATGTATATTACAATGGATGTAGGTATCTAACATCAAATGCTATTTCTTTTTGTGTGGAAGGGGTAGGGTAATTGTAATCTGCTACCAGGTAGTGAGACAGAACACTTATTTACATTCCTCTATGTGTCAGGCTTTTTCTTTTTTTCCTTTCCTTTTTCTTTTTAGAATCAGTTTTGTGTAGTCATTAAGATACCAGGATAGAAAGTAGGAGGCCTTGAGTTCCAGTTCTAGCTTAGACCCAAAGCCAGCTGGGTAACCTTTTGCCAAACACTCTCCCTCAGCCCTCAGAAAAAGACAATGGCAAACCACTTCTGAAAATCAATGCTGACTCAAAGGCACAAAAAAAATAGACAAAAATTTGTCAGCTTTAAGGAAAGATATGAGCACTGATTGGCTCAAAGTATTTCTTGTATATCAAGGTCAAAAGAACTAAAGATGATTTAAGACGTTATTTAAAGTACCTGACAGAAATATAATTTAAACATCGTGTTTGGAGAATGAAATTAAGGGTCTTCCTCTTTTTCTTCTAAAAAATGAAAGTAAAGTATGTTTTGTAGATGTGTAAAAAAGCTAGAAATTCTTCTCCCTTACTGTCATTTTAACCCACCCTGACAATGGATCTCAATGATAATCATGGTGATCATAATCAAAATTTTGCATCTCCCTGTTCACATGTGTACTATCAATCAGAGAGTTCTGCCAAAAAAGAGAATTTTAGCAGGTAAAGTTTTTCTCATTCTCTCACCTTGGGCAAGTGATAAGGGGAACCTGTAATACTAACAAGCAGGACAAATTGCAGGCGTACACTCCTTGACATTGTGATCTGGCCACTTTAGCTGAGAACATTTCCATTACATTAAGAATTTGATGGAAATAATCTCATTTAAAATATTCCATGCAAACGTTGAAAAGACACACACACACACACACACACACACACACACACACACACACACACACACACACCCCTTTAATATGTTTAGCCTAGAGTCAAATAACAATCCAGCTTGCTTTTGAAATGGAAGGGAACTCAAGCAATTTATACTGCAGGAAGCTAGCAGTTCCTCAAGTTGTAATCCTCCATATTTGCTAGAACTATGCTTCCAGAATTCCCAGATGAAGGAACATATCAACAACATATCTGAAGCAAACTAAAATGGTACTACAGGTTTATTAACAGAAAAACATAGAATTTTGTCTTGCTATACCCAGTCCTTTTGACTTATTCATTCATCATCCATTTCAACAAGTGGTTTTAAGCAATATAATCCTGTCCAAGTTTACAGTGCTTTGAAATAAATCCCTTCTCAATTAATTGAATATATTCCTTCCTAGAAACGCTTAGTCTTGCTACATTAATTGCAATTTTTTTTAAAAAAAAGTTGATCATAATATGTCTGCTGTCTACTGTTATACGTATATTTGACAGCTACTGTTATGCTGATACTATGATCAGTCCTTTGTCTGGCATGTCACCTGTTATTTACATAACTCTTCTAATCAATTTATACTATTCAGTCCTGTGACATTTGTGAGAAATGAATCAATGGCCTCTTCTCTTATTAAAAAGAGCTAAATTATTTATATAAAACTACAGATACCCATTCCTAAAGATATGTGTTTAGCTATTCCAAAGCAATGGAAATAAAATGGGTTATGGACCTTAAAATCTAGCCGAATTATTATAGCATGACACACATAATATATGAACTTGAACCAATTTTATATGAAGAAATATTATGTCACCTTCAGTTGGCAGGTATCCATAGATTCACCAAAAAATTGCAGAAAAATATGAAATGTTCCATTTTGAAACAAATCAAAAGTCAGATTTTTTTCTTTACTTTCTTAGAAAAAATATCCAAGTCATGAAGAATTATTTATTAAGTATTAAAATGTCATTAAAAGATAGTAAGTTTTTAAATTATCTGAAACTCTTCCTTTAACCCAGATATTGGAGGAGAGGAATTTTTTAAACTTAAAATTTAATTGCTCTGGTGATCTTTTGAGGGGAATTATTTTTGAAGAAAAGAAAAAAAATGGTAAATGGTAAGCTCTGAAGTTGGGAACTGATTAACACTATGGGCAGCATGACAAACTGTTGATTTTCTTTAGAACGTACTCTACAAAGGAGCCAACTGATAGTCAATTAAAATATAATGAACACTTAATGAAACAGAGAAGCAAAAAAAAATCAAACGTCATTTCAATAAAACATCATTATAAAAAATAAACACGATTATAATTGAAAAGTGATAAAATTTTAATGTAGAATTAAAATAGTAATCATAAAAGTATGAAAGCTAATTTTATAACTTTTTAAGAAGTTATAAAATTTAAAGATTTTAAATTTAAAAAGAATTCTGTTTTGATAGTTTTCTTAAATGAAGATCCTGATAGTGCAAAATGCCAAATTAAGAACTAATATAAATCATACTTTAAAAACACTACATATTAATCATAATAAAGATTGTAAAAAGGAACTGGCAAACAACAAAGTTGGTTTTTTTCAAACTAGCTTCCACAAATTTTAAACAAATTTCAGGTATTATCTGAAATTATAGAGTATATGATTTCTTCAAATGTGGTCAGTTAGTTACAGTTTAATTATTGTGACATTGTCAATTTTATTTGTAGAGTATTATATCAGAATAGATATTGATACAATTCTAGGATGCAGGTCCAGGCCATATTGTAAAGAATGTGAGGTTTTGAGGTTGTTAGGAATCAAAACAAAGAACTATTATATAAACTGTGTTTTCTTTAACTTTATTAGTATAGTACATATGCTCGACATAAAATCAGGAGTTTTAAGGAATTGGGTAGGGCAAAGTGAGTTTTTATTTTACGAGCTCTAAGGAAAAATATCAGCAGTGCTGAGTAGAAGTTTTTTTTTTTCTTTTACTTCATTTCATTTTATTATTTCCAGGGAAATTTGAAGTTTTAGAAAAACTACAACTCAGTTTGGTTAGAATTGGAAACGGTAACTCACTCTGAAATCTTGGGAAAAAGAAAGTAGAGAAAAATCAGTAAACAAAGGAACTCTTGACTACACAAGTTCTCATTATCATTAGGATAAAATAAAATGGCCTTGGATGTTCCCTGATTCCTAGGGGACTGCCTGCACTCTAGGTTTCAGGGCTTTATATAGGTTTCAGACATGGGTAGTTTTACATCAGGATTTCCATTCCTCAGCTGCTATCAGCAGCTGGTGATTACTTCAGCCAGCTGATATGCCCACTCTCCTATATACACATTCTCTCATTTTTGTATTACTCATAGTTTGAAAATCACTTTGACTGCTATAGCATAATTATGTTAATGTCAAATGAGTCACTGAGAAACAGAAAGCTCTTGTGTATCAGACTTCAGTCCTAGGTCAGTTTCTGAATGCGGTATATACTTCTGCACCACAGAAGGATGGGGCCAATCAGAGGTAAGCAACAAAATTACTGGGTAGTGAGAGTCGTTAAATTACAAGCCTGGGTTAGAAGGAAAATTGATTTTAATGCAATTCAGGCTCACTGGTTTATTATTTCACAGGCAAGCCAGCAGGCAGCTATTTCTAGTAAACAAGTTAGAACTATATGGAGGGAAAGTTTGGACACTTTTTTTTTCTTTTTGAGCACTCTTAAGCACAAGGACGGAGGCAGAAGGAGAGGGAGAAGCTAACGTAGGATTAAGTATTTTTAAATCCACTGAAATCACTGAGGATGTGTCTAACCTTGGACTAAATAATACAATAGTTAACTATTTATCTAGATATCAGCAATAAGTGTCACATATACAGTGCTTTCCTTTGTAAATTGACTCAGAATAAAGCCTCATTTAGTACAATGGATTTATGGATTAGAAACATTATATAATGCATTCAAGTTTAAGTGTTTATCATGTGGTGGGCCAAGTATTTCCTCTCTTTTTCTAGGTTTCTAATTGTGTAAAACTGTTTTGTAACAAACAACAATGGGCTATGAGAAAATATCTATAGCTCTAGCAACCACTACAGCAAGGCTGTCTTGAATATTGCTCAAAAATGAGAAAACAGCAGTAGTTTTAAAGCCAATGGAAAAAAATGTCTAAAGGCATCTGTCTACATACATACTGTATCCAACTGTTTTTTTCTACTTCCTTAATTTTCATGTATATGAATGTTGTCTTAGTGTTATGTTTTGAAACTGGATTGTATACTGTTATGCTTGTTATATTATGACATCTTATGATAGCAGGATTGGAGTGTGATTACTGTCACTATGTTGTTATTTTTTTACTGCAGACGGTTCATTGTTTAGCTATTATATCTGTTCTATAATTGGAGTAAGTTATTACAAGTAATACAAATTATAATGAAATTCGTGGCATGCACAGTGGCTAAATAAATTCCTCTCTCTCAAGAAATTCCCCATTTCTCACAAGGAAATATATTCATTTAAAACTGACCTGTTTGATAAGCAAAGCACCTTTTTATTTAAAGAACTCTATACTTTGAGTAAGATGAACTACTACGTAGACCTTATTTTGAGCCAGTTTTTCTTGTAGAATCTTAATGTTGTTGTGCTAAGGAGCTTTGCAGGCTACTCAAGTGTTTCTTCCAGGCTTTGGGTTTAATGGGTAGCTATTTCTACAATTAGTATGTATTCTATACTTTTCAACAAGAATGCTGATATAAGTAACTTGTTCTTTTACTTCCTTGTGCATCAAAACATCAGTCCCAGTGATTTTGATTCACATGTGAGCCAATGTATGTAGCACAGTTTACCCATGCTAAAGACATGGTTAAGAAATTATTTGCTCAAATGAACATAATACATATTTTTCCTAAATGCAAATACTTGCTGCCAGGACCCCAGTCAGAAGTGGGACTGTTATTACTTTATTCAAATAGTTTTGATTCAATCACTAACAAATATTCTCTGAGCAGATTACAAAGTAAAAGAATAAAATGACAATATAATCCAAGGAATAAAATGACAATATAATCCAAAGAAAAAAGAAGAAGAAAAACATCCATACTAAACATCCCAATTTAGTATGATCAGTTACAAATAACAAAATTCATACCTACCCCTTAATTTGCTCATTGGCCTCAATGGGCTTTAGCAAATTTAGTGGGATTTTACAAAGGTTAGTTGTGGGGAAGAAACAAAATACTCCAATTGATCAAAACAACTTCCAGGATTGTGGTCTCATATCTGAGCTGTACTTTTCTTTGTACCTATAAACACATTTTATACAATTTTTATGAGGGGGGGCGTTTCTTGAATGAGGAAAGTTTAGAAGTGTAATCGTGTTTATCTGTTTAAATAAGAACAGCAATTGTATCCTATAAAACGTTAGCAAAAGGTATGATTCCTGCTAAAATTCATATTTTTAAATCTGTTTTGTTTCACGTAAATAATCACCTTACTCTTTTTCATTAAAATCAGGGACAATTAAAGAGTTTAGCTTTTTACAACATATTTAACAGTATTGAACAGTATCCTCTCGCCCCTCTCTTGTATATAAAGCAATATAAAGCTCTTAATTCAACTTATCATCAGAAACACAATTTCAAGCAAAAACATTTTGTAGGCTGATGCAAAGGAATATTACACTTGCAAAAAAAAATATAGGAACTGTACAAATTTCTTTGGTGACTATCATTGCAAATAATTAGCTGCTGTCAATATAGCTGTGGCAAATTTTCTGAATGCTCTAAACTTTCAGGAAAGAAAATAGATAACATTGTTACAGCAATATGATCATTTACATTTGTTTGTATAGTTCTGAAAAAAGGGGGAGTCTCTTTACAGGCATCCTCAAAAATTATCTGAATATAATACCACAGGCATAACCAGGGTTTACATCTACCTGAAAAAATGGAAAGGTGAGCCAGTCAGCTGTACTCGGAATGTGAGGCCATCATCCATCTCTTTGAAAACTCCATGTCTGTTATCCTGACTTTTCATCTCTCTTGCTGCCCTCTCCTTCTGCTCATTTATCTGGGACTTCTGTTAATAAGCTCAATCTCCTTTGCCCCCTACAGCCCCCAACGAACCAACTGTTGTTACTAAACTGAGTGGAAATGTTAAGTCACATAATAGGTGACTAATAGGCGTCCTATAATTCTTCACTAGCCATAATCTAAATATGAAGCAATAGCATCATCTCGACCTTAAAGTGAGTGAGGGGCTATATTTCAGAATGGTGCCCCTTGTTCCAAAGATAGCCTTACTAAAGGCAAGATCTGTAGCTTGAAACCCACTAGAGTTATAAATATTTGTGATCCTTTACTGCTCTATTAAGTCATTTTCTGCTTTTTGGTATTTACTTCAAGTGGTTTATTTTTTGAAGAACGGAGACTTTTCAAAAGAGCATTTAAAAATTTACTGTATTTTAAAAATAAAAAGAACGGAATACAGAGTGGAATATTACATTGTAATGGGTTGTTATAAAATTGGTTGAAAAGAGTTGCTTATAAAATACTGGTAATCCTCAACCTACAACCTTACGTTTAGTGAGCATTCGGAATTACGATGACATTGAAAAAAGTGACTTAAGACCATTTTTCACACGTACGATCATTGCAGCATTCTCATGGTCATTTGATCAAAATTGGGATGTTTGGCAACTGACTCATATTTATGATGGTTGTAGTGTCCCAGGTTTTGCAACCTTCGAGTGAGCAAAGTTAATGGGGGAATCAGATTCACTTAACAACCGTGTTACTAACTTAACTACTGCAGTGATTCACTTAACAACTATAGCAAGAAAAGTCATAAAATGGGGCAAAATTCACTTAACAACTGTCTCACTTAGCAACAGAAATTTTGGGCTCAAATGTGGTTAAGTCACATTTGGTCTACCTGTAAACTCTATGAGAGTGAGTGAAAAACTGAATAACGTTGGTTTAGAAAAATAAACCTAACTTCAAATTTTTGACAGTCATGATGCTCAACTAAACCTGACCTGTCTCATAATACTACCGTACCGAGATAAACATGAAGTGGAGAAGGAAGAAAAACATGTTTCTGTCTCAATTATTTCAAAATAAGATGAATAAAAATGGCATAAATAAACTATGCATTCTTAAAAAATTATATACACTGATAGCAATATAAGATAAAGCGGTCACAATAAAGCACTCCGGTCACAATTTAAGGTGTTGGTTGTTACCTTTAAAGCCCTACATGGCTTAGGACCAGTTTATCTGCGTGACCGCCTTCTACCACACTCCTCCCAACGACCAGTGAAGTCGCACAGGGCTGGCCTTCTTCAGGTCCCATCAGCCAGACAGTGTCAGCTGGCGGGCCCACGGGGGAGGGCCTTCTCTGTAGCCGCTCCGACTCTGTGGAACCAACTTCCCCCCGAGATCCGTATTACCCCCACCTTACTGGCTTTCCGTAAAGCCGTTAAGAATATATATGTTTCTATTGTTGTCTTTTTTTATATACTGTGAGCCGCCCAGAGTCCTTCGGGAGTTGGGCGGCATACAAATTTTGCAAAATAAATAAATAAGATAGGGAATGTTAATATAGTTATGAAAATGTTAATATACAATGATATAAAACATACAGCATTGCAGTATAAATGTCCACATGGGGCTGGGGAAGTGATATCACTTGCATAACAACATCATTTTGCAAATTGTTACGTCATTCATGTTAGTCATGTGGTGTGACTGACGCAAAGGCAGAGGACAGGTCTCAATTTAGCATATAAAAGGGAACTTCACAAAATTAATAATTTCATTGGATGAAGAGAGGCACTCTATCAGCCACCTATTATTAAATAATTTTAAACTTAGCTCAAAGGAGGTAGATATTATAAGTAGGAAGAAGAAAACACTTCCCTAGGCCTTTCATCTGTTTTCTGTCAGACCAACTAAATGTGCTTGATAATTCAGAATAATGCTTAAGAAAACTACTTTTTATCTTGAATTTTGTATGATTGGTAGACATTGATGTCTTAGAGAAATACTTCACTAAGTATTTTTCAACACTTTTTGAAGCCTATCCTGTGTCTTCCTAGTCCTATTTCATTACCCTAATGGTCAGACCACTATCAAGAATGACAATAGTAGGACTGGCAGAACAAAGCTCAAAAAATCTGAACAACCATCTCTGCCACCTTGTGCTTTTTGCAATCCATATTTGATAGCCTTAGGCAATGACTCAAGTGATCCTTGTTTTTTTCATTACAGAAAACTCTGGCATATCTGACTTCAAACCATAGTAGAGATATGAGTTATAAACTCAGAGTGCTTGCAACTCATGACTCAATATGACAACTGCATATTTGGAACAAAACATGGAATTTGGGTGTTATTATAGGTGATGTATTTCATCAATGTTGGACTGCATTTTTTTCTTTCAAATGCATCCGTTTCTGCTGTGTGTACAAGCAACACTTCAATTTGACAACTTCCTCAAAATGCATTACAATTATATTTAAAACAACTTTAAAATAATGAAATGTCCCAAGATTGCTATTAGGGCAGACCAATCAAAATTCGCATTCTCCAGAACTTTTTTTGAGCCTAGATCAGGGATGTCAAATTGACGTCGTCACGTCGTCGTCACGTGACGTATCGGGACTTCCCCCCCACTTTGCTAAACCAGGCGTGGGCGTGGCCAGCGCATGACGCATCCGGCCTGCAGGCCTGGAGTTTGACAGCCCTGGCCTAGATGAAAGGCAAATAGGATAAGAAAATAACATTGGCTACTATTTTATTTAGTATAAATATATAATTCTACCTTGCTTGTATTATGAACTATTTAGGGTGGCTTACGTTAACACAGTAACATACAATTTAATTGCAGTAAGATAATAGCATAATTACATGAAAAAGATTTCGATAACAATCTAACTCCAGCACTCCACCGCTATTAAAGAGGGTATCAACAGGGGAAGATTCCACAATTATAATGCAATCACAAGATAATCCTTTTTCTCATTCATATTATCTGGATCTCCACCAGAGTTAGAATTGGGAAGCTAATTCAGGACAGAGGTAATCTTAAAATATCTTGGACTTCAGTCTTTGAGAAATTTGAAAGTCTTCAATACTATACTGAATTGTGCCTGAAAACAAATCTGTAACTAATGTGTTCTTGTAGGTTTGGTAATGCCTATTTGCATTTTTATCTGATCCTTGCTCATAAGACTTTATGAGCGTCATGACACAGGTAATGTAGTTCAGATGTAATTACAAGCTTTGTGTCACCAAAGCCAGGTCTGACCTCATCAAGGATACAATTGATGTATCTATTTAAACTAGGGAAAGTTACTTATAACCTCAATTTCCACATACTTGCAGAATTTACAAGTAACTAGACAACCTGTGACCTTGGTTCATCATTTCAAAGTTATTTCCTTATTATTCCAAATTTCTCAATGCCTTCATCAATGGTGGAACTTCTAATGTACTTTAAAAGTTGTTAAACATTCAGGGAGATATTCATAAATATATCTGCCTTGAAAGTAATCCATGTGGAACTGTATAGCATAGTCAAATATCAGGAGCTAACCACAGGAAATGTTTTATGGCATTTTGTATTCTGTCATAACATGCTTCATGATAATTTTTATGTCATGTTTTATAAAGTTTCCAGATTTCAATTCCACTGGAATCATGAGTCCCAGAATTTGGGGGCATTCTGTGTTTAGTCCATCTGAGGTACCTTGGTTGAAAAATTTTTGCCCTATGGTGTACAATTTTGCCCAGGTTTCAGACACAAGAATTTTAATAGTATACAGTATAGATATCAACCTGAAACCTCATTCTTCAAGGGAAGTATTCTCTGAGCCAAAACAGATTGCATTTGTATTTGCATTCATCTGCTTTCTGACTAGTTACATCTCCCCTTATCCTAGATTACCTTTGTTACTCTTCTTCCAGGACATTATTGACTCTAAATACTATTTCAGAACATTAGTAGCTTTCTTGGTGACAAGACCTATTATTTTCTGACATCTTCATCCTCATATAGGTAACAAATTCCCAAATCTCTTGATAACTTTTTCTAATGGTTTCATGCAGATATTAAAAATATGGAAAATGGGCTCAAATCCTGAGGGTCACTATAGGTAAAGAATTGTAGGATTAAACATAAGTCACCAAAGCTCTCTTCCACCAAGCAGAAATCCTGTGAGAATAGCAAATACAACTGAGAAGTTCAACAAAACCAACAGATATGAATTATCTTTATCTAGTTGGCAGTATAAATGATCTGCTAGAGTTGTTCTTGTCCAAAAACCTGCCTTAAACCAGATTAAATTGGGCTAGATAATTCATTTCATTCATAAACCTCTAAAACAGCAAGTTCAAGTATCTTGCCCAAAGATAACAAATTGGAAACACAAAGCAGTCCAAGAGGCTTCACCAACAAATAGTTCACAATGGCATTTTAAAAATTAAATTGTGTAATTCAGGTGTTTCTCAATCTCAGCAACTTCAACATGTGTGAACTTCAATTCCCAGAATTTCCCAGCTAGCCGTTTCTTCAGATTGACAAACACCAGTGTAATTCCTTTGTCCTTCCAAAGGTGTGTTTACCATCTCTATCTACTTGAACATACTTCCTGGTTGTCTAAATCAGCCAGAAAAGACAAGAACCAATTAGGTATATCATTGATTACATTATATTTCAGAAAAATGCATATTCAGACTGCATAAATGAAATATGTCTATACTAGCCCAACACATTTACATTAAAGGAATATAATTACAATTATGGACTTTAAGTTAGAGGAAGATTAACACAAAGTCTGGCAAATATAACCCAGTGAGCCACTGAGATGTCTTCTTCAGTTTCCAGAGTTACTGTTATAACGTTTTTTTCTACTTGGAACAGCCCAGCAGGATAACTCTGTGTATGTGCAAAGATGGCAGCAATGTTATATTGCTTCACTACCTTCAAAATTCCAAATCTGCCTATATCGGTGTTCTTCAGCCTTGGCAACTTTAAGATATGTGGACTTCAACTACTAACATTTCTGGCTGGGGCATTCTGGAGTTGAAGCACACTTACCTGAAAATTGCCAAGATTGAAAAACACTGGCCTCCCTCACCACTTCAAAATATAGTAGTGAACAGTTGTATTCCAATACATCTTCCAATACATTTTCCCAGATTTGGGAGAACTAGTTTACCTTTCAAACTGCAATCCTATGCTATTGCTTACTATCTAGAAGAAGCCTAACTGAAGGAAACAGGACTTGCTTGTATAACTAAACAGGTTTAGACTTTTTTTCATGGCCAGACCATTCAGAAGTGTTAAAGCCAGTGTAGATAATTTATTTTATTTTATTTATTTATTTATTTTGTTTGTCAAACATGTACAAGATAGCAGGTATAGGTATAAACATAAACATAATCAAAGTGAATACAGACAGATGAGGACAATAGGACAATAGGACGGGGACGGTAGGCATGCTGGTGCACTTAAGCACGCCCCTTACAGACCTCTTAGGAATGGGGTGAGGTCGATAGTAGTCAGTCTAAGGTTAAAGTTTTTTGGGTTAGGGGAAGAAACCACAGAGTCAGGTAGTGAATTCCAGGCATTGATCACTCTGTTGCTGAAGTCATATTTTCTGCAGTCGAGTTTGGAGCGATTTACTTTAAGTTTGTATCTATTGTGTGCTCGTGTATTGTTGTGGTTGAAGCTGAAGTAGTAATTAACAGGTAGGACATTGTGGCAGATAATTTTATGAACTACATTTAGATCTGTTCTAAGGCGACGTAGTTCTAAGTTGTCTAGGCCCAAAATTTCAAGTCTGGTGGAATAAGGTATTCTGTTGCGAGTGGAGGAGTGGAGGACTCTTCTCGTGAAATATAATGAAGGACTACGGGACTAACTCTAGAACAGAAGCCCTGCTTCTGTCATTTTATCTCTCAGAATATACTTTCACCAATAACTGATCAATGGGAATAACAATGGTTTTTGGGGTTTTGTTTTGTTTTCCTACTGCTAAGAATACAAGCATTTGGGTAAATAATTAGGGTATTGCAGGGTTTGTGAAACGTTTTTGGAGATTTTTGCTTAGCTACCATTTATTGAAAAATTTAAAAACTTTGCAGCCATCTCTTAAGACGTTTCAACAACCATGTCTTTTTTCCACTGGGGGTCTCATCTGCTGCCTCTTTAAGACTTCGGCTACTCCAATCAACTTCCCAGGCTTCCTCCGGCCCCACAAGACACGTCACTGGCAAACCGGGAAAGCCGATGGTATCGTCCCTTTCAGCCTTGATAGCGAGTGGGGTACCGACGTGAAACAAAGAATAACGTCGTGGAACAAGAGCATTCGAGAAGGTCGGTCGGGCCGAGCAGCTTCAATGCAGGCAGCATGGAAAGTAACACACCTCCCTCCCTTATCGGCTTTTTCCATCTTCGGTTCACAGCGAACAGATTGCTGCAAAGTGGTGACTCAGAAGGGGCGGGGCTACGGTCTGTTTCTCCTTCTTGAGGAGTGACTCATCAGTGGCCGCGGAAGCCTACTCCAAAGGAAGGCGCATTATCTAACTATTTATAGCCTCCGAAAAGGCTGAAGAATGACGTCAGGCAAACGGTAGGTGGGCGGTGACCGGGTTTCGGCCTCGCCCCACGATTGGCCTGGCTGCCCCCCCCCCCGGGATGTATTTTGAGCCTGGAGCCATTAAACGTGCGGTGCAAGAAGCCGCATGACGGTTAGGTGGCAGCAAATGGATCCCGAATCGGCGGAGTCTAGACGTATAAGTGGTCGTCCGGATTTTTGGTGCTCTGAATGACGAGGTTGGGACGGAGGTGACTTAACGGCAGCTGTACCGTTTTCCAGCATAGGTTACTCTCCCCCTAAGGGTAGCCGAAGGTCATGTTTCTCAAACTTGGCAACTCCGCAGAACTGAATGGGGGATTCTGGGAGTTTGAAGTCCGCACATGTTGCCAAGTTTGAGAAACGGTGTTCTAGGATCCCATGATATATATCATACCCAAGGATCCAAGCAGAGACTTATAGTTGTTTCCTTTTCAGTGTAAATTTATTCATATACAAACGTTTGAGTAGAGGTAGTCCGATTTACAACAGTTCTTTTAGTCACCACTCAAAGTTACAATGGCACTGAAAAAAGTGAGTTATGACCATTTTTCACTTTTACGACCTTTCCAGCATCCCCATGGTCTTGCGATCAAAATTCAGATGCTTGGCAACTAGTTCATATTTATGACCATTGCTGTGTCCCAGGAGCATGTGATCACCTTTTGCAACCTTTTGACAAGCAAAGTCAATGGGAAAGCTAGATTCATTAAACAACCGGGTTACTAACTTATCAACTGAGCCGAGGTGGCGCAGTGGTTAGAGTGCAGTACTGCAGGCTACTTCAGCTGACTGCTAGCTGCAGTTCGGCAGTTCAAATCTCACCGGCTCAAGGTTGACTCAGCCTTCCATCCTTCCGAGGTGGGTAAAATGAGGACCCAGATTGTTGGGGGCAATATGCTGACTCTGTGAACCGCTTAGAGAGGGCTGTAAAGCACTGTAAAGCGGTATATAAGTCTAAGTGCTATTGCTATTGCTAACTGCAGTGATTCACTTAACAGCTGTGGCAAGAAAGGTCATAAAATGGGGCAAAACTCAACAAATGTCTCACTTGACAACAGAAATTTTGGGCTCAATTGTCGTTAAGTTGAGGGCTACATGTAAAAGTTTTGCCCTCCTGCTGATCATAGATGGAGTGGTTAAGAGAGAAGCAGGTACTCAAAGGTCTTTTACAGTTCTGGGTGTAGTAATCCTTGAGTGCTGCAATTTTATTTTCGTAACAGTTCCGAAGTAACAAAGCTACTATGAAGGGTCATGGTGCAATGGAATTACCTGGCAATCTAGCAAACTATTTAAATTTCTAGAAGCCTTGTGAAATGGAGCTTCTGTTTACTTTACTGTGAGGTTATATTATGATTTTTTAAAAATCTTATCTAAAATGCAGTGGCTACTGCATTTTTTCCTCCAAGGGTTAGGGTTAGGGTAAACTTTAATTTTATGAATAGATTTTAGTATGAATTAATATTTTAATTGGTGATAGTACAGTCACAAGCATCATCTGATTCCTTTTTGTTCAACCCCAAAGGGAAAGCTTGTGTTTGTATTATGAAAAGGTGGTTTAACCCCAAAGGGAAAGCTTGTGTTTGTATTATGAAAAGGAGTAATAAATGCCAGCTCAAAAATAATAGCTTAGAATAAGAAGAAAGGAAAATTAATCAATTATGAACTTTCAGGCTAAATAGCTGTGTTTTTGGATGTCTTGGTGGCATCTTCAGAGGCAGAGTGAGCTACTTTGCAGTGTACTTCACTGGCAACTGACTGGGTTCTTGTATTTATAACTGGCAAGATGCTCTGGTTGGCCTATATGATGGAATTCCAAGAAAGCTGATTTCTCATCTATATAGATTTCTGATTGTTCTATTTTGAAGAACTTCCAAAAGAATTGGTTCCTGATTTACCTCTCCTTGAATGAGGCTGCCGATTGGTTCTTTGTATGATAGAGTATATACACAAATAACTTTTGAATTTTGGTGTGGGAGATTTCTGAGAATACTATGGATTGGCAAAAACCCCAAACAAATGGATCACCAAACAAATCAATGTAGAAGTCTTATTGGGCACAAATGACCAGACTGTACTGTACTTATCCTACTTTAGACCCATTATGCAAAGCCCTAGCTCTCTGTAAAAGCTCTAATGCTGGGAAGGAAAGAAAAGAGGATGACCGGTAGGAAGATGGATACACGCAGTTGCAATAGCGATGAGTGCACTGTTGGAAATGCTGAAGGACCAAAGGAGGGGCAGATTGGCATGGAGAAAATCTATCTGTGCTGGTGCTAAGAATTGACAATAACTTGGTGGCCTTCAATCAATCAATTCAGACTTAATTTTGGAGAAATCCAAGAAAACCTGTTCCTCCTTAGCCAGTTTTTGAGCCAGACTACTACTCATTCTTTTTGTTGTGATTAGCTAAGGGCTGTTTAGTCTTGGTGTGGCATAAGGCTAGGATCCATATTTTATTGATTTCCAAACTCTCCTCCTTCTTAATGAAGTTATTGGAATGTTTATGGATCTCGATCAGAGGTGGGTTCCTCCCGGTTCAGACCGGTTCGCCCAAACCGGTAGTGACCCGCTGGTGACGTCACCGATCCGGTTTGGTCGGTGCTGGTCCGTGGGCGCCGCCATCTTTTTTTGGAATTTTTTTGAAATTTTTTTTTTTTGGAAAAAAATTTTTTTGAATTTTTTCCGGGTTTTTTTTCTTCCACGCAGCTGAGTTTCTGGCACTGCGCATGCATCGCCATCTTGTTTTTGGCTTTTGGGGGGGGATTTTTTTTGCTTTTTTTGCACTGCGCATGTGCACACGCGCGCAAAGCACGCACGCGCCCACGAGGTGTGGCCACACGGCGCGAGAGGAAGCAAACCGGCAGCGAGGTAAGTTAGAACCCACCTCTGATCTCGATAGTATGTCTGTGTAGTGGTATACGGTAGCTTGACAGGGTGGCCAATACTTGTGTGTCTTTGAATTAGATGGTGGGTCAAATATGTTCTTTGACATTGATTATAGCAATGCCTTTCATGTTCTTTAAGCCAAATATTAATAGACTTGTGGTTCCAATATACACTTCTACACAACGAAAGGGATGTGGTAAACCCCTAATGATCTGCCATCCTTGAGTGATCAGATGATGCGCTAATGATGATTTGTTGGCTTGTAGAATGCTTTTAGGTTATGTCTGCTTTATATAGGTGTTTCTCTAATAATTTTCCAATATGAACTATAACTTTCTCAATATAGGGGAGAAACATTTTCCTATTGGAGGTGGTTTGCCTTTGGATGCACAGTGTATTTATTGCTATTAGATTTATTACTCACCTGATCTTACTAGCATTAGCTTATAGAGCATTATCAAGGTGTCTGAAGTCATCTGATAATCTTGCAGTGTCCTAGATGAATCTGGAACAGTCAGTAAGAGTTTTGATGATGCTTCACTTCTGGGAGGATGATGGAACTTTTATATAAATAATGACTCATGTGTGTTGGCTTTCAATATACAGTATGTCTTAGTTGCAGGTAGTCTTTGACTTATGATCACACAATTGAGACTGGAATTTCTGTTGCTAAGTGATGCAATTGTTAGTTGAGTTGTGCCCAATTTTACGTCCTAGAATCAGTTTTCTTGGGCTCCTGTGATATGGTCCGCTCAGAGAGCAGCTTGCCAAGTTCAAATAGAAGGGCCAAGAAATATACTACAAAGTAGCTCACTCTGCCTCTGAAGATGCTACAATTGTCAGTGAAACATCAGGACACCAGAAAACTAGACCATAGATCAGTGGTTCTCAACCTTTTTAATGCCGCGACCCCCCGCGACCCCCGCCACCGCGACCCCTGCCCCGCCCCCTCCCCGCGCGCGATGAGGTGACAAAGGGGGTGTGGCACCATGGGTGAAATGCTCCCAGTTCGGCCGTGCCTGCGGGTCGCCGTATAGCCGGTAGCCACGGAAGCGGGAGACTTCGCCCACCCGCTTGGACGCCGCCATTTGAGTTCTTTTACCCTCTGCGCATGTGCAAAGCGTTCTGCGCATGCGCAGAGGATAAAAGAACTCAAATGGCGGTGTCCGGGTGGGTGGGCGAAGTCTCCCGCTTCCGTGGCTACCAGCTGTCCGGCGACCCGCAGGCACGGCCGAACTGGGAGCATTTCCAAGATGGCGGGCTAGCGCACGCGGCGACCCCTGTGAAAAGGTCATTCGACCCCCAAAGGGGTCGCGACCCACAGGTTGAGAACCGCTGCCATAGATATTTAGAATGAACACTCATCACTGCTTGCTTGATACCAGCTGTGAAAGCCTACACAAGTATGTAAGGAAAATTACTTTATGCTGTTGTCATTTAAAATGCTTCTTCATACTTTTCTGTTTTTTCAAATTATTTTGTTTTCACATGTCCACATAGCTGTTAAAACATTAACTTTTGGTTTTTAAAACTTTTCCCTTCTGTCTTTTAAAGTTCATGTTCATTAACTCTATTCAACCACCATTGTCTTAGTCTTACCTTTGTATCAATTTATTCAGTCTTCCTTTGAATATGTGTTTTGCAACTTGATTCTCATTTGTTGTGTCTATATGACTAGTCAGTTTTCTTTCATACTGATCACTCATTTTTGTATTTAATTTATATTTATTCAGCATCCATTCACTCTAGATCTTACCTATTTTTGTTTTACCACATGCATTTCTTAAATGTGTTGAATTTATTTTTATATTTCCCTGACATATCAAACTCTCACTTCAGTATAATTAAGTAGAGTAGAAACAACCATCAACTGCATATTCATGGAAAATATTCCAGAATTCAAGCCTATTTACTTTATCATACATTTAAATTATTAAATAATTTAATAAACTTTTCTTGCAATCAGACATATCTGTGTGGCTTTCTAAAGAGTAAAACCTTTTTCAGGCACATCCTTTGCCTGAGAAAAAACTACAGTGAATTCTTAAATGTTGCTTATTGTCGTTTCTCATATTCTTTTGATTAGAATTTTGCCAAATATTTTGTAGGTATTTTTTATAAATTACATCCCCACCACACTCACTTTTGCTGTTTTTCTTTTTATAGGAAAATAATTATGACATGCTCCCAACCATCAAGCATAGATGTAGTCCCAGCACACATGTTAAAAAAGTCACGTAGTATTCAGTAAGCAACCCCATCCATATTTTAACATTTCTCTAACCATTTTCTACATCTGCAGCCTGACTATTTTTAACATTCATAGCAATTCCTTATATAACTTAAATTTATAGCATTTGTTTAAATTCAACTCAACTCAAGGTACCATTGTATTGATAAAGCTTTCTAAAATATTCCTTCCAGTATTCTCTTACTTTAGAATTGTCCCAATTAATTTCATTACTTTTATTTTTAATTCCATTCACTGTGATGGAAATGCTTGGTTTTGCCCTCTTTACCCACTTACAAAACATTTCTTTAATTTCCATCAAAATCACTGCATTTTCTTTGCCTCTTCTAGTTAACTATTCCTTCAGCTTTCTAACTGTCCAACTTACCTTTCTCTTTGTATACACATTATACTTTATCTCATTCTCATTTTTTTATCTAGTTCTTGATTTTGCTACTATACAAAGCATCCTTTCTCATCCTTTTCAAAAGTTCAAACCATTAATATAATTGTTGCAGCTTCCACACTATCTTTATTTATGCCCATTTACTACTTATCCCTCTCAAATTTTAACTGGCCTATATACAGAATGTTTTCTTCTTCTGCAGTCATTCTACTATCGCTCTAGTTTTCTTTCCTGTTCATTCCCCCCCCCCAATTCATTCTTGAAATAACCGAAATGCTCTGTCCCACATTCAAAACTCTAATTCTCTCAATTTTTCGTATTAACAGTTCACTAGCTCTTTGAGTTAATTCCTTTGCCATGTGTACATGTGAATAGATGTATCTGAAGTATGTAGACTCACAATTTCATTCAATACACACACACACACACACACACACACAAACCACAATGTAGTAGTTTTGGATTTTGTCTTAGGATGTTGTATGAATCCTAGCAGGTGTATTTTGTAATCCACTGTTTTTATAATTTGGAATATTGTGCTAGCTTAGCAATTTGTATTCATTCAATCATTACAATCATTCTTTGTACACTGTTCAGAGTCACTTCTCTGACATGGGTAGCTCCATAAATTGCTTAAATAAATCAATACTTTAAATTAATCAAATAATAGCTTAGCACCATGATGGCGAACCTATGGCATGCATGCCAGAGGTGGCACGCAGAGCCCTCTCTGCTGGCACGCGCGCCGTCGTCCCGGGTCAGATCTCCGTGGCATTTCTTTCGTGAGCTTCTGTTTCCCTGCAAACGACGAAACAAGCTCACGAAAGAAAAAGATCTGTCCTTTTGCCGCGCTGCCAGTGTTGGGATGCCCTGCCTCTTGCTGGCCAGCTGGTCTTTGGGTCTCTGCTGCGCATGTTCGCGCATGTCTGCGCATGTCTACGCATGTCTACGCATGTGCATGTCTGCATTCACGAATGTGCATGCGCGCACACTTTTCTGTTTGGGCATGCGCGTGCGCGCAGTTTGGGCACTCGGTGTCTAAAAGGTTCGCCATCACTGGCTTAGCATGTTGTGTGACTATAACCACCATTTTTTATATCACCATGGAACAAGCTTTTTTTTCCACATTTCTAAGACTGGACAACAAGTTCTTGTTAATATAATTGTCCTCTTCCTGTTCCTGGTTATATAAATAGAATAAACAGCAGGAGTACCCGTGATTCTTCTAAATTTAGTTTTATTTCTCAATTTGGTAGCAAAAACCAGAACTGAGCAAAAGCAGTCTCTGGGTCTTTTCACGTGACCTACTCATTTCTTAATTTCCAAAATCTGGTGGCTGGATTTCTGCATGTTCAGTTATCAGGAGTTAAAATTGAATATTAACTTAGAATTTGCAAATGTGTTCTTTTCCACTCCAGACAATCTGTGAGTACAGAAACCACCTTAACTCCACAGGTAGCAAAAGATGCACTTCAGCCTGAGAATCATTGCAGAAAGCAAGCTGGTAGTGTAATATTAGAAAGAATAATGTGGGACATTAGGAGAGTCACTCTGCATGTCTTGTGGGGCCACAAATGTTCACTGATTCGTTGGTTGATTATCTTTTCCAGAATCTTCCCTGGTATTGAGGTCAGGCTGATAGGTCTATACTTTCCTGGATCTATTTTTTTTCTTTTTTTGAAGATGGGAACTACATAAGCTCTTTTCCAGTCTTCTGGCAGTTCCCCGGTTTCAATGTGTAGTCCTCAATGGAACTGCATCTACATGGAGGGAAGTATGCAGTGAAGTACCCCAAGGCTCTGTTTTAGGCCCAGTACTCTTCAACATCTTCATCAATGACTTGGACGAGGGGATAGATGGGGAACTCATCAAATTTGCAGACGACACCAAGCTAGCGGGAATAGACAACACTCTGGAAGATAGGCTTAAGATATAGAAGGATCTTGACAGACTTAGATAGACACTATCTAACAAAATGAAATTCAATGGTGAAAAAAGTAAGGTTATACATTTAGGCAAGAAAAACAAAATGCACAGGTACAGTATATGTCAGTGTTGGCGAACGTTTTTGGCACCGAGTGCCGAAACGGGAGTGCGCGCGCACTCAGGGGAGCACCAGAAACTGGAATAGCAAGAAGAGCCGGTCACCTGGTCTTCCGGTTTCTGGTGTGCATGCGCGCACGAAGACCAGCTGGCCGGCGCGCATGTGCACGCTGGAAACCAGAAGCTCAGCTTCCTGGCACATGCATGCGCACCAGGGAATTGCTCTTCCAGTTTCCGGTGCTCCCGCATGCGCGCCGGAACCTGGAAGAGCAACGGGCGACGGCTGGCGTGCCGGAGAAATGGCTGTGCGTGCCACTTCCAGCATGCATGCCATAGGTTCGCTATCACTAGTATATGTGGTACCTCGCTCAATAGTAGTAACTGTGAGAGGGATCTTGGAGTCCTAGTGGACAACCATTTAAATATGAGCCAGCAGTGTGCAGCAGCTGTCAAAAAAGCCAACACAGCTCTAGGCTGCATTAACAGAGGGATAGAATCAAGATTACGTGAAGTGTTAATACCACTTTATAATGCCTTGGTAAGGCCACACTTGGAATACTGCATCCAGTTTTGGTTGCCACGATGTAAAAAAGATGTAGAGACTCTAAAAAGAGTGCAGAGAAGAGCAACAAAGATGATTAGGGGACTGGAGGCTAAAACATTTGAAGAACGGTTGCAGGAACTGGGTATGTCTAATTTAAATGAAAATAAGGA
>QLTV01000548.1:7900595-7921284 GCA_003457575.1 Thermophis baileyi
TGTTTCCTGCATTCCTAGCTCTGGGAGTATTGCCAGATACAGTAAGACCTGCTCATTATCTCTTGGACTCTGGCCAGCTGTTAAGACTTTACATTAACAGCGGGGATTTGAAAAAGACTCTTCTGCTTTTATTTTGTTTTCAATGACTCCTAAGAAGTTATTAGGAGACCTTTATTATTAGTAAACGAACAGTGTTTTGCAGTTTGTGTGTGCGTATTATTGGTGGCTCGTCGCTGGGGCAGAACAACCATACCATACCATACCATGCCACATCCCTGGATTATGTGTGAACTCAGTATTTTAATCTCTGTTGGAAGCCTGGTTGAACCCTAGGTACCTGGGGTGCATGATAGGGTTGCTCTCAAGCGGTCTTTCCAAATGTATTTGTCCATGGTGATTGCTTGCTTTACTGAGGAGCTTTGGGAGATGAAGTGCCTACCAGGAAACCTGGATAAATGCTGGAGGGAAACAAGGAGTGAAGATGATCAGAGATGAACCAATACAGGTGAAGGCCCAAACTGGATTTCAAAAGTTATTTTGTTATATTGTTGATTTTGGTCTATACTGTGTTATAGTTTTATTGTACACTTGTATTGTGCTTAGAAGCCTATTCCAAATAAAAATAGTACTAGTCGTAAATACTCTACTACTCCCAGTCATAATCATTCTAAGATGTCTTTCCTAATGCAGTCTTCCCTAACCTTGCATCCTTCAGTTATGTTGATTTACCACTGCCATCATCTCCAGCCAAGAATCATAAGAGCCACACAGGGTAACAGGATTTGTTAGATTTCAACTCCTAATAGGCCCAAGCAAGATCCATTGGTTAAAAATGCAAGAGTAATAAACAATTTAGAAATAGGAGGTCAAAGATTCTCTATCAATAGAAGTAACTTGGTTTGAATAAGTGTTTTGTTCTATTTTTTCCAAGTCAATGTGAGCATGATATTTGTTGATTTACCTGGATATATCCACATGTATGAAAGTAAATTACTTCTACATTTTTGGAGGGGATTTTATTCCACCTCTTAATTTGCCCAAAACACTTGACCTTCCTATTTAATCCTAATTTCAAATACTAGCAGGTCTTACCTTGCTTAATTTCCAAGACTAGCCAAGATTGGATAACTGTTGCTACTAGCTGGGCTAATTATTCCAGTTATAAATGTCCCTATCATAGTACTGAGGAAAACACAGTTAGGATCAACTCCATCATTATACCGTATTTTTCGGAGTATAAGACGCACCTTTTTACCCCCAAAAAGAGGGTGAAAACTTGGGTGCGTCTTATACACCGAATGTAGCCCCATCCAGCCACCCCCACCCTTTGGCCTCTGCCTCCCAGCAATTTACCTCCTTGCAGCAAACAGGGCAGAGCCTGATTAGCAGAAGCAACTGATTATCGGCCTCCTGACCATCAGCTGAGAGGCTGCAGGCAGGCCCAGTGCTAAAATGAAAGTGAAACTAGCAATAGCAATAGCACTTAGACTTATATACCGCTTTACAGTGCTTTACAGCACTCTCTAAGCGGTTCACAGAGTCAGCATATTGCCCCCAACAATCTGGGTCCTCATTTTACCCACCTCAGAAGGATGGAAGGCTGAGTCAACCTTGAGCCGGTGAGATTTGAACCGCTGAACTGCTGAACAGTCAGCTGAAGTAGCCTGCAGTACTGCACTCTAACCACTGCGCCACCTCGGCTCTAGAACTGCAAGGAGGCAACTTGCTGGGAGGCAGAGGCAGCATTTTATTTTCTTGTGCAAATCAGACTGCTGAAACTGGATGCAAGGAGGTAAGTCAATAACCATAAATGTCTATAGAATGTTCAAATTATTAGACTTATTTTTTACAGACTGCTTTATTATTGTTCTAGACAACCTAACAAAATGAAGAAGCTTTTTAAAATAAATGCTTGATCTGAAGAGGCCCAGTGCTATTGTATCTTCTTTTAAATAGCAGAGAATAATGTATACTTCAAGAAAGCCACATCAATTTTAACAGCATCTGTACAAGTAATAATCTGAAATGTAAGTGTCCTGTTGTAGTATTAAAATAAGGCAGCTGAGGTAAACCCTGGCTTAGTCATGTTTGGAGTAGATCTATTTAAATAATTGGGAGGAGTTAGTGTGACTACATTTAAGAAAACTTTCTGGCATTAATATATTGCCATAATGTACATTTCTCCAATTCTTTGTTATTTCTATGGGTCAGGCACACATGCATAGAAATACACAGCAAACAGTGTATATCATCTGTACTGTTTGCTGTTTGCTGGGAGGCAAATTGCTGGGAGGCAGAGGCAGATTTTCCCCCCTTGTTTTCCTCCCCCAAAACTAAAGTGCGTCTTATACTCCAAAAAATACAGTAATTATAGTTCTCTCCCTCTTGCAAATAGGGATAATTGGTTTAAAGTTGATCACAGCTATTTGAGCAAAATGAATAATGAAGTCATAGAGACGGAAGGGATCATGGACGATGTGGTTCATAGGCAACTGTCTGTAAAGGAAATGTTTTCTGTTCTAGTTATGATTCTTTCCTGATTGAAAGGGTGATCTTTCACTCAAATGCCATCTTGTTTGATGGGACAAGAATGGTTGTGATGGGAATGAAATGGTTCAGAAAACTTGGCTGATGATTTTATCTGGCTGTTTGTCAGCACTAAGAAAATAAGAGTCAGTTGAGGGTCAGTTTGGTCTAGTGAATAAGGCACTAGCCTAGAAACCAGGAACCATGAGTTCTAGTCCTGCTTTAGGCAAAAAAGCTGACTGGGTGACTGCGCCAGTCACTCTCTTTCAGCCCAACTCAACTCACAGGGTTGTTGTGGGGAAAATAGGAAGTGGAAGGAGTATTGTGTGTATTGGCTGCCTTGAGTTATTTATTAATATAATAAAGGCAAGATTAAAACATCTTTTAAAAAGACAGCAAACAAACAAAAAGTAAGATGAAAGGCGAACCCTTTAGTGTGGTGAATCAGTACAAATACTAACAAAATATTTAAAAATCAGGCAAATAGCAGGAGAGAAAGGAGAACCAATGCTCTTCTATGCATTGCAGCATTGGGAAAGAAAAATGAGATGCATGGGCAGAAGCCAAGAGGAGGGGTAATAAGGCAGAGAGAGCAGCAGAGCTCAGAGTGCAATGGATGGGGGAAATGCAGGATGTGGTTCTTTGGGGGCTGTGTCTATGGAGATTCTCAGTTATCCAGGCCAAGGTTGTCCCTAATGGTGCTTTTTTTCAAAAGGCAGCTGGACTTCATTTTTCCTTGAAGACGGTTTTTTTCAAAAAAAAAATAAAAAAATCCAAGAAGCTTCTTCAGTTCTGACTCTGGTTCTTTGGGGGCTGCATCAGACCCTTGGCCAACTGCAATTTGCCCACTGAAGATTTAGAAAAAGGTTTCCTGATGCTGGTGTTCTGATTTGCGCATTAGGTGCAGAGAGAACAAATTTAATTTATAAAATTTAATTTAATTTATAAAATTTATATGCCGCCCAACTCCCGAAGGACTCCCAAATCCCAGTATTCTCAACTGGGGATGGTGATTCTAACTGGAAGTCACTGGGTATTAGGGAAGTCTGCTTTTTATTTGGTAACAGTCTGCAGCACAGGACAGGATTCAAAAACTGAAGGTATTCTGCAGTTGGGTTTTTGTTTTGGGGTGGGTTGTTTTTTTTACACTACCATTGGAGGAAACTCTTGCACAAGCAATTTAGTCACAAAATTATGCATATACATACACTTTCTTAAAGGGCATTGCATACATTGGACCCATGCCCAAAGGTAAAAGATGTGATGTCTGCAAAAGTTGCTGACCTCATTCTCCTTGGAATGCTATGCACTGCTTGCATCACATGAAAAGTAAAATTTAGACCAAGAATATTTCACTAATAAGTACAAGGTATGCGTGATTACTTATGAAACACCTCTATTTCCTAATGACCTTGTGGTGCTGTTCTTACCTAGCAGCAAAATGTCTGAAGTTTCAGACAAGACAGGGAAATATTTCAGAAATGTAGGTTGGTAATGTGATCCTGTCTTCTTCAGGACTCATTTATACACTAGCAGCCCATAAACAGGATTTAACACCTTCCAAGAATTTGGTATAGAAAGAAGAGAAGCCACATCAGGCATAACATGCTGCATTTCATTGTTCTCATTGCTACAAGGGAAATCTTGCTTGTTAAATATATTTAGTCTGGGAGATAGAGATGTGGAAAGTGAAAATTGGCTTCACATTATTCTGTCTTTCTAACAGAACCAGTTCTTCTATCTCACAATACTTGCATGCCAGTTGCTGGTGTGTTAATAAATGATGAAAATGAAATCATAGGTTTCAGTGATAGCCTTTTGCAATGCCTTTCTGTTGTAGATCTCTGCAAGGACGTATTTAGCTAAATGACATCAAGTGTGAAGTGATGACAATAAATACTGAAGAGCATCAAAAAATAATATCACAAACTTGGAATTCTGTAGGAAGCAGAAATTTTGCTTTTTGGCGATAGATAGGTAAAAAGCACTGCCTGTAGTTATTTCATTTTCAAACTCCGAATGGTTTGGGTTGGGTAATTTGAAAGGGTGTCTTAATAACTACCCAGAGCTGCTGGCAGTCAGGTGGCATATAAATAATAATTTCATTTAACTTAATAATCTGTTTTATATGCTATAATTTATGTATTATTATTACTACAATGCAGATCCTAAGATCATCTTACAAAGTACTTTTCTATGGACTGCCTAGAGAAAAATGACATTTTTCAGTAATGGTACCACATTTACAAAAACATTTCTTTTATACACACACACATGCACACACATAAAAATTAAAACAATAGAAACTAATGCAAGCTTTAAAAGGTTAAAAATAAAAATAGAAACTGCAAAAAAGAAAAAATGGAGTAGGAAAAAAATAAGAATATAATAAAAACAAGAAATATGTAAAGAAATGAGTTCCCCCTCCACCACAAATATAAACAATTTTAATAACTCATCACTTCCTGTTAAAATACAACAAATGGTCTCTTCTTCCCATATCCCATCTCTTATTTATAAATAAATCCATAAAACCTCATTATTTCAGTCCTGATGTCAGCAAAGTCCATTAAGAGTTACCAGAGTTAATAACATCTCTATTTTAACCTTGATCAAATAAATCAACTTCATATTCCTTCCTTTTCTTTTTAACAATTTTGATCTTTAGTCCTTCCAAATAATGTCCTAGAACTTGATTTATTTTAGTTTCATTTTTTCCTTGTCCTTTCTCCCAAAATTCTTCAAAGCTTTAACAAGCCTCTTTTCTAAATCTGATATAGAAAAATTATTCACGTCATTCTCTTGGTTTGTTATTTGCGTATCCCTTTTAATTATTAACACATCAGTAGGTTTTGGGGGGGGTTGTATGTCCAATGTGACAACTTTTTCTATGTCATTCTTTTAGCCTGTCATTTTAAAATCCACTTTCAAAGTCTCAATCTTGTCAGGTAAAACTAGTTCCTCTTCTATAACATCTTTTAAACACAGTCTGTCTATAGAGGCAGACACTCTTAAAATTAACTTCTAAAGCCATTGTTCAAAATATCCTTCAATATGTCCAGCATTGAAACATTTGACTTCATTCTGCATTTGTAAGTTGAATTTGAGTGTTCTCCTTTAATTCTCCTAGTTCCCTCTAGTGTCCAATGTTTAAACTCTTATCTTATTACATTTTTTAAGAATTAAAAACAAATCATTTTCCCATTGAAAGGATTCTTTATAATTATTTCCAAAATCTTATTTCAAATTTATCTGGGACCTTAATGCATTTATAATTTTCAAAAATTAAAGTTTTAATCACCCTTTTGCTGTTTATTCAAAAAAAAGTTAAGCCCTTAAACTTACCTTATCTTTTAATAAGGATTGAAGGAAACTAATTTGGTGCTGTAAAACCTGTTGATCCAAAGGTTCCTGGTAGCCAAAAAGGAGTTAACAAACAATTTCCAAAAGACATTAGAAAAGAAGTATGCAAATCCAGTGTCCTTTGAAACATGCTGGCCACAGTTTGAGCAATATTATTATTCCCTCATATACTAGAGCTCTAAACCAATCAGAAACTTTTGTCTTTATTTTATTTATTTTATTTATTTTTATTTATATTTTATTTTATTTTATTTTATTTTATTATTTTTATAATTTATTTTATTTAACTTTTATATAGCCGACCATCTTATAACAAACTCTAGGGGCTCCCAATCAAAATGTTCTTGTTGTATTCCTCATGAGAAACAACTGCATGGCACACTTGTGGGCAATCTCAAGTCCTCTCCTGGTCTAGGTTTATCAAAGAGGCAATTATTCGCCAGCTGTTCATTCCACTGCTGTTGTTGGCTCTCTGAATTTATTCTTCCTTCCCCAGAAGTGAAACATTTCTTCAAGGACTTCTTCAAGTTTTTTCATTGTTGTTGCTGTTGGCAAGGAAAGACTTTTTATTTTCCCAGCATTTCAGGATTTTGGGTACTTATTGACCCTCCAAGTTTTGTTCTGTTTTTTTCCTATCAACTTTAGTTCGTATGCTTGTTTTACCTTTAATTCATATTGTAATGTATAGTTTTTAATGTTGGCTCAACACAGTTTGGTGTAGTGGTTTAATGCACCCGGCTAGAAAATGGCAGGCTGTGAGTTGTAGTTCTGCTTGGACATGTAGCCAACTGGATGACTTTGGGCCAATCACTTTTTCTCAGCACCAAGAAGACGACAATGGCAAGCCACCTCCGAAAATCTTGCCAGTAAACTGCAGGAACTTGTCCCTCTAGTCACTAGGAATCAATCTTGAGCCAGTGGATGATAACTTAGTAACTTGCATTGGTTTGACGAATTACCCAGGGAAGTTTGCTAATGGTAAGACTGTGTAATAAGTATGTAAACAAAGAAGTATAATAAAATTAGGTTTCTGACCAACTTGTTCTTCAGAACATAGTGCTAATAACGCCAAAGCTAGGCATTCAAAATGCATGCACACCATGTTGGACTTCTCTTTTCTAAAAGGGGATGCTTTGCATTCCGAAAATTCCAATTTCAGTTTCTTGAATCTCAAGTTAAAAGATCTATTAGCAAGGGATAGGAAGCAATACTGCCAGAAACTCTGGACAGCAACTGCCAGACAAAGTCCTTTTTTTTTTGCCTCAGAGAATTATAGTGCCTTCATAGCTTTACCCAGCCATTATTCAGATGATATAAGGCCTGTCCTTGTTATTTGAACACAGTGGTTGGATGATTCCAGAAGATGCCATAAGTTGTAGTGGAGAAATGATAAAAAATGGATGAGGAAATAATTTCACTGCAATTTAAGACAAATTTCCTTGTTCTTACCTAACTTGGTCCTACATATCTTAGTTCACACACATTGGAAAATAATACCATTCAGGGAAAATCTTCATCAACTATTTTCTGTCATCAAGCTGCTGCTACTGCTGTTACTAAAAACATATTAATGCATCTGACTAGTTGACTGACAGTTCTTGGAATTCTGAGCTCAGAAAATTATGATTCTCTTTCCCTTTCCTTTTCAATATACTCATCAAGGCCAAGCTGTGGGAAAGCTGTTGCACTTTAAATACAGTTTTTAATCAAGGAAGGAGAACCAGTGATCTCCCAATATTGTGAACTACAATTCCCAGGAGCCACATCATCCGTCACAGGCAATAATGCTCAAAATTCAGTAACATCTGCAGGCCCATCCATCTGTCTAGAAAATGATTCTGGTTGAAAACCATGTATCGGAAAGGAATACAGCTGCATTACAATCCAGCTATCCAGGTTTCTTTACTTCATTACATAGAATCGGTAACAGATTTATAAAGGAATTAACTGGAAAGTGTAATTTTAAGAACCCCTTTATTTATGCGAGCCCAGCCTTTCCGTAAAAGAGTCAGTATGCTGTAAGCAAGGATGACAGTATTTCATCTTGGTACTGCAAGTCATATGTTTAATTGGAAATGATTTCAGTTTATTTCTGCAATGTCCTCACCAAACAAGTAGCACATGACTGTTTTGTAAGATTCTTGTACCTGGGGGAAATTTGATAAGGCTCTCAGGATCTGTATTGTAAGCAGATGGAGCACTCTGGTCCAATAGGAGAAGCCTCTGCAGTGGCATCATCCACAAGAGTAAGGATGGAATGATTACTGCTGGCTTGTCAGACCACACTGGTAATGAAAGATTCATGAGGAGATGATGTTTTATGGGCGGGTATCTAATGCTGCTGCCAAGTCACAAGTGTGATGTGAACTAATCGATACAATTCATCCTCCTGGAAGAAACTAATAGAGTGTGTTGATAAGAGATAAAATGTTTTAACATCTCAGATACAGAACCAAGCATTCTTCCAGCCTCAGCTTTTAAGAAATTGTGCTATTTGGTGTGTAATTGCATAGGAATATTAGAAGTAGCCTGCATCTGATCCCAGGAGGTCTTGTGTGATTTACTTCTCAATTAGTATGTAGTAGATTAAGGGCCTCATGTAAGGAAAATCCCTGTGAAACATAAAGTGCTGATATCTATTGTTGCCAATTTGCATTTTACAATTCATCAACAGAACCATATTGTCAGCCTTATAAGGTGGGCAAGACTAAGCAACAATCATTGTGTAGACCTAAAACAACCTTCCAAGAATTTGTGAGATTAGAAATGCTAAATGGATAAATTTTAGGCCAAATGAACCCATGACCAAGCACTATTCCATGATCATATTGTTATATATCCTCTTTCATCCAACTGGTAGAAAATTCTAGAGACAGTGGTATATGAATTTTGTTTCCTTTTAGATGTTTTGAGGACTTGTGCTCCCCCCCCCAGTATTTGATTTATATACATACATGCTAATAGGACACAGAGGAAGCAAAGAAGATATCTATTTCCACCAGGTACCATATGATTCCCATGCAGTGGCATTTGCACGCCAATTTTTGGTTGAATAGCTTTCTTTGTTAGAAAAGATATTTACTCCAAGTTCAAATCAAAAACCACTATCACAAGGAGGCCCAAAATCCTTGAAGCTGCCCATTATCAGTTGAGTATGTGTATGTACCGAGTCATCTGATCATTCATAAATAATCTTCCTGACCCAGAAAATTATCCTATTTATTCTGACTTCATGAAAATAAAGACCTGGAATCTCACTATTCAGATGACATTAACTCAAAACATTCCCTGGTCTTTTTATAGTCCAAAATAAGTTTATTGTTTATGACTAATTCAGTCTGAAGGCATTCAATTTATAGCATAGGTAGATGTAATCAAATAGATGCAAATCCTGTCAATATGTAGCAGAAATGAAATGGGATGATCCAATGATGTGTGATGTTTATATGCTTTTAGAAGACATCTTGAGAATCTTCCCATTTCCCTTTTAGAACATCTTCTAAAAGCAAAGAACACTGAGATCTCATTGGATCAAGTTGCTTCCAGTCTTGGCTACATGCTAGAAGATTCTAGAGTTTATAAAGCTTTGGCATAGACTGGTCGCAGAATAGATTAAAACAGAAGTCACCAAACGGTGGTCCGCGGACCACTGGTGGTCTGTTGAGAAAATTTTGGTGGTCCGCAGTGTACCCGGGTGGAGAAGCTGCTCCGGGATGACCAATGGGCCAGTCCTGTGACTAGAGCTCTGGAATATGGGACCGGCCAGGCAGCTCGTGGTGGGGCTGGAAATCTCTGCCGTAGAGGTGGTACATGCAGTGTGCAGCTTTGCAGGTGGTGCAACGTGCAAGGAGTAGCGCAGCCCTCGCCGGCTGGAACGAGGTAATGCTGTTGTGGCAAGGGGGGGGCGGCGGTGCAGGCGGGCCGAAGCAACGGGTGTCGGCAACCTGTGGCTCTTTCATCCCTCTGCTGTGGCTCCCTGTCAGCTGAACCCACCAGTGGCTGGCCCCGCCCCTCACCCTCCCCTCACAATCACTCCTCGCCTGGCCTGAGAAGGTAAGGATGGGGGATGGAGACTCGCTCCATGTTTCAGAGCGGGAGCGAAGTGCCCGTGTACTTGCTTCATCTCTTGCTGGGTCTCGCAGGCGCTTTTTCCGGCCCTTTTTGGTGCTGCGCACACCTCGATCGCTCAGGGAGACGTGCGACTTCCTCTCCACCCCGAGACAATGGCCTGGCCCGGCCGTTTCCACCGCTGCTGTTGGTGTCTCCATGGCCTGCCCACTGCTCTTGCAGCGCCTTGCGCAGCCCAGTTAAATTTAGCGCACTTCACAATGGGGGAGACGGCGTCCTCTCCTCCTCCTGGAGCCCATTACAACATGGAGCATCAGCCGCAGCCGGGTCGGGCGAGTGTCTCGGGGTGGAGAGCAGGTCGTGCGTCTCCCCGAGCGACCGAGGTGCATCCAGCACCAACAAAGGCCAAAGAAGCGCCCACGAGACCCAGAGAGCAATGGAGAATCAGAATGAGAGAGAGAGAGAGAGAGAGAGAAGAGAGAGAGATGAGAGAGAGACAGAGAAAGAGAGAGACAGAGAGAGATGAGAGAGAAAGCGAGAGAGAGAGAGACAGAGAGAGAGAGAAAAAAACCAGAGAGAAAGAGAGACAGAGAGAGAGCGATGAGAGAGACACAGAGCGAGAGAGAGACAGACAGACTAAGAGAAAGAGAGAGAGATGAGAGTGAGAGAGAGAGAAAGGGACAGAGAGAGAAAGAGGTGTGTGTGTGTGTGAGAGAGAGAGAGAGAGAAAGAGATGAGAGAGGGAGAGACAGAGAGATGAGAGAGAGAGGGAGGGAGGGAGAGACAGAGAGAGAAAAAGAGATGAGAGAGCGAGAGCGAGCGCTGGATTCATATTAGTGGTCCGCGGGATTTAAAATTATGAATTTAGTGTTCCCTGAGGTCCGAAAGGTTGGTGACCCCTGGATTAAAAGGTCTGAATGACATGCAGTCCAGTCAGGGGTGGGTTCCACTTACCTTCCCCACCAGTTCCATCGCGCGATTCCCTCGTGCAATTTTGCTTCTGCACATGCTCAGTAGCTGCAATCAGCCCGAAACACAGCTGAGGAGCTGATTAGCTGTGCTTCGGGCGAAGGAATAAAGGTCAGTATAAACCCAGGGGCGGGTGGGAGGGCCCTTTTTCAAGCACCAGTACAGTAAAAAATTCACAAAAAATTCCCAAAAAAGATGGCGGCGCCCACGGACCGGCACCAACCGAACCGGATCCGTGACATCACCAGCGGATCGTTAACGGTTCGGGCGATCCAGTCCGAACCGGGAGGAACCCACCCCTGAGTCCAGTAGACAATGGAGCCAGAATGCTGTTCCTGTAACAACTGTTCCCAGATTCACTACCAACATGATTGCCTTTCTTTAAGGAAAAGAGGGCTGATCTTCTCTGCTTTTATTTTTGCAGAGTCATTTCTTTGAAGGCACCAAGCCAGCTGGGTAACCTTTAGCCAGTCACTCTCTCTCAGCCCTAGAAAGGAGGCAAGGGCAAACCACTTCCAAAAAATCTTGCCAAGAAAACTCTGTGGATTAGTCAAGACATTTACCAGGAATAAAAAATGGACTCAAAAGTGTACACACACACACACACACACACACACACACACACACACACAAATACCCCACACCACAAAATGTATTCCCTAATACCGAGCAATAACAACTTGGACAGCTTTTACTGGAAAACAGGAGGGAAAGGATGAATCCCTTCCTACTTCAATCTGGGGATCTTTATTGTTGCAGCCACAGTTTGGTTCTGTTTCTCTGGTCTGGCAGTGAAACTTCATTAAATTAAGAGAGTTTTTGTCTTTAGCAATGTGAGAAAGCTTGAAGGTAATCACTATGCTTCTGACTTCCGAGGAAATGTAGTTTATATATAAATAGCCCTGATAAAATGCAGAGCATGTGGGTTAGCCTTGTAATTTTACATTTGCCATTTGTAACATGAATGCAGGCATTAATAAGTGGGAGACACTCATTGTTGCATAGAGTTTGAAAACAGAATTTTTAGTTCTGGTAATAGGAGCTTGTAATTGCCTAAGCAATGACACAGAGCTTGTTCATCACTCTCCCGGCTCATCAGACTCATTTTTGCTTACAATTTCTTGTAAAGCTTTACGACTATAAAGTTGCCTTAGCTGTACATGTGACAGAGTGACTGAAGTGCACTCTGAGATCATACTGTTTCTACTGGAGAGAGGAACCTGTTTTGATTACAAAAAATCTTCAACTTCTGGAGAAAGAGGGGCCCACATTTCTACAGAGTTGGTGGCTGCTGAGCTCACTTTAAACGAAATGCTGGACGTGCTACAGCACAGAGGAAAGAGAAACGGGATTAGTAGCAGAGTGATGCAACACAAAGTTTCTTTCCTGGACAAGGTCCTGTCAGGTGATGGTCAAGCAAGACACCTTTTCTTAGAATCTCCTGAGTTATGCCATTGACAGGGGAAGTCCCTTTATGGCTCAGGGTCTAAGCTACGGTTCTGTCCTTAGCTGTTTGTTTTCAGAGAGTTCCACAAGTGCCGCTAGCAATGCACAAGTACACTTTTCTTCCAGCTAATTACATTAACATACTTCTTCTTAGAAAGCTAATGTTTAATAATCCCTGGGGAAATTGTCTTTTACAGTAAACTACTGAGAGTATGGCTTCAGCCCCCAACATTTCTAGTTATAGACTCCAAATGCTGTGAAAAATTCTGCTCCGGAGACCCTGACAATTAAGAGTCTATTCCAGGGGTAAAAACCAGCAGGTTCTGACAGGTTCTGGAAAACCAGTAGCGGAAATTTTGAGTAGTTCGGAGAACTGGCAAATACCACCTCTGGCTGGCCCCAGAGTGGGGTGGGAATGGAGATTTTGCAGTATCCTTTCCCTGCCACACCCAGCAAGCCACGCCCACAGAACCAGTAGTAAAAAAAAATGGATTTCACCACTGGTCTATTCTGCCTAGGATGTGGGAGGTTCACATCAAGTGTATTGTATAATGATACATCATTTGCTTAATGTTAATACGTGTGTGTGTGTGTGTGTGGTTGTGGTTGTGATTTTGTCATCATTTGTCATAAACATGACTGAAACCAGGGATCAGCAGTCTTTTTGGGGTAGTAGCACATCTGGATTGGGTAGAATAGATGCCATTGTCAGTAGCGTTAAGCACAAAATATCCATTTATCAGAAGACACTTTGGAAAGATTGTTCTGAGCCATCTCCCTAACAGCCAGGATGTCCCCTAGCAGTAGCGCTTCCCTTGCCTATATTCTGGGGAGGAGAGCACACTGAAGAGGCATTAGGCCAGGGGTCCCTAAACTTGGCAACTTTAAGACTTGTGGACTTCAACTCCCAGAATTCTCCAGCCAGCTATGCTGTAGCTAGACACTTCGTATCTTTTAAGGAGTCTCCATTTGAAAAAACATGGATTCTTAAAAGAAACAACAGTAGGACAAGTATCCTGGCTTGATCAACGTTCTCCCACCTGGCACCATTAAGATATATTTGATTATGACTCCTGGAACTCCCAGCACCATGGTCATTGGATGGGAAACGATGGTATTAAGGATGCCCATCTCCACATAATCCAAGGTGTTTACTGCCACAGGGATGCAGTGACACAGTTCCTAAGAGAGATTTCAAAGGGAATATGCAAAATTTGAGAAGACCAGCAATGGTCTAATAGTCATGAAGGTGTTCTTCTCTTTTATTTCTGGATCAAAAGCAACATGCCTCTGCATTGCTGTTGCTGGGAAACCTAAGTGGGTAGGTTAGCTTTATCCCTTACTTTACAGAAGGCATTCATTGGGAAACACCTTCATGTTTTCAAGGACTATGTATCAATCCGAGAGTAAAGAAGTGACAGCTGAAGAAGCCTTGAAGTGTTGCCCATTACTAACCAGAACATGGACTGAACTGGCATACAGGTACTTGCTTTCAGTCTTTCTCAATGTTTATCTAATTTTTTTTCCTACATTGGCATCTGTTGGAAAAACTGAGCATCTTCAAACGTAACAGACGTTTTGTATTCTTCTCTAGCAAGAAGCCATTCTATCCATATAGGAGAGTTATTATAGGCATCTAGTTGACCACTGGAGAAAATAGGAGGCTAGAGTTCTCTGGTTTTAAGTTTCTTGTGGTTCAACAGATGATTTAGTATACATATTATGTTACTTCATCTTTAAGTTTTCAACAGAGCCCCCAAAGTGGTTTTGAATATTAAAAGCATACAATTATGATAATTAAAAATAAAGAACGGGATAAGGAAAAAATAGAGTAGCAGTCAAGAATTTAAACTAACTTTAATTAAAGATTAATCTACAAGAAGGGATCAGGATCAATAACCAAGCAAACGAATGACATTTCCAGAGACAACAATTTGTGTGGGGAAACAGCATAGAAATGCAGAGCAACTACAAGTAGTCCTTGACTTACAACAGTTCATTTGGTGACCGTTCAAAGTTACAATGGCATTGAAAAAAGTGACTTATGACCATTTTTCAGACTTAAGACCTTTGAGGCATCCCCATGATCATGTGATTAAAATTCAGATGCTTGGCAACTTGTTTCTACTTATGACCGTTGCTGTGTCCCAAGGTCATGTGATCACCTTTTGCAACCTTCTGACAAGCAAAATCAATGGGGAAGCCAGATTCACTTAACAACCGTATTACTAACTTAACTACTGCAGTGATTCACTTAACAACTCTGGGAAGAAAAGTCATAAAACGAGGCAAAATTCACTTAAGAAATGTCTCACTGAACAATAGAAATTTTGGCCTCAATTGTGGTCATAAGTTCAAGACTACCTGTATTGTGTTATTCAAAACTAGATTGGCTCAGTACTGTCACGTAGCTCTGTCACGTATCTCAGGCTCAGTGTAAAACAGCTTTGTATGATGTATGGCCTCTACCTATGGCCTTTCCTTGTCCCTTTAGATTGTAATGTGAAACTTGCATAAAACTAAGGAACTTACAAGATGTGTCATAAAAGGGTAGATGTCAACCTTTCCTTCTGCAATCTTTGTCCTTCCTTTAGCCTCTGCTTACTCACACTTGCCTCTTGTTCCTCTTCCTTGTCTTTTGCTTCATTAAAAAAAAAATGGCTGGAGGGCAGAAGTCACTCTGAAATGTATTTCAAAGCCCCAAAGGTAACAATGACCTTGCAGAATTATAACATTACAGGATTGGGTAAATACTATTATCCTGAATTTATAATGCATAAAGCTGCCCACCTTGTCTGTCATAGTGTCCTTTGATTTTTAAAGGTTCCTAAGGCACATTTCTTCAACCTGGTCTCCGTTGGATATTGGATTCCCACATCATCTGCACAGGATCCTGGAATGCCACTTTTGGACCATGAGAAGCAACTGCTTAAAATGCAGAAATGAGTTGGGCTTGCATAAAACTAAGGAACTTACATGATTCTGTAGGATTATGGCATTTCCCTCTGGAAGTCTTCATAAAGACTTCTGTGTCTCTGCCATTAAAGAAATGCAACCTTTTCAAGCCAGGAAAGACTCAACTATTAATATGATACTGCCTGTGTACTTAATAATATTTTCCATCATATTAAATGATTCATTTTTTTCAACAACTTTTGGAGCAGCATTCAAGGCAGGGTTCTGAATGTCTGGAATAAAAGAAGATGAGGAGACAAAATCCTTATCAGGTTCATTCAATCAATTTGACTGGTTACCTCAGTGTGCAGTTACTTTTTGAGGCACTTAAAATACATCAGTTTTTAAAGACTGGAAGCAAAAACCTGTCTATTGAATATCAAGAGAATAGTTGAGTTAAAATTGTTTCAGTTAATTTGGTCAATTCACTGAGCAGCTTTGAATGGAGGAAGTGGCAAGACACTCAAGAGTCAGAAAACAAATCTTAAAGAAAAGAGGTTGTGCACAAATATGGCCATAGCAGATGATTCCCACAAATAATATCGCTTTCTGTACAGTTCAAGTGTTTACTAACTGAACATTGGCCAGGAGAACAACACACATTCTGCCTTCTAAATCTTCTGATTTATGGCATGTCTTTAAAGTGGCAACCTTAAGTAGGTTTAACAGTCATTCACCTTTAGCAGGAGGCCCTAAAGACCAAGGTGAGATTTTGATTGGGAAATGGCCCTGCCTGTCTATAGGAAAGCAACTCTCATTTGTAGCCATTTCCACAGTTAATCTATTGATGAGGAAAATGTTTTAATTAGTAGTGGTAGGAGCTGTTTATCTTAAAGCCGCCTGGTTCTCTGAGATATGGAAATCTCTAAAATGACACTTGGGTGGCGACTATAGAGAATGTAGTTATGAGACTTCAAGCTAAGTTACTTTTATTTTAAATTATTGGACATCACTCTTCATATAGGTGTGTCTGAGTTTTAGATTTTTTTTTTGTAGCATAACCACTGTGATTTTCACTTCCAATACGGTACTATTTTACACTGGAGACTTCTTATTGGTATTGCAAGGTATGCTTATTGTTTCTGAACTCTGCTGTTTGGTGTTTGTGTTGTTAGAAAAGCAGGAAAAAAAGGGATTGCTCTTGCTATGTTATATATGCTCTTTGTCATCCATAAAACACAAGAGCATCCAGAACTAGATTCTTGAAGATCCATAGAATAAGATGTTGCAACTGCCTTCAGGTTATATAGTATTGTTATATTGTTGACATTGATTTATACAGAATAATTTGTAATAACTTGCTTGTTCTGCACATACTAACTTTTTAAAAAAACTACTATTATAACTTATATTCAGACATGCTGTACCCTATCCTGGGTTAATGGAGGCTGAGAATTTGATACCCATTTAACTTATAATTCCAACATGAAATGGCTATCCTAAGCATAGGCAACTTTATACATTCCAGATGTTTTGGACTTCATCTCTCATCAAGCCCAATCAGTATGGCCAATGGCAGGAAATTGTGGGAGCTGCAGGACCCAACATCTTTGATTCCCAGGTTGCGTCCTCAGACTTCCAATAACATGTTCTGGGATACTTTAATATCTTTTAAGACCTTTCTGAAAACATAAGCAAAACAGCACCAAGTGGCTAGAGACTTGTTTTATTTTTAATGTCATTTATTAGCTGTTCTTCCCTATTTGAGTCCATTGGATCTCTCCTTAAAAACAGAGTGCATGTCTTACTTTCATAAACATGGCCCACGTTTTCAACAATAGTGGTGAAATTGCTTGGCATATTTCTGTCCTTTTTGTCTTTTCTATATACACAGTACTCAGCCCCAAGGAGGCATGCCTGTACATAGCCCTGGCTCTCTCCAGTATAGTATTTCATTTGTGATCAGTTTCAGCTGCAGATCTTCCTTTTTGCCTCCTTATTATGACCTTAGTTCTGTGGTTCAGAACAACGTTTCTATACCAAGGACCTGTTCTCTTAAGTAGGAATACTAGGCTGGTTTTACTTTTACATGAGTCCCAGGAATACCATCTTGCAAAACAGAATTCAAACATTTAGGAATTCTTAGCAGGTTAACATGGTTTAGAAATGGCCTCTGCCTGGGAAATTTGCTGAGAGGATCCAGTATGTCTGGGTAGAAATCTCTGTGGACTGCAAAGCATTATGGGACATGGACATATTCTAGATCAGTGTTTCACAACCTTGGCAACTTTAAGATGTGTAGAATGTTCCAGCCAACTCCCAGAATTACTCCAGCCAACTCTCATTCTGGGAGTTGAAAGCCACACATCTTAAAGTTGCCAAGGTTGAGAAACACTGTTCTAGATACTTTCCATTTAAAGTAGAACAATTTACCAGTAATAGGTGAAGAAGCTGCTCTTCCCTCCTCTCTCTCCCTGCTTCAAGTCTTCCATTACTGATCTTCTGACTAATAGCTGTGGATCTTCAGGAGCAGATCCATTTTCAGGACTATCTGGTCAAAATGGTGGCCAGCAGTAGACCTCAACAGCACTTCTTCAGTGCCCTGCAGGAAGATTACATTGAGAGAAATGAAATCAGTGGCTTGCTGCCTGATGCCATCTAGTAGATAAAAATAGGATTCATTTCAAAGGCACTTCAGACAAGTGTATCATCAAAGGGCTCTGTTGGAGTTCAAAAAACCAGCATTGGGTGAAAATCCTAGCTTCTTTGGAAAAACCCTGACTACTAGCGTAGGAAAACATGTTGAAAAATATCCTTGCTCCCAACATATTAGCATGGGCCACAGAAGAGAAGTGTCTTTTCCTTGCAAGACGTTATTTGGGTAGGCAAGAAGAGCTGATGGCTCTTATTTTGATAGTCTGCATGGCTGTGCTTTAGGATCTGCTTGCCATGGGTCATTCATTAAATCTTGTAATGTAGCAGGAGATTATAATAGACATTATAATGAACTCATTGGAGAAGTGGAAAAAAAATCAGCACTGTGGTAAATCTATAAATATGTTAGGAAAAAGCCACTATGAATGAAGGAATTATTGCAAACTCTATTAATGCTCATAAAAGTGTTTAAAATAAGGAAGGAGGGTCCATGTGACAGTTATTTAAGGCACAGATGAATGTCATTTTTTTACCACACTGCATGTCAAAACTGTCAACATGGCTTTTTAGAAATTATGCACTAAAAAGGAGAAAAGGGAGACTTCATTGTTGTTTCAAACACTTCTGGTTCCCTGCCTTCCTTTATTTTAGAAACTGACAACCCAGAAGCTATTCATGCCGTCAAAAATAGGCTTTTCTAGGGTACCTGCTCTGGTTGCAAAAATTTTGATGGCCACTCAGTGTCAGCAAGGAAATGATTGAATCTACTAGTGGTCTAGATTTTTTGCATTCCAAATTGATTAGCTTCAAGTTATTCATTGTGTTACCTTCCTTTTTCTCTTTACTTAGTGAACTGTCTGCAGCAATAGAGAGCACAACCCAGGACAAAGATTTGGCTCTGAATTAAATGAACAGTGCAATTCATTCTCTCCCTCTCTCTTTCTCTCTCCCTCCCTCTTTCTCTTTCTCTTCCTCTTCTGAAACAGGCTTCTTTAGCTCATTGTCCTTCAGTTGGGTTGCTGTGGCTGATCTTCCAACTAAGCTTATTGTGGGAAGTCCAATACACCCAAGAACACCAAGCTGGCAAAGTTAAATGCACAGAATTGTTGCATTCAGTCAACAAAGATAAATACAGATCTCTTACATTGACTATGAATGGGAGTCTAAAGTATTTACTTTGGGTAGAAAGATGCCCAGAATCCAATGCATTTTTAAGTATGGGTAGAATAATATAACAAGTGATTCTTGTTCAAAGTCATTTGCAACTATTTCTTAATAAGTATAATTAAGACTGAGTACCATATTTTAATATCAATTCTTGTGAAGATGAGCAGAAAAAGAAAACACCTGATTCTCTTAAAAGAGGTCCCATTTACTTATATCATTGAAAAGCTGATTCCAGTTTGCAGCTTCCATATGCATTATTGTAACATATGCATTTTGTAAGGCAGATTGGAATATATTTTGCATTGCAGACTCCTCAGATTACCAATTATGGAAAAATACAGGTAATCGTCAACTTACAACAGTTCATTTGATGACCATTTGAAGTTACAACAGCACTGAAAAAAGTGACTTTTGATCATTTTTCACACTTACATCCATTGTGGCATCTCCATGATCATGTGATCAAAATTCAGATGCTTGGTAACTGGTTCATATTTATGACTATTGCAGTGCCCCAGGGTCATGTGATCACCTTTTGCGACCTTCTGACAAGCAAAGTCAATGAGGAGGCCAGATTCACTTAACAACAGAGTTACTAACTTAACAACTGTGGCAAGAAAGGTCATAAATTGGGGCAAAACTCACTTAACAAATATCTCGCTTAGCAACAGATATTTTGAGCTCAATTGGGGTCGTGAGTCGAGGACTACAGCAAATAGACCTAGAGGGAAAGAAAAACCTAGAGACATATTATCTCTGAGAAAAAGCCAGCAGCTGTTGCCAAAGAACCAACCCTCCGAACATAAAGCTCTTCTGTTCCTGCATGCTGACTCAAGCCCCACCCTATGCTGCTGCTGGATATCCCACCAGAATTTGCAATGGTGCCAGCTGCCAAGAAATGCTGAGGTGTGGAAAACGCCAAGTGATCCTCTGAGAAGAGAATACTTATTCGGTGTCTCAATCTAAATCAGGCATGTGGACGAGACTGAAACTAGAACAGGAGCTTTCTCCAGGACCTCTTCTGAGCTCCAGATACCTTTATTGGAAATGGCCAATGATAGTGAAGGAGGGAGGGAAGGAGGCAGAGCTTCACCTACTAAGACCACAGACTGGATGGGCAGAGGTGATGAGCTGAATTAAGACTGAAAACCAGATGTTCAGCACCCACTATCTAAAATTTCTTATCCATGCTATAGAATAGAATAGAATAACAGAGTTGGAAGGGACCTTGGAGGTTTTCTAGTCCAACCCCCTGCTTAGGCAGGAAACCCTACACCACTTCAGACAAATGGTTATCCAACATCTTCTTAAAAACTTCCAGTGTTGGAGCATTCACAACTTCTGGAGGCAAGCTGTTCCATGGATTAATTGTTCTAACTGTCAGGAAATTTCTCCTTAGTTCCAAGTTGCTTCTCTCCGTGATTATCTTCGAGACCGCCTCCTACCACATAGCTCCCAGCGACCGGTAAGATCCCACAGGGTTGGTCTCCGCCGGGTCCCGTCAGCTAAACAGTGCTGGCTGGCGGGCCCGTGGGGGAGTGCCTTCTCTGTGGCTGCTCCGGCCCTCTGGAACCAGCTACGCCCTGAGAGCCGGACTACC
>QLTV01000548.1:7929763-7976998 GCA_003457575.1 Thermophis baileyi
TGTTAAGGAATTGTGCAGAGTAACCTCTGGGCCCTGAAGGTGTGCACAGTTCACCGTAATGTTGCAGTAGAGTAATGATTCAGTCAATACACAGATACGTTAAGTGTATAAAAGTAGTTTACTTAAAGAAATAGCACAGTCCAAATAACAGTCCGAATCATACACGTTCTATCAGTCAGTATTCAGAAGTACAGCAGTCTTCTTACCAGCCTTTCTTTGTCTTAATCAGCAAACAAAGATTCTCTACTATCACAGATAGCTAGCTACACACAGAGCTTACTTTTAGGCACGAAGTCACTCAGCAATGAATCAGCAAAAGAGAGAGAACTAACCATGTTCTCTAGCTCCCTCTTATGGCCGTTACTGCCAGTCAGAATGCACCAATGCATTTAAAGCAATATTACATATATACATATATGGACGTATAGGACAGAGTCCTAACAGTTGGTCTCCTCCGGGTCCCGTCGGCTAAACAGTGCCGGCTGTCGGGCCCATGGGGGAGGGCCTTCTCGGTGGCTGCCCCGGCCCTCTGGAACCAGTTACCTTCTGAGATCCGGACTACCCCCACCCTGTTGGCCTTCCGGAAAGCAGTGAAGACCTGGCTGTTCCGGCAGGCTTGGGGCCGTTGATCTCGCTATTAAAATCTGGCGAGATCCGGCCCCCCCAAAAAAAAGATGTGTATGGATTTTTTAATTGTTGTTGTCGTTTTTAAATTGTTTTGTATAATGTATCTTTTTAATACATTTTTTATATTTTAATAAGTTTTTTTGTGTTTCTGCTGTAAGCTGCCCAGAGTCCCTCGGGAGTTGGGCGGCATAGAAATCTATCTATAAATAAATTAAATAAATAAATAAACATGCCTAAGTTGTGAAGAGGTTGGGAAACCCTTTGATATAGTATCAGCTCCTCCACCTGTGTGGCTTCTTCTTCTACTTGAAATCTCAGGAAGTTGTATGACTGCATGTTATATGGCTACAAGCATGACTACACCTCTGGTTTCTGGGACACATCTAAGGGCTCTGGGTTAAACTGAAATGATGCAAGTATGTCTCTTCTGGTATATTTCTTGTGGTGGCTAAGGTAATCCAAGGAAGTACTTACTAAAGGCTTTATGCATAGCTGGCTGGAGAATTCTGGGAGTTGAAGTCCACAAGTCTTAAAGTTGCCAAGTTTGAGGACCCCTGGTCTACAGTTTTAACAGAACACTTGAAGAAATTTCGGTCTTTCCAGTTACCAAGTGCCAATTACTGTGTTTGCCAACTATAATGTTGTTTCTAATAGTGTGGCATTGCCCTCTAGTGGCTTGAATATATATGCACATTGTTCCTAGTCCCAAATAATAGTTGTTGTTAGTTGCAAAGTCGTGTCCGACCCATCGCGACCCCATGGACAACGTTCCTCCAGGCCTTCCTGTCTTCTACCATTCCCCGGAGTCCATTTAAGCTCACGCCAACTGCTTCAGTGACTCCATCCAGCCACCTCATTCTCTGTCATCCCATTCTTCTTTTGCCCTCAATCTTTCCCAGCATTAGGTTCTTCTCCAGTGAGTCCTTCCTTCTCATTAGGTGGCCAAAGTATTCCAGTTTCATCTTCAGGATCTGGCCTTCTAAAGAGCAGTCAGGGTTGATCTCCTCTAGGACTGACCGGTTTGATCGCCTTGCAGTCCAAGAGACTCGCAGGAGTCTTCTCCAGCACCATAGTTCAAAGGCCTCAATTCTCTGGCTCTCAGCCTTTCTTATGGTCCAACTTTCACAGCCGTACATTGCAACTGGGAAAACCATAGCCTTGACTATATGCACTTTTGTTGGCAGGTTGATGTTTCTGCTTTTTAGTATGCTGTCTAGATTTGCCATAGGTTTCCTCCCCAGGAGCAAGCATCTTTTAATTTCTTGGCTGCAGTCCCCATAAGCGGTGATCTTGGAGCCCAGGAAAATAAAATCTGTCACTACCTCCATTTCTTCCCCATCTATTTGCCAGGAATTGAGAGGGCCGGATGCCATGATCTTAGTTTTCTTAATGAGTCCCAAATAATAGTTTTGCTTAAAAAAAACAACGTAGCACTTAACTTTGTCAATAAGATGTAGCAACTCTATCATCTTGTTTCCAATTTCTGTTTTCATCTACCCAATGTAACATATTACCGTAGTACCCTACTCAGATTTGATAATCCTCAGCACTAAAATCCATGAAGGGTGTAGTAAAAACAGGCAAATTTTTGCAATCTAAATCATGTTTGTTGATCCAAGTGAATGAGCCTAGACTAGAGAATGCATATCGTAGAAGGGATGGATTTAGAGAATGGATAACATGCAACAGTTGCTTCATGTTCATTTCCTGAAAATGGAAATTAGAAACAGTACAAATATTAATCACAGCGACATTCTCTGCATATTTTCATATCAGTTTTCATTCAATTGGATAAGAAAGATAAATGGAATTTGCTTTCAAACTTTCTTTGAAGTAGAAGAGCACTTCAATGAAGATGTTAGTGGGTGGAATATGAGGTTTTGCACTCAGTATGAGTTAGCCAAGAAGTACATATGAATAATCTGTCTCTCACTTCACTTTCATCATACACTCCTTGGCTTCCCACACTTCTGGTTAAATCCTGTGGGAAGGTATCAATAGGAAAACTTTCCTGAACTGAAATTTTACAATAGCAACTCTCCTACCACTAAGAGACATTGCCACCCTTGAGTAACTGTTGGCTGTCTCCTCTTGGACAAATAGAGAAATCATTCACTCAACTTCTGGAGAATTGCAAAAGGCCATGCATGTAATAACCTCCAAGATATTCCCAGTGTCTGAAAAGAGAATAACCTCTTTCCATCTAGCAAGATGGAGCCAGAAAGATGGGGGGGGGGGATTTCTCCAGAATAGCTGAAATGTAGCACTGCCAGAGAGCAGGGCTATCCAGTGATGTGTGGAGACAGCAAATTTGTTTAGGCTAAGGCATTATTTCATAAATGCTGTAATCAAATAATTGCAAAAGGTATTTTAAAGCAGATATAGGGATGTATGAACCTTAATTGACTGCTAATTAATGAAATGAGGCTTTTTTTGTCAGGATATACTGCTGTAGTGTTTAGCACATCTGTCTGATGCCTAAAAATCACATGGGAAATACTAAAATCTGCCTCTGCCTCCCAGCATCCATCCGGTATTCATCTGGCTAGCATCCTTGCAGCAAACAGCAAACAGCCTGGTCAGCTTCAGCACATTATCGCAGCCCCAGCACGTGGCTCATCAGGGCTCCACTCCACTGCGCCCATCACTGGTCAACTGAGCTGAGCTGCTGCCGCCGCCAGGGAATGCTGGAGCCTTCGCTGCCGAGCACTGATCAGCGGTTGGATCGGCCTCCCGGAATACTGCAGATCAGCTGTTCTAGGCGGGGATCGCCACCGCTGCCGTTTGCCGATTGCCGTTCACTGCCGATTGGCGGCGGTGGCAATCCCCGCCGCCTAGAACAGCTGATCGGCGGTATTCCGGGAGGCGATCCAACCGCCAATCAGTGCTCGGCAGCAAAGGCTCCAGCGTTCCCAGGTGGCAGTGGTGACAGGTCGCTGCACCAACCCCTCCCCCCCACCACAATATTCGCGCTATAAGACACACAGACATTTCCACCCACTTTTTGGGGGGGGGGGAAGTGCGCCTTATAGTGTGAAAAATACAGTAATATATCACGTTATCAAATGAGACATGATATTCTTTTGATATGACCAAAGTATTATTATTATTATTATTTATTAAATTTGTATGCCGCCCAACTCCCAAGGGACTCTGTCATTTAATGAGGTAGACTTGAGTCTTAAGATTATTTTATTTTGCCCACAAGAAAGGAGTAACAAATGGAATACAATCAGATACACACGAGGTACCAAATATCAGATCCACATAGTTATTATAGTCAGTGGTTAGTGCATCCAATAACCTTTATTTCTTCCAATTGAACCATTATTGGGCATCAGGAGAACGAGTGAAAGGCTATGACAGTATAGATGCAACCCAAGCCATGCTGTGCACATTGTTCTTCTGCTGCAGAATTGCAGACCTGGTTTTTGTGGAATTCAGTGTTAGGAAGAATTATGTAAACACATAATGTAGCAAGTATATCCATTTGAATACGAAGATGAATAAAGAATCAGACTTTTAATGTTTCTGATACTACATAAAAATTGTATTAATTCAGTCTTAAAACAATATGCAAAATAGGTTAGTATTATTAATTTCCTGTAAACATTTTCTATGTCACCTTGCTACTGCTAAAAACAGTAGCTCTATACTCCTCTGCTGAGACTTATGCCCTATCTCTCCTCTTTATGGACTTTACTACAAAGCAGGGAACTTTGTAACAGAAAGACACAGACTTTCTACTACTAGTTTGTGGAAATAATGCAGAGTTGGTGGGAAAACACTGAAAGGGAACTCCCTCAAAGTTCATACTGACTGTTGAGTAGAAGAAATAGGCAGACAGACAGAACCCACTGCCCTGGAAGGGGGCACAGGTAACATCCACCAAGAAACACTGATTCAACTGGATATTGCTAATAGCCATTTATTAGCAGGATGGTTTGTCAAATTGTATGTTTTATATGGCCATGAGGATTTTGAATAAGTAATGTTCAGTGGGATTGAACATGGGACTCCTTGTCACCAGATGCTGCTCTTTAGTTTTTCCATTTAGTTAGCCAAATAATTAGCTAAAGAAAAATAACTGCTTCTCCACTGACACTGAAACAGAACACTTTGCTGGTCAAAACAATTTCAACACATACACTACACTTTTATCATGCATATCAATATTACTAACCAATGGTGAGAACATGATAAAATAGAAAGCAATCATCCTCAAAGATATGAAGCCAATTTAGGTCCATTATATTCTTCAGTTTTTAGATACCTTCCTGGTTCTTTGTAGTAGTCATGGGATTGCCAAGTTATTGTTAAAACTCATCCTTAATAGTGAAATGTGGCTGATCTTCAGGTTTAAAGTTTGGGTTAGGGCTGCCATCTTCATTGAGAATTCTTCGGGCAGTGTAGCCAACAATAGGATATTTGGTCTTGTAAACATTACTAAAGGTCTCATCCAGAGATCGCAACTGCTCTTCTGTGAGTCCCGTCTCAATGAATTGCAATTGTGTAAAAAAAGAAAGATGGAAAGGGGAGGGGTAGACAAAACAAATACAACGATTATTGCATACCTCCATGCTATGTAATGTAAATGCAAAGGTCTACTAATTGCAGTGAACCAGGTTTTTCAGAGCTCTGTACTTTTTCTATTTTTAAATCCCTCCCCAATCCCACCATCTTTAATGATCCTGTACTTGGATCAGATCATCAGATCACCAGATCACCAATAAAGCCACATGCAAATAAAATCATTCCTTAGTTGTGGCTTCAGATCAAGCTATGCTGAAAAGATCTTTTTCTTACTGTATCATAAGTGAGATCTGCTGGATCAAGGGACATTTTTGCAACACTTCGGGTTGAATCTTTGCCAGCTAGTGCATTGTATGGTGCTCCTTTCCCATAAAATTCTGTTGGGGAAAAATAACATAAATAGCAGTTAAGCGCAGGACTTAAGATTCTTAGGATTTCTTTCTCACACAGACAGACAGTCTGAGGTATTTCGAAGATTACACTCTTTTAAGAACAACTATCGTAAATTACATCCCAGGGAGTTCATTGTTCACAAGCCTAGAATTAAGTGTTGATATATTTTGAGACTTCTAGAGATTGGTTTGTTTTATCCTGGCTTTGCATGATGCGAGGCCCTAAAAAGTTCTAAAACTAGTAAGCATGAAATGTTGTCTTATCTTCAACTGTGTATCAAGAGAAGCATGCCCATGATTCAGCTTGTCTTGAACCAACTTTAATACAATATAAACGTCCTAAACTACTGAAATCTTCCAACCTTTTGAAGCCTTAACACCACCACACAGAGAGAGAGGGCATATTGCAAACAGTCAGTAATCCAAGAGGTAGTTTAGGGAGTAAAATGGTGATCAGAAAGGGAAAGGGAAATAAAGAAAAATGGAAGTGAGGTACACAGTCTCTCCAACCAGGGAGCAACCAATGCTTGACTGCATTCTGTGAGCTGTTGTCCAAAATACTTGGAAAATACCAAATTGAAAAAGGCAACCATTTCGATGATCTCGAAACTGGGGAAAAGAAAATGCCCACTGGAAGCTACATTCACAGAATATAAGGACTTACTTCCAATTAAAGTAAAAAAGATGGAACCTTCACTCTGTGTCAAATTTCTGTATTATGTGGTCTTATGCCGTACAAGATGGAACTGCATCCTCTCCTCCTACCTCCAGAAGTTCTTCTCAAAAATACTATTTGGCCAAAACTTTATGTCATGAGTGGTAGGAATCCAATAACTGGATTCCCAAACTTTCCTTATACAACTGCCCATTCCCAGCTATTTGCCTTATACTTTTGTATACATGCTACTTATGTCCCTTTTTAATAATCTTGTGGTAAAGTATGCGAATGAAGCATCTTTTCCCACCAATACTGTACTGATAAGGTATGGCCAGAGCTATATTGATGTTGGGGACTATTCATCCACATTGCTTTATGGATTTATTGCATTATGTGAAAGGATGTACATGAAAACTATTTAAAAGTTATCAGATGGGATTTTGAGATAAGCTATTCAGATTTGGATTTGGTTGCTGAATCTTTTGAAGCAGCAATAGTTTTCAAAACTGTTTATATTCCTCTCAGAACCCTGGTTTGAAATTGAACACTTCAATGAGTAAAGGCAAACCAGGCAGAAATAACTGAGGTTTGGAAATCCAGGAGGAAAGCAAGTAGGAACTTGCTCCCGGTGGTTTTAAACAGTGGCAAAATGAATATCCCTGGGGCAGCAGCACTAGACTCTTACAAATATATGAAACTATTGCTACATAGTTACTACAAGCTTGCCGCAAAGACAAAGACAGGAGAAAGGTTACTCTTCAGATGAAATTAGCAGCATTTATAAATGAGAAAGAAACACCTTTTTTCAGCATATCCTCCAGCAGTTGCCTTTGCTCTTTAAAAGGGCCATCTGGTTGAGGTGACAACACCAAGATATACTTATTGTGAACCATACTGAAAGGGGGTGGGGGGAGAGACATTCTGCTTGTAAGGTGATCTTACCTTTTCCAGAAGTGACATCAAACACCACACCCTTCACAGCTATATAAATAGGTTCATCCTCCTGAAAATACAATTTATATACTTTATCATGAAATGTACTGATAAGAAATACCAACAGCATACTGTTTACCTGGTCATTGTTTTTTCCCCCCAAGAAAACCAAAAGCCGCTTAACTAGAACTTGAAGGTTCTTGTCTTTAAAGAGGAAAGCCTGTTCACATTAACAAAGGGATGCTATAACAAGAAAGTCTAAAGAATAAACTTGAGCAGAGAAATCTCTGATTGGTGTAAATGAAAAGAAAAGTCTGTAGCACTGAATTGTACTAGATATAGAGGGGTTGTTAATGGGTGAGGAATTTGTGGTTCTCCAGAGGTGACTGATGAACTCTACAACCCAAATCTCTTTACTCTTGGCCATGATAGTTTGTGTTGCTCAGTGTTATACTTCAAGCTGGAAGGCCCTGGTTTCATTGCTTCTGAAAATTTCTACATCAAATTCCTTTGTTAATGAAATAAAAACAATAGATGTTATCATATCCATGATGATATAACATGTGCAAATGAAAGTTCTGATTTTGGTACAAAAAGTTCCCTTTTTTTAATGAAGAGGAACAGCAAGCAAAAACTTACTGCATACATTAGGAAATGCCTTTAATATTTACAAACAACCTTGGATTTCTTTCTTTTGTCTTTAAGTGTCCTTATGAGCATAAGAAACTGTGTCCAATTTATCACAAGGGTATCTATGTTGCCAATTGTTGTTGTTTTTTTAATTACAAAAGTATAACCCAAAGCTCCATGTTGCCATGAGCATTCTTCTAAAGACCCCAATCAATCCAGAATTAGTGGGGTTTCTAATCATGGCCATTTTTAGGGACAAAATTGCAGGCACTAAAGGCACTCATTTTCCCGTTAAAATGCCAGGACTCCCCAAAACAGACCTTAAGTGCATTTATTTTTGCATTGCAGTCGAACTCTACACAAACGTACCATAAAAGCAAGGAAAAGATGCTACAACAGTTTTGGAGACAGTGTGAAACCTCACTGCTTCGTCCTAACGCGCAGCATCCCAATTTGGGCAGTCATGTTTTAATGCTGTACAAAAATCTTCCGTTACTCTTTCTTGTGGCTTATCAAGGCTGTTCAACTACAAGGCAAAATATGCCGCCTAACAAACTTCGCCGAGTTCAAAGAGATTACAGTCCGGGAGCTCCCCAGCTCGCCCTCCGCAGAATAACTTCGGTCCGTTCCGGCCGAAAGCTCCAAGGCGGGATCAAAACGCGCAGAACTGCTCCAGTCCTGTTGTTGCAACGGAGTCCAGAGGGCGCAGCTCTCTCCGAACAGGTCGCTTCTGCTACCTCTTTTCCCGAGAAAAGCCCTCCCCTCCCCACCCCGAGAAAGCGGCTCGACCCGGGCTTTGCTGCCGAGAAGGCCCGTCCCAGCAACCCCTCGGGCGCCGCCTTTCCGAAAGCTTTGCCCTACCTTGCGTCCGTCGTACCTGGCCAGCTCGTCTTCCGTGAAGAGCCGCACCGGTCTCTGCGAGGGTGGGGGCTTGAAGCGGAGCTCCTGCTCGCCTGGCGCCTCCCGAGGGCCCGCGAGGGTCAACGCTAGCAGGGCAAGCGCCAGGCGGCGGCCTTGGGCCATGGCTCTCGGGCGGCGGACGGCTTCCAAATCCGGCCGGGAGAGGAGGCTGGCGAGGGAAACGCCTTCTCGGGCTCGCGTTGTTCGTCTATTCACCCACTCCGTTTATAGGTCGCCTCATCCCGGAGGCTCCAGACTCGGAGAGAGTCCTTCCTATCCCTTCTCTTTGCTTAGTTCGAAAAAGCTATGGATGACTCCCGGATGAGAGGGTCCTTCAGCTATTCAAAACAAAACAAAACAAAAAAGTCACTGGCGGAGTGGGACAGGAGAGAAGGGGGAAAAAATCCCTCTATTTGATTAATTCTTTGACTGATTAAAGCAATTTCTACCTTGCAATGCTAATGTAAAGTCTAGTTGCAGATTTAGAATGAATGACTCCGGGCACTCAGATGGTGCTGTTCGTCCGTAGATCTGAATTCGAGATTGCCTATCTCGGAATAAGGCAGTGAGTTTAATTAAAAGGTACTACAAGTGAAAACAACATTTAAAAATAATTGTAAACATTTTTTTATTCTTGGGTTTTGTTTTCCGTGTTGGAAACGGGTTATATATTGTTAAAGTGAATAGGGAGACTTAAACCTGAAAACCTCTGCCGACTAGCATGCCTATAATTTCAGAAATATATTTAAATGCCCATTTTTTCTTAACAATGCACCAGTGCTCCGGCTTGATTTACCCTTCGCAAGTACAATATGCTGTGGTTTTGTTTTCTTGGTTGTCTCTTATTAACTCTTCATTGCAAACCAAGCCTGATCAAGTATAGTACTGTATTTGCTTAAATCCTACTTTATAGTATATAAAGCATCAGAATGATTGGTCTGGAAGCCAACAAGCTGTATACACAGATCATCTTTGTGCAACAAGTGGCTTTAAGTGATTAAAATGAGTCATTATTACTTTTACAGTGAGATATATAATAATAAAGAGGCAGCTGCTACTACTGTTAGCAGGAATACTAACAATCAAGAGAATTGACAATACTCTCCAGAATTCACCTGTGTCATATTAAAGGAAACTTTATTTGCTGCCATGTGCTACTCATCTGGATGTCTGCAGCCCAGGTATGGTTATTACGGTAAGTTATACATATTGAGGTATGATAGCCCTAATGATAGCCACATTTCACTATTAAGAATGCGTTTTAACAATAACTTGCGTTCTATTTATTGAGGATTTGGTGTAAATCCTGTTTATTGAGGCATGCTTCCAAGTCTATCTGCAACCTTGTGCATATTAATTAAAATAAATTCCATTTAACAGATTATTTAAATTGTGCTAAATTTATTAGATATATACTGTTAACGGATACCGGTCACTCAGTTTGTTGCAGCTCTTACGGTAGATATAACCGCTTTACCTCCCGCTTACATTCTTCATACATTCAACCTATTTCCTGAATGGGCTAACCCGGCCGAACAGTATCCGGTTAAGGGTAAAGCTGCTTGAGACGCCAGAGAGCGCTATACTTGATAATAAACTACATCTCCCAGCAGCCTTTCTGCTTCGACTTTGGTTCCGCAACCGGTGTCAGCAGTACATTATAGCAGTAATGGCCAGAGCGGTGGAAGAAGATAAACTAGCGGCACCTTGTGGAGTCGGTGCGTTACATGCGCTTGCGCTATTGGTCGGATCATGTTCGCGCACTTGGTGGGCACTGAAACGCGGCGTCCGGAGCGGCGCTGCCTCGTCTATGGCTGCTGCTTCGATTTCGTCCCCGCTTTCTCTTAGTAGATGCCGCTGTTTGATCCGGTTCTCCCCTGCGCTTTCTTTTCGCCGGTACCATGATTAGACAAGAGAACTCGTCATCTTATCAAGAGGTATTGGGAGAAAAGCGGGGAGGGAGGCGCAGTATTTGCACTCTGCAGATACGAGGTGCCTGCAGGCGAGGCTTTGTACGCGATCGGCGCTTAATGTTACAGCTTGGCGGCGTCGAGAAACAATTAGCCTGCACCGAAAAGCAACAGTAACAATATAAACTTCGGAAGGAAGTCCCGCCAAAGTTCAACGAGACTTACTCCAAAGTAATAGTACAATCCTGTGGATGTCGTAGTAGACAAAGGGATACATTAGGGCAGACGTGCATAGGTGTGCCCCTTCACGCGACAAGTATGTGTATGTGTATCCTCAGCATTGCCGCTGTGGATGCATCGGAATGCCGAGTTTAAGCGAGTCCAGCTCGAGCAATTTTAAGGAGAGAGCAGTTCAAACCCTTGCAGAGCTCCATGCAGGCGGAGAGGATGCCCTTTGAACAAACTGGCTGTGGACCGGACTCCGGTTAATGCAGAATTTTAGTACATGGTAACAAGCCCACTGAAAGCTGGAAACTTTTCTTCTTATTAAAGATTGGTAGGACTGGATTGTATTAGGTTATTTCTTCCCCCCCCCCAGAATTGAAAGCAGTTTTTTTAGGCAAGATGGCAAGAATTCAGAAATAGGCTTTCTTGACCTGAACCTTTTCCTCCCCTCCCTCCAACAGCACTTTAAAAAGTTCTGGAAGCTGCATTTGAATTTTATTTATTAAATTTATATGCTGCCGGTCTCACCATCCAGGGTGACTCAGTACCTGTACCTTTGGCACCCCTTCTTCAAAGATCGTGTACAGCAGTGTTTTTTTCCCAACCTTGGCAACTTTAAGATGTATGGACTTCAACTTCCAGAGAATTCTAGCTTACAGGGTTTTTTTGACCTACAAAAGGTTATGTGTTATAGTTAAATATTAGTCTTACAGATGCCTTAAGATTTTTGTTATTACTGCTGCATTGTGGTATCAGACTAATATGTTTGCTCTTCCAGGAAGAACCTTAGTAGGGTTTAGGAAAAACTAAAAAATTGTAATACAAGTTTTTATTATGCAACTGAAATAAGGCCAATATCCAGGTTTTAGAGTCTTCCAAAACTCTTCTTGAAGCTTCGTGAACACAGTAAACAAAGGCTGATAGACCTTCTGATTATGTGAAAGTCAGCAAATTTCAATTTGTCTTCATTAAGCACTGCATGTGTTCCATTTGAAGAACATTTTGGAAAATTATATGTAACTGCCACTATAGGGCAATAATTCAAGGATTCCAAGAAACTAACCTGTATGTTAGTATCTAAATTGTCGCATGTTCTTGGCTTTGTTGGTTGTCATTATTTACTCAGAAGTAAGTCCCCAGTGAGTTTAAGGAATTTATACTCATTTCCCCTTTCCCATCACTGATGAATATTGTAGGTCACAGAGGTCAAACTATCGCGTCAGGGGCCAGATTGTGATGTATCGTGACATTTTTTGCCTTTGCGGAGCTGCGATGGCCATAGCCTGTGTGTGACATATATCTGGCCCGCAAGCCACCAGTTTGACAGGCTTGTTGTAGGTCAAGACATCTGTAGGGCACTGGACTTGGAAAGACTACTCCAGTAATATTGCAAGAAGATGTTATCCATATGTTACCTAACGTAATTGAGGCTGCTTTTGTTTTATATCAGTTTCACTCTTCATTCCCATAGAATTGAAATTTACCCTCTCCTTTGGATTTTCACAATAAAAGAAGCTGGCTTAAAGCACTAATTTTAACTTCGCTTTTCTTTTTAATTCTAATGATTGCTTAGTGTTTTATTTCTCTTAGCATATTTTAAGAAAAAAAACCCCATTGTGCTGCCTTTTGCATGGAACAGCTTTTAAGTTGCTGCATTGCTTCTCTGCTTGGCAGATCTGTGTGCAAGCGGATAGGCAGGAAAAGGAAGGTGAGAGAGTACTGCTGGCTGTCGAGATAAACAAGCCTATACAGACAGACAGACACCATTTTTAGAAAGCTCAGGAAATTGGCTGCGTGTGTGCATTCACTTGGCTTGGTCAGACTGAGCTGTGCTGACAAATTCTCTGCTGGTCACCATGACAGAGTCTAAGCTTTAAGCTGCTTGTTTTGCATATCAATAAATCAGCTGCTTCAATCATGTCTGTTTGCTTTCCTGCTTCTCCTTCAGCCTAAAGAGCAGCTTTCCTTAAGAGGACACTGTCCAGGTGCTCTGGATTACCACTCCATCAGTCAATCAGCAGACTGGCTTGGCTGATGGAGTTGTAATCGAGTGTCTCTGGATAGCATCAGCTTATAGGAAAGGCTGCTAACTGTGGCAACAGTTTAGTTTCTTAAATCTGTGACAGGGAAACGAAAATGTTTTGTAACACCTTAAACACCAGATGATTTTATAGAATAAATTTAATCCGTAAACAAGTTGGCCGTTTTGTTGTAGCTTTTATATTTACGATTGCTTCTGAAAATTTCTACATCAAATTCCTTTGTTAATGAAATAAAAACAATAGATGTTATCATATCCATGATGATATAACATGTGCAAATGAAAGTTCTGATTTTGGTACAAAAAGTTCCCTTTTTTTAATGAAGAGGAACAGCAAGCAAAAACTTACTGCATACATTAGGAAATACCGAGGAAAAATCATTGTCTTCAATCAGGAGCGTAGTTGAAGAATATTCGTTTCTTTTACAAAAGGTTGCTACAACAAATTGTGGTTGCAGTGTGGAACATTCCTGTTTGGGATTCCATATGAGTTGCAAGAATCTTCCCTCCTTCATCCTCAGTTTTCTCCCCAACTGACGTTGTTCTGTTCCCACTGAATCCCTCTTCACTGAGTTCTTCCTCAGAGGAGCAGAGCCTCAGAGAAGGGAAGGGTTTTTGAGTTTTCTTTTGTAAACCTTGAGGTTTCCCTAAGTTTTGGCTACAGAAGCAACGATATAAGTGCCATAAGAGCACAGACTGTGAGGTAACTGAAAGCAGCCATCGGTGTCAAGATTCAAAGGATTCTATGGCCTAACACTAATCATTTTCTGAACTTTGGTTAGGTTAGGAGTTCTTGAACACTTGCAAAGAAGAGAGCTAATTTGGAATTCATCCAAAGTTTTTAATCAACAAAATAACTGAAAGGGTAATAAGGAATGAACCAGGCAAGCTGAAAGTATTGTTAGGCAACGTTTAAAAAAAAAAGTCATGGTTCAAAAATGGAATGGGGAAATGATAGGCTATTGAGTTTGTTGCTGAGATGAATGGAAAAGAAATAACATTTGCTCTCCCTTTAAACCTTTAAAGATAAAAGGAGATCTGTGTTTTTCTCACATGCTTGTAAATGGGAAAGTGGGCTGAGGTTTGAACCAGTGCACGTTTATTCAGAAATAAAGTGAGCCTCCCAAGTTACATGGAATATATTTCCTGTGAATTTCTCAGAACACCAGTCCTAATCCATAATTAATTGAAAGGAAATTCCAGTTTTTCTTCCACTGAAGCTGAGAATTATATAAATGGAAACTCAAAATTACAGAGCACCCTGTTAGATCTTCTCATTGGCAATTAATAATAAAAAATAATATTCATGATACAAATGCCACTCGTTATTTGTGCCTGATTTATAGTGGTGATATAAACCCACGAATCCAAGTAAAGATTTAAAAAGTCCTTACAAGAATCTAAGAAGAGCTTTTTTAAATTCCAGCATTCTGGTCTGACTAGATCTAACCAGATGCATTTGGGAAGCTCACAAGGAGGCTAGGAGGGGAAAACAGAAGGATGATGGTGAGGGGAAATGGAATAGAGTGAATAATATGCTGAATCCAAGGGTTGCTCTTACATTGAAGCAGTACTGAGCAATATTTTGATGGCTGTGCGGGCCACATCTCATGGCAATGATTCAGCAGATGTTATTCTCTCCAATGATTCTAGGCAGCTTACTCTTTTTGTTTTAATTAACTGCCATGTAGTATGACCAAGAGCATAAAACAATTCTACACATCTAAAAGGCCTTAGTGAGAAGATTTATTTATTTAGTTGATATTAAATTTATGGTCCACCCATCTTGCCATCGAAAGCGATTGGAGATCAGTGTTATTCCTCCTCATAAGCTATTATAAGTAGGAGTTCTGTTGTCATTCTAAGGGCAGATTGTTCTACCATGTTGATTTAGCAGGATCTGCAAAAAAAAAAGGGCTGTGCCTAACCATCTAGATCTAAATCATGTCAAGATTTATACAGCAAAGTGATAGTCTTGTGTTGGAATTGAACAAGCAACAAGTAAGCAAGGTCACATATATGCTATTGCATTCTGGACCAGCTACAATTTCTGAATTGCCTTCCAGCAATTCTATTACAAAGCTCATTGTAATAATCCAACCGTAAGCTACCAGTGCATGGGTTACCGATGTGGGGCCTCCAACATTATGCAAATGTTACATAAGTCAATGCTGGATCCAAGACAATTCCCAGATAGCAAACCTGTTCCATAAGGGAGAGTGTGTTCCATCCAGAACAGGTATTTCACTTAAAGCTTGAAATCCATTCCAGGAATCAGCAACAACTTGTCTTGACTGAATTGTGTTTCTCTCCTATTCAGTACCTTACACCTGATACTGTACAAAAGTGCTCAAACATCAATACTGAGCTTGTAGGAAAAATGTAATACAGCTGAGGATCTTCAACATGCCAGTTGCAACTGGTACTAAATCAGGCATGATCCTTCCAAATAACTTCAGTTACTGAATAACATGGGAAACAAGATAAAATCTTGGGACTCAATAGGTGTGTTCAATGCCACCTCCTAGAAATACTTAGAGAGGCAAGAGTAAAAGCATCAGAAATTTGGGGTCTCTAGCCTACAGCTCCCAAAAGGATACCAAAAGGATACCATGATCAATAGTATCACACTGCCATATCTATCTCTCATAAGGATCACCCATCAAAATAATGGAAACCATCTCTGTGCCACAACTAGGTCTAAACTGAGACTGGAAAGGATCTAGATAGTCCATATCTTCAAAAGGATCACTGATTTTTCTTTGGCTTCCTTAAATATAGAATATTAGACAAGCCAGGAATATTTATAGTCATTAAAATCAATCCAGTTTGGAGGTAGTTTCTCAAAGTCTTCACCATCTTCTCTTTTAAGGAAGGAGGAACCCTTCTGCTGTAGAGGGATCTTAATCTAAGAGATCATTGGTCAGCTATAGAGGGAATCTAACAAGCAAGTTGGAGTGTGAATAAATTGAAGTACTTTATTCATTTCCTGTACAAATCAGCAGTGGAACAAGTTCACACAGATCTTATTAGATGCTACAGTGGACACTTTAGGCATTATTAAGCCCAGTATGGGTATACTATGGGACGCGGTGGCTCAGTGGCTAAGACGCTGAGCTTGTCAATCAGAAAGGTCGGCAGTTTGGCGGTTCGAATCCCTAGCGCTGCGTAACGGAGTGAGCGCCCGTTACTTGTCCCAGCTTCTGCCAACCTAGCAGTTCGAAAGCACTTAAATAATGCAAGTAGAAAAATAGGGACCACTTTGGTGGGAAGGTAACAGTGTTTCGTGTGCCTTCGGCGTTTAGTCATGCTGGCCACATGACCACGGAGACTTCTTCGGACAGTGCTGGCTCTTCGGCTTTGAAACGGAGATGAGCACTGCCCCCTAGGGTCGGGAATGACTAGCACATATGTGCAAGGTGAACCTTTACCTTTACCTTTATGGGTATACTATTATTCATGAAGAACCCTGGGAATTCTTCATAAAACAATACTAGGACATTACCAGCAACAAAAGCTACATCTTCTACCTGGCAGCCCTTAAAAGTTCCACTGGCCAATTCTGTGCGCATGGGATTATATTTTACTTCTTTTCCCTGATGACTTCACCACATACTTTGTAATGGTGCTTAGTATAATGTTCAGTTGTATCCATTTCAAAATTGTATTGTTGTTTAAGCTGCTGGCCTTTCTGCTCCATTTCCCACATGTACTCCATATACTATGGGGCATTTTTGTTTCTGAAACAGGACAGAACCACAATACAATATCTGGAACACTTAACTAAATTGATGCTAGAATGATTGGTCAGATATCAGAAACATCCCCCAGAGCTACTTCAAATCCAGTTAGATCATTAACTTCTGGAGATGGAGGGAACTCTGAACTCTGTCTTCGGAGAGGAGGCCATGCTCCAATACCCATCTGTTTGACTAGATACTGATCCATTCATGACAAGACATCACTTCTGGGACTCCTATACATCAACTTCTCCACTCCAAGGCAAATCCCAGATGAAGGTATGACCAATCTCATGGACGGTTCCTAAAACAGTCTAGTTATGGCCCCCAGAAACTATAAAATGCATCAGATCCTTAGATATGTTTATGCCTTGATGGCTCTGTGTCTATGAGGCTTCTGCCAACTCAAGTCAAGGTAATGAGCTGAATGATAAAATGCTGGTAAGATGCGATTTAATGTCAAGCCCTGATTGGGAAGCCTAACAATTTCTACATCAGCAGAATCCCTGCTTTCACCTGAACAAGACACAAACCCTCAGAAGTAATACAATCCCAGCAAGCAGCCTGGAAAAGGAAATGAAATCTTTGTTGGGCATTTGTTGGAGTACAGTGCCTCTTGCTCTGGAGTGAGGCTCATCCATGTAGCAATCTCCTATTCCTGTCTCATGGAAAATCAAATTGAAATGTGGTAGTAAGTAGAGACTTTTAAAACATTTGCAAAAACAACATTTTAAAAATGGCCCAATTTTACAGTGGGAGAAATGGGAGAGAAAAAAATTACTACATTATGATTCAGCTGGTTGTTTTAGAACATGAAGAGAGGCAAGAAACAAAGGAAAGCTAGATTTGTTTCTGAGATGCCTTCCTTTATTTTCATCCAATTCTTGAGGTTGCTGTGCAGTATGTAGGGATTGTCAGACATGACAAGCTGGAGACATTGACAAAAATCATCCTGACAGCTTGAGCTTTGAGGGACAGAGCAAGAAAGCATCTAGCCTACTGTATATTGATGCAAGAAAAAGTCTTTGGCCATTTTTTATTGTGGTCATTTGAAATGAAATATAAAAGCAGTGGCATTAAAGAGAGAGTAACTGGGCCAAAGTTACCCTGAGAACTCTGTAGTTCAGTGAGAATTTGAATTTTGGATGTAGCAATTCTATCATGAGGTTAAAGTGTACTCAGTTGTATCATCTAAGAACTCCAAATATTTCCTAGCTTTGCCTCTTCACAACTGTGGCTAAAGTGATGCGTGTTTAGTAAGACAGATTTGTACTTCTTAAGAGTCAAACAGAAACACTTCTTTTTTTTCACAGGGGTCAGTGTTAATCCATCATAGAACCCAAGATCACCCATCCCATGTTTGCTTAGTTTCAATGAGCTGTTTGTAATGCGTGCATGTTTTAGGCATGAATAGAGCAGCCATAATATAGGGTCTATAAGATATGAAGTGGCTAGAATAAGAATAGTCTATTGAGATGGCTAATATTTACATTTGAGCCCAGTAATATGCCAACTACAGTAATCTGAGCAGCGGTAATTCTGTTTGCAGCTAAATGAAGATGTGGAGTGTGGACCTGCAAATTCTGAACCATTAGATGAAGAGGATCAGGAAGATACCAGTTCAACAATCCTTCCAGGTGAGGCCTTCTGATCTTGTCAAACTGAATAATTCACAATGGAACATCTTAAGCTCTTGTTGGATATTGTTACCGATTGACAAGTAATACTCAAAGCAATGATATCTCTCCAAAGTATCAAGAGAGCGTTGCTATTTGTGAAAGACAGGTAGATTGCTGAACTATTCAACAGGTATAAGGTATATATGCTATAAGATGAGGGAAGGGTCTCCTTTACAATGAATGTTCTGCCTGTGGTAGCACACACACCAGGAATACTGTACTCGGATGCTCTAAGGAAATGTGGAGAAGCACTACATCAGTGGTAGACAATAAGATTATATAATGCTTTGGACCTTTTGAAGGCCCAACTGGAAAAGCTGTCAGCAACTATTTAAACAGCTGCATTCTAGAATTGTATGGCAGCGATGGTATCTCATGAAAACAGGTAGCTGCTTTAAATTGTTGTAGACACCTTCTACAACAATTCACACTCTGCATGCTCAGAGACATCTTTTGGGAATTTAATCCAAAGTGTTGCATAGCAAATGTCATTCACCACTGCCCCACATCCCTTTTTTCAGCATGAAAGGGCATAGTTTTCCATAGATTTAACGAAAGAAGTCTTGGACAGACTTGTTGTTTTAAAAATAACAACCCAATATTTAAAAAGGTCTCTTTTTAAAGATCTGAAACTTCTAGACCCACCATCTCTAATGAAATAATTGGTCGAATGATATGTTCCCTGTGGCCTCGGATGCTGAAAAATGCTGCTTCAAAAGCAAAGCAATTGTTTGATCCTCCTCTACATTCTTGCTATGCAAGAAGAAAATAGGATCTGACTTTCCAAATACTCTCCATCAGATTCAGAGTTTTGAATCTGGCCTCTTTCACAAGAAGCAACTATAGTCCATTAGGTACTGCAGCGGCACAATAGCTTAATCTCACTGGAACTGTGGACCAGAAATGGTCCACACTCTGGCGGTTCGAGCCCAGCTCCATGAGACAGGATGAGCTCCCACTGCTCACTCCTCAGTTCCTGCTCACCCAGCAATTTGAAAGCATGCAGTATTGCAAGTAGATAAAAACCTAGCTGCATTTGTGTGTGCGGGAAACAGAAGCAGGTGCTAGACCTGGCTGGATGCAAGACAACGCAACATGAGGCAGGATCTGAGGTGAGTCTGGAGGAGCCAGGCACAGCCAGCAATCTGAGCGACGCTAGTCAGCTGAAACTAGTTCACTACCTGCAGTGCACCAAGGCTAGGGACACAAGTGCCTAACAGAACGAAATAGCAGTTTAGGCTGTTAGGACTGCATTGTGTCTAGCATTTGTAGATTTCCCTGACATTGTATGCCATACGCTAAATAAATAAATAAATAAATAAATAAATAAATAACTTCATTTTCAAATTAATATTATCTTTAGTCCTAGATGGTAGCAGCCCTTCAGTGCGTTTCAGCAAGTCCTGCCTGAAGAACGTCTTCTCTGTAATACTTCTCTTCATATATTTGGTGCTTATGGCAGTGGCCATTTTTTTGGCCTATCAAACCATTGCTGACTTTAGGGAAAAACTCAAGCATCCAGTGATGTCCGTCTCATTCAAGGAAGTACACTCTTATGATGCTCCTGGTAAGACCAGAGGATGGACAGCATATTTTCTGGGGAATCAGATAGCCTCTGCAGTTATCCTTGGAATTAAAAGTTTGCCATTACTGCTATTCATCTTAACTGTTATTTATTTGGTTTTTTTCTTTATTAAATTAAATGTGGCCATCTCCTCGATAAAGCAATTCTCAGTGGCTTAAATCTAAACTTGTGCAGTACATATGCTATCTTTATAAAGGTGAAGTTTTTCTGAAGGAATTCTGGGAACTGTAGTTCTGCAAATTCTGTTGAAGGCTTTGGAAATTCAGAAATTTGGGGTGGAACACGTATCAATGAGCAGAGCAATATGTAAATTTACCCTTTTGTACCCTATAGCAGAAATAGCTGGCAAGGTTCATGCATTGTATTAAACTATGGTTTTCATTAAGATTTCTTGAACAAGCCACAATGGCCTGGTTCACACATAGTGTTTTATAAATCACAATGGCTCGTTTTACCCATCTTTTAAAGTCGAAGAGCCACTTTGGTAGCGTGGTTAAAAGCACTGGATTAGAAGCCAGGAGTCTCTGAGTTCTATTCCAGCTTTAGGCCAGGTGACGTTGAACCAGTCACTCTTTCTCAGCCTTAGGAAGGAGATGAGAGTGAGTCACTTCAAAAAATGTTGCCAAGAAAACCACATGGACTTGTACCTGTAGTCGCCAGAAGACAGGATTGACATGATGGATTATAACAACAATAAGAAGTAAACCAAAACATAGATTACACTGTGACTTAGTATTATTGTGTGAATCCAATCGAACATTATTTCACCATCACAGCTTTTTTTACTTTTTAGCAATAGGATGGACTTAATTTTTTTTAAAGGCCTCCAAAAATTCCTGGGAACACAGGAGCAATAAGATGGCATTTTCTTGGTCAAACATGCTTAAATTTCCAGCATGTGTTAAAACTGAACTTTTGTTCAACCTGCCAGAAACTTCACATATCTGTATGTGGGTTTTGTTCATTAAGGGGAGTGAAGAAGTGATCCCACCCACAATGGGAATTTTGCAGAATTTTGATAGGGTGATGTTGGGGAACTTGGGGGCTGCAGAATGGGTTGGGAGCCATCTACAATTGCTTTTCCCTTCCTTGGGTCAAGCAGGTTGTTTTATTTGGGGACAGGCAACATGCACCTTCCAGAACTAATGAAATCTAATCAATCCATCAATCATAGTCAAGACAGCCAGTGGTGAGGAACAATGAATAATGTACACATTATCTCCCTGTGGAACATTCTTTAATAGAAGCTTCTGTGCCAAACGTTGCTGGATTAAAGTCATGTAGTCATGAGTTGTCCTGAATAGCACAGAGGCCATTTAGCAGAAATGTATAATAAAGCTTCGTTTACATTAGGGAGCTGCAGCAGTGAAACTCTGGTCATAGCATCTTTTTTCCAACAATTCACATAAAATACCATAGATTTATGTATTGTAGGATCTGCTCTAGGGCAGGATTGTTGAGGAAGAGAAGATTCTTCTCCATCAGCTTCGTGTTCGGATATTCTCATTCATTGTAGTTTTCATGTGAGGTGAGAACTGTTCTAATCTCATCTTCCTCTCAGTGGAGACTCCAGAATTACTAGTGCTAATTTTACCAAGTGGTCTCTGGGTGAAATGATCTGCAAAGAGTCCGAGTTGGATGAGGAGCCATTAGATGTGATAGGATCCAAAGCTATGCCCTTAATGTGCTTGTATTAAAGGGGTAGGCAGCAGCTGTGACTGGATCATTTGATAGATATCTGAGGAGTTCCACTTGATTAGTAAAGATTTGTGAGTTGTTATACTAAGTATCTTAAACTATAGGAATTGAAGAAAGCTTAGGTTTACCAGTAATGGAATTTTGGCAGATTATCTGTCCTCTCCATTTATTTCTCATAATCGGAACCTATGCTCAGAATTCTTTAATTCTGATTTGATTAATGAGTCTACAGCTTCTAATTAGAAAAGAAAATAGCTCCTGTAAGCATGACATCCACTCCACACAAGGGCATTATACACCAAATCATAGTGTAGCACAATGGGTAAACCCAGTATGTGTATTTATATCTAGGGTGAGAGGAGAGGGTTGTTAAATAATATTTGCACTCTTACCTCACTATATTCCAGAAGTTGGTGTGGTGAAATCCCATTTCATTAGCTTTCCGTAATGCAAGCTCCATGTTAATTCTCAATATTTCATCCTCTCTGTGTTGAAAAGCCTATCCCCAACATTCTTCTCCATTTTATTCTAAGGGGATTCATATTTCATTCAGTGTAGATATAAACTATGTACCTATTTCCACAATTGATAAATATAGTCATACAATTCTTTGACATATAAGCAACATAAAGGGATACTAACATTTTGCAATGAGTACATGTTCATGTTGTAGATGCATCCATAGCAACGTAGCATCATTTGTTGAACTAGCTGTAATAATCTGGGTATCACAGTTGGATTTATATTTTTGATATAATGTAATGCTTTGGGCAAACCAGACCAGCAGGTATCCTTATTCACTTGGGTGTGAGAACCTGACTAAAGTCAGTTGCACTTCAGTATGACTAAGCAGTAGAATCTTGGACAGGGCTATTTAGCTAAAAGCGGATTTGTGTCTCAGTGGCTGGTCCCATTAGTGTCAGCTTTTGACTTCAGAAAATGTTCTCAAGTGCACTCCTTTGTTTCCTCTCTTATGTTTGACTGATTCACATCTTCACTTAGGGGACAAGTAATGGCCTTTTGAATTGCAGCTTCATACTGTCGTGCTATTCATTTATCTCCCCTTGAGACTATCAGTAGTTCTATAGCATATTGGACAGAGACTTTCCTGTAGAAATGCAGGTGGCTAATCTTTGGACTTTCCTGACATAGAGCCTGTGCTGTGCTATTGAACTGAATGGTCCCTCTCAAATGTTTTGGCCGAGAATGGATTTTATACTATGGTCCTCTGCATTAGCTTAAAAATCTCCCCATTTACCATATTACATTTTGTATTATGGATAATGGCAATATTGTTTGCTTACATAGTTATGCATGGGCTTGCCATGGCATGTGGACTGGTTCCATTAATTTCAAATGTAAAACTGTTTTTCTAAAATAGGTATTGCCCTCTACCCAGGCAAGGCTGAACTGCTAACCTGCAAGCATCACTTCTACCATTACATTCCACCTTTGGTCAACCCAGGCCAGCCAGGGAAAATTGATTGCATTACCCAGAGAATCAACTACACAGATCCGTTTACTAATGCAACCAAGGTAATAATTAAAGAGAATGTAAAATAAAGTCCACTGTGTGCATAGTGGAGATGCCTCAGTATAAATAGCAATAGCAATAGCACTTAGACTTATATACCGCTTCATAGTGCTTTTACAGCCCTCCCTAAGCGGTTTACAGAGTTAGCATATTGCCCCCAACAATCTGGGTCCTCATTTTACCCACCTCAGAAGGATGGAAGGCTGAGTCAACCTTGAGCCAGTGAGATTTGAACCGCCGAACTGCAGCTAGCAGTCAGCTGAAGTAGCCTGCAGGAGCTAGTATGATATTCATACTGCACTTTCCTACTCACAGCATATACTGTAACTAGAAGCAAAGCAGGAGAACACAAAGGCATCTTTGAGGGCTTCTCTTGCTGACCTTAGCGTCCACACAGGTTCCTATCAATTTAAGCAATTGCTCAAAATGTCAGGTCCTAAATCAGCACTTTACATTGTTTTGGAAAGCAACACAGGCATAACATGCTCCTGATGCAAAACAATTTGGAACATAATTTTATGCTGCAGCATTAACACTATATTATGCTATAGTAATTATAGTGATTTCAATAAAGCTAAGATGAACAAAGTCTTTCCCCATAGGTCTGTATGATGCACCTGTTTAGTAGTATTAAAAGCATGTGCAGGACACAGCACTTCCATCAAAATGACAGCAGCACAATTGTGACACAAATTCCACCTCTGTGTGTGTGTGTGAAGACACATGTTCAAAAGTTGTGGAGCTTGTATCACAATGATACATTGCTGCTTTTGTTGTTTGCCCTCTTTGGGCAAATAACGTTTACTAACCAGGTGTCTCTCCTGCAGACACCTGGTTAGTAAGTGTTTTAAAAGGACACTCTTTGGAATTAAAACTGGGCTTCTAAAGAAGGGAATAAAAAACTGAATCCCTTCTTGGCAGTCTTCAGTCTTAGCAATCTGTACTACAATAATAACTCAGTCTTAGCAGTCCTCACTACTTGCAGATAGCCATTGGCTGTAAGAAAACTGGGACTTACATTTACTTAGATGTAAGCTACAGCAATAGAAATATTTGCATAAACGTGACCATAACACCTGGTGCCTCCCTGGCTGTGTCTGTTGGCCACATCCTCCCTCAGCTATATGCTTAATATTTAAAATAAGCCTTGAACAATAAGATTCTTCTGTGCAGAATCCATATTGTTTTGTGTAGCTATTATATGTGCAATGGATATGGTTTAGAAACATTAATTTTTGTAGAATAGGACTAGCTGGTGTGCCAATTCACATACATGTCTTCCATCTGTGAGCGGGTATTTTGTGAATCTTTCTATAATGCTGGCTTATCTTAAAGCTCACGTTTTGCCATAGCAATGGAAGTGTAGTGCTTTGAAAACTTAAATAATCATGACTAATCATTACAAATCTCAAGTTCTTATCACCACCTTTTTCAAATGCTGTGCAAAGAATCAGGGGTTGCTGTAAATGAAAGGAATGAATGAAGGCAGATCATCTTATTGGGACAACCACTCAGCTGAGAGAAGGGGCCTCCTCTGCCTTCTCTCTTCAGTTTGCTGACCATGTAACACATAGAAAGAAGGTATTATGAAAATTACTATGGGGTAGGGAGACAAGAGGGGAAATCCCTATCTGCCAGTATCATTTGTCTAAATTTAGATCTAGCCTGTTGTAATTAATATAAACAATGGAATGCTTTGGAGTATTTTTCTGAATGTTGTTAAGTGAATAGATTTTAGGGTCAGGACTATCTTAAACTGTCTTGATTATTCCTGTAATATTTACATCCATATAAAAGAAAAAACTTCTCATACGTCCATTTTTTCCTCCTTGTGCTTGCACTTGTAGAAACATGCTGTGATTGTCAAAGGACCCCAAAATGTGAAGAAACGGGAATTGGTCTTCATGCAGTTTCATCTGAATGAGACTGATCAGGATTTCAGTGCGATAGATTATCTTCTTTTTTCTTCATTTCAAGATTTTCTCAACAGGTACGGCCCTCCTTAATTTTCAGTCACATTAGAAAGTAAAGGTACTATATGCTTGAGACTAGTATGACATAAAAAGATTGGGCAAATTCGTGACTGAAGACCTCTTTTTTTAGTAAGATTCCAAGGTTCACCAAAGAGAGTTAGATACAGATCTAATAGCTAGCTCCTCAGTTACTTATGCTAAGTCAAATCTTTTCTCTTTTGTATCTTCCAAATCTGTAGCCTTCAACTTTCACAATCCTCATTAATTGTTATATACATCTTGGGGCATCCTGGTTGGGGAAAGAGACAATAGGCATTGATTGATCTTACTTGGTCAATTAAGTGTGCAAATTCACTGCTGATTTATTCCCATTTTTCTTCTGCAACCTACTTTAGAGGGGGGGGAAATTGTTGGTATAATAATTGGGAATCTAAAGCTCTGTCCAGTGTACAGCAAATCATGTCTCGGCTCAACTTTATAATATTGTGATATAAAATAGATGGAAGAAACATAAGTCACCTTGATTCCCTGCCTACAAACCTCGTTTTGGAGAAACCTAAATATAACAGTGATGAGGAAGGAAGAATACCAGGCCCTCAAAGCGTTTTGTTTCCAGCCTGCTAGCATTTCCTGAAGAAAGCAGCAGTTCAGTAGATTAGGAATACAAAAAAAGAGCTAACATTTATTTAATGTGGTATGGGAAGAGAGTCGGAAGCAAGTTAGAGAAACAGTTCTATTTTTAAAATCACAAAATGGGGACAGTGTTGAATTTGAATGTAGAATGATCCATAAGCGAATTTCAGAGGGGAAATGCAGTGAGGGTAACCCTGTTAGCTGTACAGCTGACTTTTGAGTATCACTGTGTGAAAAGACAAAGTTGCCTCAAACTTCTTCTATTGGGCTTGTTTGAACATATTTCAAAAGTGTTAAAATTCCAAAATTGACTTATAATCCATAAAATCAGTATTTTTACGTTTCATTTTAATATTTTTGTGCCTGATGCGTAATTTTAACTGAACTTTAATTTATCGCGTTATTGCTGCTACCAGTTAAATTTGTCTCTAAATGTCATTTCAGGCAGGGTTGAAAACTAGAAAGGACCTGCATATCATTAGAGGACATATTTTTTCAGGCAGGCAACAAGTTCACATTCAGAAAGGCAGCTTTATATATTTATAGCTGCATGCTTCCCACCCGATAACATTTCGCACTGATTATGGCTTTGCGGCCATAAGAAAAGCTCAGGTTTGTGTGATAGTCTCATGGTTATGTTGCACTTTCTAAAGTGAGCTTGGAACTAATTTTGCTAATGTATTTGGAAGACTGCAAAGTTCTGTCTGAGATTTTTAATACACAAACACACACACAATCAAGTTCTAAAGAACAAAAGGCATACAGAAGTTTACATAAATGTTATGTAAACTTCTACTTCCATATTTTACTTACTCTACCTGAAATGCATGATAGTCCAATGTACTCTGCATAGAACTAGGAGGCTTAATCCTTCCAGCATTGTTGTTTGTTGTTTTATTTATCTAAAATTTTAAATCCATGTTTGCCTGGATTTTTTTTAAAAAAAAATATTACTGTATTTTTCGGAGTATAAGATGCACTTCCACCCCCCCAAAAGAGGGTGAAAATTTGGGTGCGTCTTATACACCGAATGTAGCCCTGCCCACCCACCCGGCCCCCACCCTTTGGCCTCTGCCTCCCAGCAATTTGCCTCCTTGCGACAAACAGCCTGTTTCAGTTTCAGCTTCAGCATAAGCAGCTGAGTGTCAGTTGGATCGGCCTCCTGACCATCAGCTGTTTCAGGCTGCAGGGATTGCCATTGCCTATTGCGGCCTCCGTGTGCCCCATTTTTGGCCTCCGCGTCCCATTTTTGGCCTCTGCGCACCCCATTTTCCACCCATTCCGATCCCCGCCGCCCGGAACAGACGGAAAATGGGGCACGCAGAGGCTGAAAACGGGGCGTGGGGAGGCTGAAAACTGGATGCGGAGGCCGAAAATGGGGCGCGCGGAGGCGGCAATAGGCTAGGGCAATCCCTGCAGCCTGAAACAGCTGATCTTCAGGAGGATCCAACCGACAATCAGCTGCGTGTGCTAATCAGGCTGTACTGAAACTGAAACAGGCTGTTTGCTTTTTGCTGCAAGGAGGCAAATTGTTGGGAGGCAGAGGCAGATTTTTTTCCCCTTGTGCTAATTAGGCTGTGCTGAAACTGAAACTGAAACAGGCTGTTTGCTGCAAGGAGGCAAATTGCTGGGAGGCAGAGGCAGATTTTTTTTTCTTGTTTTCCTCCCCAAAAGCTTGGTGCGTCTTATACTTTGGAGCGTCTTATACTCCAAAAAATACGGTAGTTATTTCCAATAGAATTTTTAACATGATCGTGTGAAGGAGGAATTTAAGTTTTTCCCAAACAATAGCAGAATAAGCCTTTATGCCTGGAGAAAAGGCAAAGACCAGCAAACTGGTATAATATGCAATTCAAAACCATTAGTTAGGCTTAGGTGTTGATGCTGCATACCAGCCAAAGTGCACTATTTGTGTGCTCAGAAATCAACCTCCTTTAACTTCAGGGGAATTACCAGTGGTGGGATTCAAAATTTTTTTACTACTGGTTCTGTGGGCGTGGCTTGGTGGGCATGGCAGGGGAAGGTCACTGTAAAATCTCCATTTCCTCCCGATCAGCTGGGACTCGGGAGGCAGAGAATAGATGGGGGCAGGGCCAGTCAGAGGTGGTATTTACCAGTTCTCCGAACTACTCAAAATTTCCGCTACTGGTTCTCCAGAACTGGTCAGAACCTGCTGAAACCCACCTCTGGGAATTACATACATATATTCAATACAAAAGCTACGAGTGGCGCAAAGAGCCATGGAAAGATACATGCTCAGCGCAACAAAACATGATAGAAAGACCTGCACATGGATTAGAGAACAAATGAAAGTATATATCATATCATCAAGAGAGTAAAAGAATTGAAATGGAAATGGGCTGGTCACATAGCAAGAAGAACTGATGGCAGGTGGACCAAGGCAGTCATAGAATGGATTCCACTTAATAAAAAGTGTCCACGAAAGAGACCCTAAAACAAGATGGATTGACAACATCAGAAAGTATTGTGGGCTCAATTCGCAAAAGAAAGCTCAGGACTGTATTGTTTGGAAACATTCAGAAGAGGCTTTCATCCTGCAGTGGATAGACAATGGCTAAAATGATGATGATGAATAAGTGTTAGCAGCTCTTCCCAGAATGGGTTCCTCCACAGGTTCTGGGGTAAAGGCCCACTTTCACCAGAGTTCATCTTGCCTTAGATTAAGGGGAATTGTAGGACCAAAATATTTGGAAAGCCTTAGGAAAGATTTTGAGACATAACTGAAGTTTAAGTGATAAATAATGCAATATTTCTGAATTTCTTTAAAACCTCAGTAGCTGTTCTTAAGGCAAGACAGAATTCTCTTAGCTTCAGGTCCTCACCATAAAAGTGAGGTCAAACTGTGAAGATGAGAAAATGGTAAAATGTATATTACAACACAAACACCAGCTTTTGTACTTGCGTTCTGACATATATAATAAGCCCTGTGGTTTGCGTTGCGATTCTTCTTTGTTATTTGCTGCCCCATTCCCATAGAAGCCCGTGGCTTTACTTTTGCACCTTCAGGGTGCAAATAATAATGACCTGCTCTGTGTTGACTGTTGCTGCAAGTAGCTGCTAAAATTGTGTTATCATTTCATTCACCTTAAAGAACAATATAACTGAAATAAAACTAAAACTGAAAAGCTTTACAACATGGAGATTTCCAAATAACACAAACAGTAATAACAAATCTTTTTTAAAAATATCAGGTGATAATAGGTAATCTTAACAGGTTCTAAGAAAAGTATTATGAACATGCTGAGAAATCTGAAATGAGAGACTGTGAAGGAAGATCATAGTCAAAGCAACAATCTCTGAAGCCAGGAGCACCACACATTTTTTTTCTTCCTCAAAATAACAAAGCTTCATAGTAAACCATAATAATCTGTCTAAACATAACATTTCTTCCCATTACAGTCCAAACAAGTCGGAATTTATGAAGGTGTGTGAGAGCTCCTATTCCAGTTGGAAATTCTCTGGAGGTTTCCGAACTTGGGTTAAAATGTCTTTAGTGAAAACTAAAGAGGAAAATGGTTTGGTGGCAGTTGAATTCAGGCAGGAGGTAATGATATCTCATCAGGCTTTCTGACCACACAGCTTTTATTGTTGTACAAATAGCTGGGATTCTGTTGTTATTGGTTGTTGTATCATCTTGAGTTTTGTGGAACAGTGAACCACTAAAGGTTGGAAAAGTACTCACTTGAAGACTTTGTAGAATTTCTTTGCTATTTATAAGTATCAATCAGCAAAGTATTAAGGTAGGGAAGTTTTTCCTAATCTCACCTTTAGATACTTAAATCACAATTTTAACTTGTAATTCAGGGATTTGCTAAGGAACTTTTATGCCAGACACTAAAGTCTAGATGTCCCCTCAGATTCTGAATTACACAAATTAGCTAAACTGGCAACTTAATCTTCAGCACTGACATCAGGATGGTATCTTTCACAATGCTTGGGATAGCAGGCAGGTTGCCCAAGCATAGTTTCCCCCACTCAGATGCACTAGCATGTGCCCTCTTACTCCCCAGTATCTGCCCCTAAGGCAGCCCCTTCCCTTTGCTTAATGGTAAACCTGGTCCTGACAGCTACTGGCCTCTAGTTTTTCTGAATCCTGAAGGCAACAAATAGCAAAGAAAAAATGATCCACCATTAAGAAATGCATTAAACTCCTAATGCAATGCATTTGAGGAATTAGATCTGTGAACTACTGATCATTAAGACTTTTGCTCAAGAATTTTTTCTAGCATTTCCCCCCATCAGTTAACTGTAAAAGAAAAAAGCTATTCTTGAAGGCATTGTACTGTATGTCTTTAGCTCTCACATTTTGCTTTTTTAAAAAATAAAGAGTTTTATTGCTGGCTACATTCCACACGTCAGCCATTTTGGGAATTTCCCCCATTTTACTTTATCTTTTAGAAGCCTGGGTTGTTTGCATGCCTCATTCATACATAATCTTGGTAAGGTTCCTATTTTTCCCCTCAACTTAGTCCCACAGCAGGCTGTCAATTTTATTATTTCTAAGGCATTTGGATTCTTGGGCTTTTTTAAAAAGTGTGTTTTGGTATGTTATATATGAATAATCACCTATTTTTTCCTTTATTTTGTCAGATTAGTGTGGTTAACTACATTGAACGAAGGACAAAAGCTGACATTGACCAGCTATTTTTTGTGGTGTTTGAATGGAAAGATCCTTTTATTCAGGAAGTTCAAGATGTGAGTAAACTTGGATCATTTTTCCGTTGATGTAAAGTGCCAGCCTAAGTAAAAATTGGGAGCACAAATAGGACATCTGCTATTTTCAAGATGATGTACAGGTAGTCCTTGACTTACGACCACAATTGAGCCCAAAATTTCTGCTGCTAAGCGAGACAGTTCTTAAATGAGTTTTGCCCCATTTTATGACCTTTCTTGCCAGAGTTGAGTGAGTCACTGCAGTTTTTAAGTTAGTAACACAGTCATTAAGTGAATCTGGCTTCCCTGTTGACTTTGCTTGTTAGGAGGTCACAAAAGGTATGACCACAGGACATTGCAACTGTCATAAATAAGAACCATTGGCCAAGCATCTGAATCATGTGACCATGGGGATGCTGCAACAGTTGCAAGTGTGAAAAAGTGTCATAAATCGCTTTTTTCAGTGCCACTGCAACTTTGACTGGTCACTAAATGAATGGTTGTAAGTCGAGGACTATCTGTACTTGGAATGTACAGAAAATGTATATCTGATTACATCTGAAAAGTAGGCGTATCCACTGGTGCTTAAACATTTGTGAATCCCTTTGAATTTTCAATATTTCTGCATAAATATAACCTAAAATTTTATCACCTCTCCACACATGTCCCAGGTTAGTTAAAAAGAACCAAATTAAACGAATAGGTCAAAAACATTATACTTCTTCTTTTGTTTACTGAGGAAAATGATTCAAAGCCACATAGTTGATCACATTTTAGTTCATATTTATGCACCAATATTGACAATTCAAAAGGGTTCACCAATTTTTAAGCATCACTGTAGACAGGACAAATAAACCAGTTTTAGATATTGCTCTATTAACAAAAAATCACAATCTTAGCCATGTGAATATGTAACAAGGAAAATGATATTGAAGTGCAACTTTTTCTCTTGGTCTGTTTGGAGAAGTAACCATAAATAAAAGTTTAATATGTTTATTACCGGTATAAACCAAGTGTTTTATTATAAAACATTCCATAATAAAAAGTAAACAGTAGCTCTTTAATCAACAGTTTAAATGATTCATGTAATTTATTTTCATAGATTGTCACTGCAAATCCTTGGAACATGATTGCTCTTTTGTGTGGTATATTCCTGGCTTTGTTTAAAGCAGCCGATTTTGCCAAACTGAGTGTGAAATGGATGATAAAAATCCGAAAACGGCATCTCAAGAGAAAAACTCAAGCCTTGAACCATATAAGTTGAAAACAACGTGCTTTACAGATTTCTGTTTCACTGAGAAGTTCAACTAGGATGACTAAACCAACGTCTATGTTACACAAGAAAACTGCATTGATGGAAGGACAAATTGCTTTGTTGGACTGAACTTTAACATTTGGAAGTTTTAGAAAATGATTTGACTCTTTATAAATCCACAGTCTTTTCCAAAAATATGATTTCTTTTACAAGCTGCTACTTAGTGGTAAGAATATTCCTGAAAAAGAATTAACTTCCTGTAAAAAAGAAACAATTTGTATGGATGAAGTAGGATTTTTTTTTTTTAAAAATGGGAATTTAAAATATAGTATCTACCAGTAATAAGTTTAGTTAATCCTGTTCCCAAACATTGAGTCCAATCACTAATCAACTCAGGGACAAAGACATTTGCTTCAAGGCCTTCCACTGGATATGCTGCCAATCGGAGGGAAGTTTTATTGGATTCTGATTCAGCATTAAATATCACTTACATTCCAGCTATTGCTCTGACAAACACACTCCCAAGGGATGAAAACACATTGTTAAAGCTATATGCACTAACTGTATATTGAACATACCACTGATTAAGAACTAACCCCAAAAGCATGACTAAAGAGATTGATCAATATTGGTTGGCTGTAGGACATAACAGTTTGATTTCTTACCATTTCTAACTGAAATAATACAATCTCTATTGGATTTCAGCTCTTTTATGTGTTGGACTTTTAGTTGCAAAAGTAGGTACAATCTTTTTTATAAAAAGGACAACTGATATCTGATAACTTCTGGAGGCATTGTGATGATTATAAGAGCCGTGGTGGCGCAGTGGTTAGAATGCAGTATTGCAGGCTAACTCTGCTCACACTGCCAGGAGTTCGATTCCTTCGATCCTCACCGGCTCAAGGTTGACTCAGCCTTCCATCCTTCTGAGGTTGGTAAAATGAGGACCCAGATTGTTGGGGGCAATATGCTGACTCTGTAAACTGCTTAGAGAGGGCTGTAAAGGACTGTGAAGCGGTATACAAGTCTAAGTGCTATTGCTATGATGCAATATGCTGCCAGATTTGGGGGGGATGTGGTGCCACGTGCCAATTTTGGTTTGCCTACTCCTCTGTTCACAGAATACAGTACAATAAACCTAAAAATAGCTCTTGTCTTAGCAAGAGTTATTATTTCCTGAAACAAAACAAAACATTGAAAACAGGAATTTTACCAAGCGTTCTTATTAAATAATACTTATGCTAAAGATTTTTCAATAAAATATACCTCTGTGCTACACTTACTTAAAATATTAATACTGTCATAATAAATCAGACCTCTTCCAAAACCTATATAGAAAACTTACTCATAAATCCATAAGCAATAAAAAGAGAAAACACATGTAATAATGAAATATTACAAAGATTATTATTCCTTAAATGAGAAAGATTTAGATTAGTTTAGATACTCATTTTATATTTACTTAAAATATTTTTCTCCTGTTTAAAACTTCCAGGCAGATTATTGTGCTATGTTAAAGAAAATTACTTAAAAAGATGTTAACCATTAATTCTGCACTAGCTTTCTGCCACCTTCTGAGGGAGGCAGTAGAATATAGTAAAGTGAAGTCTTTTATTTTGAATCATGTGAAGTATGATCAGGTCTATGATTGTGTTTATATTTTGGAATGTTGCAAAATCCAAATCCAAAAATACTATCCAAAATACTATCATATTTAATTCCAAGTATTTGTAGACATAAAGATGAATATGCGCAAGGCATCCATTTTATTTTGAAGTGTGAACATACCTTCTGCATTAAAGATAGAATTTTGTTTAGTCAATAAAGTGAAGAGGAGATGAGGGCCATAACAATTTGATGTTATGTGAAAATGAATAATATCCATTAAGTAGAATGAATTGGCTTTTCTCCTGTAATTTTCCCATTCTATCCCATTCTCCTAAAAACTAGTCTGGAATGTGTGGGGGGTGGGGGGATTTGGAGCAGATCTGAGTAACAAAAATCCCACCCAAATGTGTACAACTGACCATGCGCCACCAGATAGTACTCATTGTTTTTTTCTGCAAAAAGCCTAACTAAAATTTGAGTATCAACATCTATTTTGTCAAACTGCCTTCATTTCAGTTTGATAATTGCCACCTGCTTTAATCTTATTATTTAAATCTTTTAATTAAATGTTAATATTTTGCTGAAAAATAGCCCATCAATCTAACCATTCTCCTATTTATAATTATTAAATTACAAAAATGGTAATATACAGCACTAATTACAAACATAAAGACTTTATTGAATGCTGCTCAATCCCTCAGTCTTTCAATACAAAACCATTTTCCACACAATTGTAATTTAAGAGATTGGAATGATACTCTGATATAAAGATCTGTAAAAGAGCACCCCACTGATTAAGTAAAAACAGACAAAACTTTTAAGAATCATTTTTTTGCCATCTCAAGCACTGCTTTTTCTTTAACACAAAGAGCTGTCTTGCATGTCTGTGTACGAATTGCACAGCCTAAGCTTTAAATGGAGTAGCTAAGACAGTGATGGCGAACTTTTTTTTTTGCTTGGGTGCCAAAAGGGCGCGCATGCGCGTGATAGCGTTTGCATGCGTGCCCACACCCATAATGCAATGCCTCCCCCCATGCATGTGCGCACAACACCCCCCCCAGCGCTGCCCACACCACTCATGCACGCAGGCCTCAGGAAAGCCTCTTGAAGCCTGGGGAGGGCGAAAAACAGCCCAACGGGCCTACCGGAAGTTAGTTTCCGAACTTCCGGTAGGCCCGTTGGGTCTGTTTTTCGCCATCCACAGGCTCCGGAGGCTTTCCTGAAGCCTGGGGAGGGTGAAAACGGCCTCTCCCCACCCTCCAGAAGGCTGAAAATCAGCTGGCCAGAGCGCACATGCGCTGGAGCTGACATAGGGCAACGCCTCGCGTGCCCTCAGATATGGCTCCGCGTGCCACCTGTGGCACGCGTGCCATAGGTTCGCCATCACGGAGCTAGGACATCCTGCAGGGCCAGGTTGAATCATAGAATCATAGGGCTAGAGGGGACCTCAGAGGTCTTCTAGTCCAGGGGTCTCCAACCTTGGCAACTTTAAGACTTATAGACTTCAACTCCCAGAATTCCTCAGCCAGCATGTGCTGGCTGAGGAATTCTGGGAGTTGAAGTCCACAAGTCTTAAAGTTGCCAAGGTTGGAGACCCCTGTTCTAGTCCAACCCTCTGTCCATGGCATGAGTAAACACAAGTAAAAGTCGGAAAAAAGCAAGATTGATTAGGTTCTACAAAAATTTGACAAACTATAGAGTGTAATTGATAGGTTCCAATTTTTAGTTATGGGAACAGAAACATGACTACTGAATCTTTTCTAAGAGGAAGCATGAGAACTATATGAATAATTCTTTATTAAAAGTTAACAATCTTTCCTCATTCAGAGCTCACATAACTGCTGAAGCAAAACACATAATGCAGCCTAACTCCTGTCCAAGTTACAATTATCGGAGGGAGAAGCCCAACTCAGCTAAGCTGATCTTACTCCCTTTCTCTGTCTCTATCCATTTATATAGCCCACTTTACCACCTCTGTAACAAGTCTTTTCTACTTGAAAAGGTCCCTCATATAATTTTGAATCTTAATCTCTCTAAACTAAACATTCTTATAAAATAGCCTGACCTGTGATATTGTAATGGGCAGATTCAACTCAAGTGATACACATTTATTCAGAAGCAAATCCCACCAAGCTTCATGGGAGTCAATCCCATCAACTTGATACTAGATTATCAGTTTCATTTCAGGAAATACAGTAAAGCTAGAAGTCTCTTCCTGAGTCTCAGCCAAAGGCTGCAGCACTATGAAAAGCACACAGGAAGGAGAAAATGTAGCTACCTGACATCTATGCCTAAGTGCAACACAATTTAAAAAAGGGGAAAAAAAACTTCAAGTCAAAATTTCACCATTCCCATAATTAAATCACACACTCCGTGGATGATAAAATTCCTTTCTGTGAGATGTCAAAAGTTGACAACATAGCAATGATTAGAGACAAATTTACAATATGCTATGGTAAATAATATCACATTCAATTACTGTATTTCAATCCAAAAATATTTCATTTACATGTTGTGGGTGGGATGGCCATTTCAAAGATACTGATGAGGTTTCTCTTCTGCATTTTTAACATATTTTTTTAAAAAAATCTGTATAGAAAAGGTAGGCCTCACAAACAGAGGCATTCGCACTCACTTGGCACTATCATTTGGTATATTTGTCAGAGAGGAGGAGGTATTACTTGGCTGGTTAGACAAAGTTCTGCTGAGTCTGAGTTCTTCCAGCTTTTTCCACAATTCTTCACGTTCTAATTCTTTCTTCTTCTCTCTGTAAAAAAAAAAAAGTGAAAGATTCTTAATCATTATGCATTTATGGAGCTAATAAAGATGATCAGAAATCCTAAATATATCATAAAGACTAACTTGAATATCCTAGCATGAACCTGTTTGGTACCAATCAGTACAGAAAATAGTGAGCTAGATAATGTCATGGTTGGACTAGAAAACAAATTTTTAACATTCCAGTCTCTGTATTTATAAGAACCTAAAGTTTAGAAAAATAAAAAGGTGATGAGAAAATATAAGTAAAGTTTTATGTGAATAAATAATCTTGAGTATATTGTAGTGCTAGAAAATACAGTAACCAAAGTGTTGAAATGAGTTTGTTTTTAAACTACAAATAATTGTCCTTAGATATTACTATTAAAGGAGGCTGCATTTCTTGGCATTATAATGGGGGGAAACTTAGATTGGAGCATGTCTAAACTGCTTGTTACCTAATCTTCCTATCCCAAAACAGCTTAGACAAAGAATGCAACCACATAGTCTTTGCCAGTCCAAAACTAGTATTAGACAAGATGCTAGAATCAGATCAGGTCCAAATATATCAAAAGACTTTATGGCTGGATTTCACAGCAATTTCTTGGGTGTTTTCAAACACTGTTATCCAATCTTCCTATTCAAAAACAGCTTAGACAAAGAATGGAACAAGTTATGTTAACAAATTCTAATTTTAGGGCTTTCTACTAAAATTATATATTGAATTTTCAAAGTATACCTCTCAAGCTTAAACCAGAAACAACAGTATGTCTTGAGCATAAGAGAATACTTTTGCTGTTCCCTTTTTTAAAAAAAATTAAAAGTTTTTAAAAGATTGGATTTGTTGCTAAAACATAGTCTCCTTGAATAAGCCACATAAGTATATATAGTAGATATAGAAAGTCTATATACTCCTGTTAAAATACTAGGTTTTTTGAGATGTAAAAAAACCCCAGACCAAGATATTTTAGAATTTTTTCCATCCTTAATATAACATTGATTGTACCATACAATTAAAAACAAACTGAAATCTGTTAAGGGGAGAAATTAAAAAACTAGAATAATGTGGCTGCATAAGTCACACACTCTTATAAGTAGGGATATGTTCAGAATTAACCAATCACATTCAAACTGATGTCAGCACACACCTGCCATTAATTAAACTAAGTCTGATCAACCCATATAAAGTTCAGCCGTTCCAGTAGGATTTTTCTGATATTTTACTCAAAAAAGTCAAGAGTTGGAAAGTTTATCTATAGATGCTCAAGAACAGGAGTGTCAAACTGGCAGCCTGCGGGCCAGATGCGGATAGGTCACATGATGGCAATGTGACGCCACGAGTTTGACACCCGTGCTCAAGAACAACATTCAGTGCTTCAGAGTGTGTTAGAGGCGCTCAAACAGAACCTTTTTGCCACTCCTTTAAATACAAGTAGTACTTGTTTAGTGATCACAGCTGTGACCAGCATCTTAGTTACTAAGTGAAAAGCAACTGTGCTTACAATATTACTTTCTCCCTTACTTCTCCACCCTTTAGAATGCTCATGTGGTGCTGGGATAATTAGCAAGAAGGGAATTATGCATTTACATATATTGGAGAGGACAAGATGACAAGAGTTAGCAGGCACACAATGGGGAATATACATTGGAAAGAATTTGGTGGCACTGGCTATTTGCCTAGCACACCAGGGACTGGGCTGCAAGTGTGCTGGGTGAACAACTGGCACTAGTACATTCTATTCAATGTGGATTCCCCTTTGTGTGCCTGCTTCTCCTCTTGTAATCCCCTTCTTCTCCAATAGCCATTCAGAGGTGAAAAAGGGGTCAATGTCAGGACAATGCATACTAATTGACTGTAACGGCAAACACATGACGGAGAAAGAAACCCTTTAAAAGTAACTAAATGGTTGCAAAATTGTTTTTTCTCCAAATCGGTTGCAGGAAAGTCCAAAGTGTGGGTTGACTCTTCCTTCCTGCATAGACTGAGTCGACAGATTTTTCTAGCCACGCCCTTCCGATTCCTCTTTCTCCCCAGTTATTCAACTCAGTCCTTGCAGAGCGGACGTGTTCAGTTGACAAAGGAAAATTTGGACTCCCGTGAGATTTTAAAATCTTTTTTTCTTCAAATTTGGACTTGCCTAGCAAGCGGAGGGGGGTGGAAAGGCAGCGTTCGCGCTGCTGCAATCTTAGGTGGCCATCGGCTTCCGATCGCCTGAGGGGATCTAGGGGCTTGGCCGTCCTGAAAATACCCCCAAGAGCGGTGCGGGCGACCTCAGACCTGCTGGGAAGGCCACCAACACCAATTAGGGCGCATTGGGTCCCCAATCACCCAGCGCAGCCAGGACCCTACCACCCTGATTTCCCCGTAGGGGGTGCGGGCTACCCCAGACCTGCTGAGAAGGCTGTCACATTAAATTATAGTTCGTTGGTGATCGAGCCTTGGCTGGCTAACCCGGGTTCATCCCGGCACTGCCGCCTAAACCACGGACTTCTGGAGAAGCCGCCAGCGTGTGAGCAGGCTAACCCAGGGCTTCCTGGCACTGCCGCCATCACTTTACTTGCCTTGCCTATATCTCTCAGATCCCAAAGCATCTGCCCGGATTAGCGCGGGTTTAGGATGGCTGATAGAGCATCTCCAGAGCAGGGGGATCGCTCCCCTGCGCTTCCTGGAACGTCTGCTGTGTTCCCAACAGCTGGTAAGGCCCCAGCAACTAGAAGGGGCAAACGTTCCTCTTCAAAGAAGACCTCTAAGGCTTCAGAAAAAGATGCAGAGAGAAGGCAAAGAGCTCTGGAAAAACCCATTGCTATTGCTGAAAAAAGGTAAGCTGAATTGGAAGGGGGATTGGTTCCCTCCCCCGTACTTCCTGCAGCCTCCTGCCCTTTTTCAGCTGAACGGTTAGTTGTTACCAATGCTGCAGCTCTACAGAACTGGCCTCCGGAGGGCGTGGGAGAGCTGTCTCCACAGTTGTCCATACAAGGCAGCAGATAGCAGGACTATGATCCCTTTGCATGCATAGCTCTTGGTAGCTGGCATCAGGATCCTGTGGCTAGAAGCCAGACCCCTGAGGCCACATTCACGCCCACTGCGGCTGGATTGCGCAGGGAGTCGAATTGCCAGAAAATATCAATGAGATAATTTCAAGGGCTATATCTCAAGGCATTGCTGCAGGCCTGCAGCAAAGTTACCAGCCCAGACCCAGAGCTTCAGAGGGCCTCTCTGGCTCTGTTCGCCTGAATCAGGGTCAGGCTGATTTTCCAATCACACAGCCACCCCAATCTCCCTGCCATTCCTTGGAGGGCTCCCTGGTAGGGGATGGTAGCCAAGATGACTTGGAGTTATCAGAGGATGAAGGGTTAATCCCTGACCCTCCAGCATTTACTGGATTATTCCCTCCGGCCATGTTCAAATCTCTTTTACACAAAGCCAAAGCGACTACTCGCTTAGGAGGGGGATCTATCCTGGGTGAGACGCCTCTGAGCGATCAGGACCAGAGTGATAGATTTTTCACTGAACCTAAGATGGAACAGGAGGAGTTCCCAGTCCCTCAGCTGTGATCCAAAAGCAATGGGACCAGCCAGGCTCCTTTCCCAACCTGAGATTCCTGACTTTTAAGGTAATCTTTCTAGTGGCCATTACTTCAGCCAGACGCATTTCGGAGCTGGCGGCCCTCTCGGTTCGGAAAGACTTATGCATTTTCCACATGGACAGGGTAGTTCTGAGACTGGACCCCTCATTCATGCCGAAAGTGAACTCATGGCTCCATAGGGCCCAGGAGCTAGTTCTTCCTGATTTTTGCCCAAGACCAACACAGGCCTTGGAAAAGAAATGGCACTTTAGATGTGAGAAGGGCCCTCAGAATTTACATCAAAAGGACGTTGCCTTTTCGCAAGACGGAGTCCTTGTTTGTATCCTTTCAACCATCTTCTTTGGGCGCTAAGGTCACTCCATCCACAGTGGGCAGGTGGTTCAGAGCATGCATAGCTACCGCATATGAGAGCCAGGCCAGGCAGGTGCCTAGGGGTATAACTGCCCACTCGACCAGAAGCGTTGCCACTACGGTGGCATGGGCGACTCAGGCTCCCATTGATGATATTTGCAGGGCGGCCACTTGGTCGTCCCCATCTCCCTTTGTTAGACACTACAGGTTGGACGCCTTCGCATCTGCGGAAGCTTTTTTTGGTAGGAGGGTGTTGCAGAAGGTCCACAGGACTGGGGGATCTCCGGACAAAGGGGTGCCCAACCTGAACAGTAATAAACTTTGGTATGTCTCACGCTTTGGACTCTCCCGCAACCGATCTGGAGAAGGAGCGTTGGTCTTACCTGAGACGCACCTTCTCTGATGGTTGCGGGAGAGTCCAAAACCCGCCCTGGGGATTTCTTGGTCCGGACCTTCAGGGAACTTAGGAGGACATTGGAGAGACACTTCCTTACTCAGCTATGCCTTCATCGAATAACTGGGGAGAAAGAGGAATTGGAAGGGCGTGGCTAGAAAAATCTGTTGACTCAGTCTATGCAGGAAGGACTCTTTGGACTCTCCCGAACCATCAGAGAAGGTGCGTCTCAGGTAAGACCAATGCTCCTTTTCCCCAGTACTGTCATAACTTTGAATGGTCACTCCATAAGGCAATCAGTAAGGTCTACCTGGAGCTGCATCTCTTCTCAGGAACATCCAGCTATACTATGATTCCAGGAACAGGTGTGTTTAAGGAATTACAGACAAGGCTACATGCATGTCTCCTATACATTCCGCAGCATATTTTTGCCTTTAATCCATAGTATTGTAGGACTCTATGCTAACCACACTGATTTTTCCCCCAATAAGAAGTAAAGCATGAAGGTTTTTAAAAAGATACTCTGAATACATTGAAAACCCTTAATTTAAGATATCAGTTTTAAAACCAAAGTCTCTCGAGATCAGGGCTGGTCAGATTGACAGCCTATACCCGTGATGACGAACCTATGGCATGCATGCCGGAAGTGGCACGCAGAGCCATCTCTCCGGGCACACCAGCCGTCGCCCGTTGCTCTTCCGGGTTCCAGTGCGCACATGCGCGTGCCGGCCAGCTGGTCTTCACGTGCGCATGCGCGCCAGAAACCGGAAGACCATTTGACCAGAGCGCATGTGCACGTCGGAAACCAGAAGCTCAGCTTCCCGGCATGCACATGCATGCCGGGGAACTGCTCTTCCTATTTCTGACGCTTCCCCGCGCTCCCCTTTCGGCACTCGGTGCCAAAAAGGTTCGCCCACACTGGCCTATACTAGGCCATCCTCTGTAGCTGGCTGAGGAATTCTGGGAGTTAAAATCCACACATATTAAAAGTTGCTGAGGTTCAGAAACACTTCTCTAGCATCTACATTAGGTAGTGCTCCAGGCTTCTCCAGCAGGGAAACATCTCCAGAAGAACGTATTTCATTTCTTCCTGGAAGTGAAGTCTGATTGGTAGGAACCTAGTAAATTATAGTTCTACTAGCACAACCCTAAATTTGTCTTTTCTCCTTTAATTAATAAGGAATTTTGTAATAGATAGAGGAGAAAATAAGTGGCACTATTAAACTAGATGACTACAGCTTCTCAAACAATTTGGGATGGGGCTACAGTGCAGAAAAGACCCATCCTGAATAGATTAGCTCTGTATTACTATTTGGGCTACTTCCTTACCAACATTTCCTTCCATACACTCAACAGAAGTCCACCTGTACATATGTAAAAACAAACTAACAGAAGCACATTGCCATACAGAGCAACAAAATCTCAACAGGAAAAAAATGCTGAAGCATGAAAGCATAGGAAAGGTTGCGTCCCACGTGACTGCCAATTACCCCACTAATAGCAGCTGGAGATGTCCCAAAGTTTTTGCTGATGAAAGCATCTTATATGGATGTGCAGGCTGATGTTTCAACGTATAGTTGGTAAGATGCCCCTAGAGAAAAAGCTAGGTGGATTTACAATAATCAGTGGGTTAGTAAAAAGGAAGAATTTGTACCTTGTTACATGGAAAGAGAAAAACTGCAACAGCCCTTAATCAGAAAATCTCATAAGCAGAATTCCTTGCAAAAGCAAAAGTGAAAAGGAAAGGACTGGATGCGTAGCAGGAAGAGGTGCTAAGTACAAGACAAGGTTAAATATCCTAAGCAAGGCCCCTTAGGAGAAATGGGCTTAAGGAAGGGATGCATTTATTTAAAAGAAATGGATAAACATTGTTAATGTGAATGGTAGGAAGAGATCATTCATTTGCAAAACTATTTTTTTTTTATTCTAATGTTAAATCAACATTAATCTGGAAGACTGTTTCAGGCACATGTTTGTAAACACATTGGAAAAGTGTACCTTTGTCTTTCTGCTTTGTAAGTGCTTGTGAGTTCATCAAATAGTTTCCCATTCATCTCCATCAGTGTTTTCAGCACATTATATACTAATGCTACAATGGTCCTAGAACAGGGTAAGTTGCAAAAATATTGTTAAGAGATGAATTCTATCATCTAGTCTGATTATCTAGCTTCTGCTCTAGTTTTGTCACCATTTCACATAAAAGAAACAATTGTACTTAGTTTTGAAATGATGGGGTCTGCAAACTCAAAGCATGGACATTAGACTTGTTTGTCTTCACTCAAACTTAAAACAACAGTGTGATGAGATTATCATCATAATAAATAGCAGCAAAGTTACAATCTAATATAAGTCAAAGTCAAGTGCATGTGCAAAGGGCGCTGCCCAAATCTAACACAAAGTACAAAATGCAAAAATATATTCATAAGGGCCTCCTATATTTAGTATTTCAACTAAATTTGCTTAGCAATAAATGAAAAATCAAGGGATAGGATTATCTGACCATTAATATGTCAATTCCTTTATGACTTATAACAAACATTTGATTAATTTTAATATAACATTATTTTGATTATAGAATGCCTCCCTAAGAAGGCTTCCCTGGCATCAGATTTTTAACTCTGAGAATGAATCTACTGATGTCCATTCTCAGAAAATACCCTCTGCCATCTGTGAATAAGAGTTTAGGGATGGAGAAGAGTCTCACGTCAGTGACTTGAAACCTGCTTACATAACCCTACATACCATATTGAGCTTTTAAACGGTTTTAGATAGATTTTTAAGTAGTTGGTTGCTGTCATAGTTTTGACTATACTCTGCAAGTAACATTTTATTGCATTTTGGCTGAAAAGTTGTACCTTGACCCCAGCAAAGCATTTGACAAAGCCTCTCATGAAATCCTCAATAAAACTGTAAAATATGGGCTAGATGATATCACTGTTGCATGGATTTATAATTGGCTGAATGGCCATTCATAAATGTCTCCTTATCAACCTGGACAGAAGCACAATATGGAGTGCCACAAATCTGTCTTGGGACCAACATTTTTATTACTGATCTGGAAAGTGTTTGTTTATTTTTTATTTATTCAATTACTATGGCTGCCCAACTCAACCAAGTGACTGGGTGGAGTTGAGGGGATGACTACCAAATCTGCAGATGGCATAAAAACTAGGACTAGTTAAAACTTCAAAAGAGAAAGGGAAGATTTTAAAAAATCTACAGAGATTTAAACAATAGTCCAAATAAAAGTTTCTCCTGTAATTAAGGAGAAAAATAAAACAAACAAACAAACAAACCAAATATTGGGGGAGATCTGTTTTGCAGAAGTAACATGAAAAGGATCTGGGTGTTCAAGCAGATCACAAATTAAATAATAGTTAATAATTTGATGCATTTGCTGACAATGCAAATGCTATTTTGGAATATATACACAGGAATATAGAGATCATGGGATCGAGTAATTGTCCCACTCTATTTTGTCTTGATGAGATCCCACCCACAACACTATCCTGCTTGGACACTGAACTCCAAAAAGGAAACCCATAAACTGAAAGAAATTCAAAGGATGCTACCAAGATGATATGGGCTGGAAATGAAATCCTATGAGGAATGGTTAAAAGAACAGATAGATTTAGCCTGTGTAAAAGCAGATGGAGGAGAAATATGTCATTAGATCAGTGGTTCCCAACCTTTTTTTGGCCATGCCCCACCTAAGCATCTCTAAAATCCTGATCCCCCCCCTCCCGGTGACATATAATTCTTACTATTCAAAAAGTGAACTCCTACTCATGCAGAGGAAGCCTAAAAGGCCATTAACTTGGTTTAAACAAGATTCCAATTGCCCCCATTAAAAATCAAATTGCCCCCCTGTGGGGCATGGGCCCCACATAACCACTGCATTAGATGATATCTCTTCTCTTTTGCCTTGTGAGGAACTACCAGCACCCTAGGGTGAAAGTATAAGGAAGTAGATTCAGATGAGAGATATGAGGAGGAATTTTCTATCATAAGAACTATCAATCAGTGGAATAGATTGGCTCATAAAGAGACATTTTCTTCACTGGAGGTTGTCAAACATAGATTGGATGGTCATCTATCAGAAATGCTCTAATGGATCCTGTACTGAGCAGAGGGTTGCACTAGATGAATTGAAGTCACTTCCAATTTTATGATTTTATGACAATGTATATACAGTAATAAATCATTTCAAAACACATCTTTCAAGTAGCAGTATCAATGATTCAGCGCTTGCAGTTCTGTGCAGACAATGCAATTCTCATGCATTGTCATATACACAAGTGCATTCTTTTAACATGGTGTTTGTGCCCTACAAACCAAAAGGATTTAAATCTGAAACTAATCCGCAATACATAAAGACATTTTAAAAGACTAAACAGTAAGAAGTACATACGGATTCCAGTGTTCTTTGGAGATCTTATATAAATTGCCAAACATAATTGGCAAAATTGTATCAATGTTCTCTTCAATCAGACCAAGAATGTATTCATTATTCCAAAAGTACAGAGCCCTTTCTGCAATCTGAAATACACATTTAAAATATCAGGACAATGAGAATGGCTAGTATCCAATTTTTAATTATTGAAAATCTCAAAAGTTATACCTGAAAATGTGAACTTGACACACACTTTGCTATCTGTTTAAAAAGAGGCTCTTGTATTTTTTTGAACTGTGATGGTTCTATTACATCCAGAACTTCTTCCATTTCACCTAAAAACATGACCTGTTACAAAGAAAAAAAATATTTAGGCATCATTAGCATACAGAAAAACAATTGACTGATTTTTTTTAAATCTAGGATTTTCTGTAATCTACACTAATTCTATTTGCCCATGATTTTTTTTAACATAAGTTAAATATCCTTAATTTGATATAAATTACCGAAACAACCCAGATTACCAACAAATTCCTCAACTTTTAAATATCAGTAATGCTACAGAGCTACTATTCTTAGAACCACCTATTGAGATGCTCTAGGAAATGGTTTTAAAATTACCTAAATTAATAGCAATAGCAATAGCAGTTAGACTTATATACCGCTTCATAGTGCTTTACAGCCCTCTCTAAGCGGTTTACAGAGTCAGCATATTGCCCCCAACAATCTGGGTCCTCATTTTACCCACCTCGGAAGGATGGAAGGCTGAGTCAACCTTGAGCCGGTGAGATTTGAACCGCCGAACTGCAGCTAGCAGTCAGCTGAAGTAGCCTGCAGTGCTGCACTCTAACCACTGCGCCACCTCGGCTCTTATTAAAAACTCCTAGGATTTTATATGGATAAATACAGGTTTACACAGATACTCAAATTGTGATTCAAAGCTAAACAGTTGTAAGCACAAATATTCTGCAGCAACTATATTTAAAATAACATATAATTCATAAAGTCTATACTCAACAAAACTAAAATTATGTAAAACAAAATGTGAACAATATTTATATATTCTATGCATTATTACACAGAAAACTGTACTACGTAATACTATATAATATGAAAAGGTACAAATACGGTACATTAAGTAACTTTTTACAGTAGGATTTCAATAGCCATTTAATTCTTAAAAGATAACATTTAATTATTTCCAATTGAACACAATGTAATACTTATTTCTTAAGAATATGCAGGGCGCATTTCCTCCCAGTCTGAAATTTGCATGCAAAACTCAGCTCTGTTTTTCTCTCCTTTCTCAAGGTCCATAAATAGGCAGCATACTAGAAAAGGAATGAAAACTCTGCAAACTCCCCTCAAAAGCACACTTTGAAATGTATCAGCCTGGGAAGGAGGTACAAAGGAGGCGGTACAAAGAGAATACCCATGTTCTGCATAATGATCTGTCAAGCTGCCTTATCACAGACAGGTAAGTAAAAACTCTAATCCCACAGGATTCTTCCAAAGAAGGGCCATGTTTAAGGCTCTCCTTAGGATGCCAAGATAATTTTCTTAAGATGAAAATGGAGGCTTTATGCATTATCCATATTACAGCTGGAATAAAGCTGCTGAGCTATAGTAAATTGATTTTAGTATAATGCTTTAGAAAAATAATCAAACTTACCTCTTTCTGGCTGCATATTTTTGGCCAAAATTTCAGCAATCCTCTGATAACCTGGGTTGCAAAAATAAAAACTCATCAGAGCATATCTATGAAAACTGACACTTGAATGATGATATGGCTGCCTTTAGATTAGGCGTTGGACCTACCTGATACGCCTCTTCTCATCCGGGGGGAGCCAGCATTCAGGATGGGTTGTCCTCGTCCAATCCGGTGAAGGACTGAGTCTGTCTATTTTTTTATTTATATTAGGATCCGCCTCCTGTAATTCCAGATTTGACGAATCCCGAAGACTAGACTCGACGTGGCAACTCCTAACCCCAGGTAAGCACCTGGCGGACTCCCATCCACTAATGGTAGGTATAAATTGAAAAAATGGACAGGTAAGGGCGGGACTGAATGCTGGCTCCCCCCGGATGAGAAGAGGCGTATCAGGTAGGTCCAACACCTATTCTCCATCCTGGGGTGGAGCCAGCATTCAGGATGGGACATACCAAAGCCTGTAGTCCCCAAGGGGTGGGAACCGTCACAGTTAAACTATTAATGGTCAGACTCCACCACTCGTTGAAGCACTCGATGACCAAAGGCAGCGTCCGCTGAGGCGAGGTAGGTCCAACGCCTATTCTCCATCCTGGGGAGGAGCCAGCATTCAAGATGGGACATGCCAAAGCATGTAGTCCCCTAAGGGAGGGACCTGTCCTGGCCAACCGATCGGTGATCAGACTCCACCACTCGTTGAAGGACTCGACGGCCAAAAGCCGCATCTGCAAAAGCATACGTGTATATTTTGTAGTGTATGATGAATGGCGTAGGAGAGGCCCAGGTGGCCGCCCGGCACACCTCATCCAGAGACGGT
>QLTV01000548.1:7991223-8035422 GCA_003457575.1 Thermophis baileyi
CTCTCTCTCGCTCTCTCTCTCTCTCTCTCCCAGCCAAGAGTGTCCACCGCAAAAAGCAGCTCCCGGCCGGGAGAGAGAGAGAGCGAGATAGAGGTGGGTGCATGCACACCCCGCGGGATTGCCTCGGCTCCTCTGGGCTCTGCCTCTGCCAGCGTTTTGAAGCGCTCCTGCCTGCGATGGGGCGGCGAGGCAGGCATCAAGGCTCCCCTTCTCTTCCTCGGAGGCAGGAGCGCGTTTGAAAACGCTGGCAGAGGCAGAGCCCAGAGGAGCCGAGCAGTCTCGTGGGGTGTGCGTGCCCTCGACTCTCACTTGCTCTCGCTCTCCCGGCCAAAAAAGTGCCCGCAGCAAAAAGAGCGCCTCCCGGCATGCCCCCCCCTTTCCCCCGGAAAGTAATGGGGGGGCTTATTTTCGGGGGCTGGCTTATTTCAACGCATGTCCCGAAAAGCCCTGTTGGGCTTATTATCGGGACATGTCTTATTTTCGGGAAAACACGGTAAATCTTTCAAAAGTCAACATTAGCAAGTGCTTAGATAGAAATACAAACAGTCTTACTGGTCATAGGCAAACAAATTCAATAACAAGGAAATACTGAACTGAGACTAACCAAACCACAGCTACTGTGTGGTGGCACCGTAATTATTGCTAACAAATGCAATGTGTATTGCCTCACCTTAAAAATAAGGAAAAGAGCTAATATTATTTCTGTAATATTGCATTTCCATACATTAATAATGTTTACATAGGATATGCAAATGCTGCTATACAGTTATCTTTGCCATAATTTAAAAAATCACTTCAATGTAATTCAGAGTAACAGTTCAATAGTGGCAAACTTACGTGCCTTACAGATTACTGTTCTATTTCTCCCTCTAACAATATAAAGAATGCTGGCTTGAACTCTGATTTGAGGGAAACTACTCATGGGGGCTCTCTAGCTGACAATTTTCATCTGTGCTCCTTTTGAAACACACCAAATTATGCTGCACTGTTTGGAACTTATTCTTCAACAGTAGTTAGAAGGGAAATGTGTGCATGCTCTCCAACTGTGGGAGTGGGGTGGTATGGGCAGGGGGTTGGACTAGAAGACCTCCAAGCTCCCTTCCAACCCTATGATTCTATATACTTTGCAACAGTATGGGAAGGAAGATCCATAACCTCTTTGCAACTCAAAAGGAGTATCTTCAAAAAATGTCATTTCTTCCCTTTCTATAGTATATAAATATGCTTGTCTAAAAATATTTCTGTGAAATAAAATGAATCTTCCATCCATAAAAGAAACATTTACATTTAAAAAATTAATCTAAGCTAAAACTATATATTTCAGATGAATATTTACCTGCTGTACAAATTTCTGGTCAATATGTCTTTTTGCAATGCTAGGTTGGAAATCAGGACTTTCTAAAAACCTTAGTAAAAATTCATACACCAGCTATGAAAGAATAAAATAAATGTTGTAAAAAAACGTTTTGACATGTATTACATTTCACATATATTAGTAAAGCCCATTAGAAGATAACAGAAATCCATTTCAATAAAATTCAGCATGCCAATATTAGCATATTAACTAGCATATTAACAGTTCAGGCTCTTAAAACCACATATTCCTACTCCATTACTATAATCTTTAAGCTGCAGGAACGGCTTCTCTCAAGTCTGGTGCAGAAAATAGTTAAGAAATCAGATGTGCTCTGAGGTTTCCATGATATTTTCTCCTATATGATCTTTTGCATTTTTATTCTCTCCCTATTAATGACATAGCCAATTCTTCCTTTTTTAATGCTATTTTTTGTATTATAAGTGCACCAGGTTTAACAGTTACAGTATCTTTGAACAAAGTTCAAAGTAAAGTATCTTTGAACAGAGTTCATAAAGAGTTTTAAAAAGACTTAAAAAAAATTAATTACTGGGGGTAGTTCCATGCTTAATGTTTGCAGTTGTTTTCAGACAATTAGGTTTCTTAAAGGCTTTCTTTAAAGCATGCTGGTGGGGGGGGGCGAAATCTGGGGTTGAAGTCGATACATCTTAAAGCAGTTGAGGTTGAGAAACAAAAAGAAGTAAAAGGAGGTTACCATTATCATCACCCAATATAAATCCCACAAACCTCTTGCCAACCCTCCTCAAGGCAATTATACTTAAAAAATCTTCTAGAAGAGCCAATAAAAGATTTATTAAGCCTTATTATGCAGAGGTGAGTTTGCCTCTTCTTACAGTTGCTGCGCCAATCCTAAATTCAAGTTAAAAGTCAAAGAATTAAATCTAGTTAAGTCCAGAGGACATAATCAGTAGCATCCGAGGCATGAACAAGTTATAGGTTGAGGATAAAGAAGAACCAGGGTTTAATTTGGTAGTAGTAAAACCAGTAACTTTACTGATAGCGGGTCCTACATTTTAGAAGGTAGGACTGAATGAAATGGTAAAATGTAAATCAAAGATGAAAAATAACATTTCAGAATCCTGGAAGGTAGAAATCAGGTGACCATATGGAATGGTTTGAAAACAGATTCATGAGCATATAAAAATGTATATATTGCATTTGCAGAACTGATTGTAGATGACAAAGGGTTACCTGAGCTGGATTTCAGAAATCCGGATGACCACTAGTACAGCAGCAAGACATAGAAAACATGACTGTTTGAAATTGCATCCAATATCTGTAATCCTAATAAAGCTGGCATGAATATCAACAAACAAATTTGAAGAAGTTACCTGTATATGGGGCCAAGAAGCTTCTAATGTAGGTTCATCCTCTTCTGGATCAAAATCAGGATTTTCACTTGGAGGAAGTGTTCTAAAGATATTAGAGCTAATCTAGGGGAACATGATCACATTTTAAAAGCTATTTTCAATCTGATTTTATTTAATACAATACATAAAGTACATTTATGACTGCATACATACGCAACTAGAAAATACTTTTAAGGCCACTGTTTCATTCTAGTCCAATATATACAAAATAACATAGTTGGAATTGACCTTGGAGATCTTCTAGCCCAACCCCCCTGCTCGAGCCGGAGACCCTATACCAGGGGTGAAATGCTACCAGTTCAGCCCGGTTCGCTGGAACTGGTAGTAACAATTGCTTCCGGTTCACAGAACCGGTAGTAAAAATGCTTTTAAAAAGTTTTTAAAAAAAGGTTCCAGATTGGGCGGCACAGCTGATTGTCACAGCTGATGAATCTTTTTTTTTACTTTTTAAAAAGCATTTTTACTACCTATTTGCTGGAACTAGTAGTAAAAAAATGCTTAAAAAAAAGTCCGGACTCCCAGCTGTTTGACAATCAGCTGAGAGGAGGGATGTGGAACCTTTTTTTGTTTTTGTTTTTTAAAGCATTTTTTTAAACTGCCTATTTGCCCGAACTGTGACTCTGTGAGGTTCCTGCTTATTGCAGGGGCCATTTTGTGTGAAGTCCAGCTGTGTGAAGTTCTGCATTGTGTGTGAGTCAGTTGTGTAGGAGTCAGTTGCTTAGCTTTTGTGTTATTTTTGTGCAAAGTGTGATAGTTGGTTTTTGAGCTCTTTGTGGCTCTGCGAGGTTCCTGCTTGTTGTTGCAGGGGACATTTTGTGTGCTTTTGCATTGTGTGTGAGTCAGTTGTGTGGCTTTTGTGTTGTTTGTGTGTGAAGTGTGAAAGTTGGTTTTTGAGCTCTTTGTGGCTCTGCGAGGTTCCTGCTTGTTGTTGCAGGGGACATTTTGTGTGCTTTTGCATTGTGTGTGAGTCAGTTGTGTAGCTTTTGTGTTATTTGTGTGTGAAGTGTAAAAGTTGGTTTTTGAGCTCACCCGGTCACATGACCATGACCACCAAGCCACGCCCACCCAGTCATATGACCACGAAGCCACACCCACAGAACCGGTAGGGAAAATTTTTAGATTTCACCACCGCCCTATACCATTCTGGACAAATGGTTGTCCAATCCCTTCTTAAAAGCCTCCAGTCATGGCGCATCCACAACTTCTGGAAGCAATCCATTCCACTGATTAATTGTTCTCACTGTCGGGAAATTTCTCTTAGTTCTAGGTTGATCTCTCTTTGATAATCTTCCATCCATTATTTCTTGTCTTGTCCTCAGGTGCTCTGGAGAATAGGTCAAGCCCCTCTTCTCTGTGACAAGCCCTCAAATATTGGAAGGCTACTATCATGTCACCCCTAATATTACTCTTTGTTAGACTAGACATACCTAGTTGCTACAACCATTCATACAGTTTACCCTCCAGTCCCTTAATCATCTTGGTTCCTCTTCTCTGTATTCTCTAGACCAGGGGTGTCATTTTGCAAAATAAATAAATAAATAAACTCGCGGCCCGTGGGCCGGATGCATCAGACGATGGCCACGCCCACACCATTTAGCAAAGGGGGAAAAAGTTGTGATACATCACGTGATGACGCCGTGACAACACGAGTTTGACATTCCTGCTCTAGACTATCAGTATCTTTTTTGTATTGTGCTGACCAGAACAGGATGCAATATTACAAGTGTGGTCTTACCAGTGCAGTATATAGCAGTATGAACACTCCATGTGATCTTGATACTATCCCTCTGTTGATACAGCCTACGACCACGTTGGTTTTTTTAGCAACTCCAGCATTTTAGTGGTTATATGGTTTCTACTCATTGGCAACAGCCTCTCCCAACATTGCTATGTAATTGGCAGACTGTGAACTAAATCTCATATTTACATGAATGCTCTCTACAGTTCTAACCTTATTCTGAGCATCTCTAAGAAAGCCAGAAGGCTTTAGGCAAGGTTTTATTCTCAGCAAAAGAGCATTAATCAATATCTTAGAAGCAGAATGGCCACATTGAGGATGAAATGGATAATGAAATTAAGGATGTAATCTCGGAGTCACTATCTTCATACCCTGATGCATCAAACTACCTTATAAGAAAGAACATTTCAGACTGCAGGAGCAAATATCTATACTTCTGCAAAAGACAATAATACCAAGGGAAGAACAGTGACTAAATAAATCATCAGCATTGTTGGTTTCAATACTAGAGAAAAGAACGATATCGCTGGAAGTAACAGATTGTAGCATGCAGATAACTCTATAGTAGATGTAAGAAAAGGAATGGAAAATTATTCTAGAAGGAATATTGTGATGATCAAAACAATTGATTGTAGGTAATATTAATAACTTTTATACACAGTTGTCAGGACAACAAAACAAAACAACTGATTGTTTCATGCAGAGGAGTATTCAATAACCTAACTGTTAAAATGATATAAATGATGTCCATTATAACAACAGGTAGAATGTGGAAATCCAAGAGACACTCTTGAATTTGGTAAGACTCACTGGTATCAAGAGCAACACTGTGACGGAAAGTAATTATAGATACAATGTCTCACATTAGGCTAACAGTAATTATTGGAATTTTAATGACTGGATTTCATGGATATTACAGAATAATCCCGAGTTTCTGCTCATGAGAGACATGCAAATTTGAATCTGGTGAGCAAACCTCAGCAGCAGTAATCTCCACAAGAAGACTTTTTACAAGAAACTTTAAACATTTATTTTCTTCTGCTAATAATTTTTATTATTACTTGTAGGTCTTTTAACTGAAGGACTAAAAAAATGTAACTACAGAATACCTGTATTTAGAAGAAAGCTAAATTCAGTTATTTTGAAAACTGATTATAATTGTAGGAACTTTATCCAACACTGCTACGTCAAAACTTTATAATTATGTAGGATGATTATATAACTACTGTAAACACAAATCAATGAAACAAATTTGTTTTTATAATTAATTTTAGATAATGTGGTATTTTGCAGATTAGTTCAGGCTTACTTGGTAACAGACATGCAAAGCAGCACTTAAGCTACACAACAAAAATTTAGTTGTATCACTTTTCTATTAAGAATTTTTTGATTCCTGAAAACACTGATTACTATCACTGCTCTGTTACATTCCAAAATTACAAATGTCTCTCATGAGGTTCATGAGAAAATTGAAAATTTCTTGCATATAATTCTATTATCTGAATGTCACAATGGCATTTGACATAACTCTTCCAGGATAAAAGAAGTACAAACAAAATCTCCCCAAACTAAGCAAGAGCAGTATGTAAACTGCTACCATTATAAGTTATTGAATGTCTGGAGAGTATTCCCAAGAATAGAATAGTTCTCCATTTTCTTATTTTTTATTCTATATTACCTATTTTATTTTGTTTGTTCTGAGTTCAAGTACCGTATTTTTCGGAGTATAAGACGCACCTTAGTTTTGGGGGAGGAAAACAAGGGGGAAAAAAATCTGCCTCTGCCTCCCAGCAATTTGCCTCCCAGCAAACAGCAAACAGTACAGATGATATACACTGTTTGCTGTGTATTTCTGTGCATGTGTGCCTGACCCATAGAAATAGCAAAGAATTGGAGAAAATAAAATTCTGCCTCTCCCTCCCAGCAATTTGCCTCCTTGCAGTTTTAGTTTCACTTTCATTTTAGCAGGTGGGCCTGCCTGCAGCCTCTCAGCTGATGGTCGGGAGTTTTAGGAGTAAAAAAAGAGGACTTTGTATTGGGACTCTGCTTACTTACATAGAGCATAGAATAACAGGATAGGAGTAGATCTTGGAAGTCTTCTAGTCCCTGCTCAACCATTCTAGCCAAATGGTTGTCCAATCTCTTCTTAAAAACCTCCAGTCATGGAGCACCCACAACTTCTGGAGGCAACCTGTTCCACTGATTATTAATTGTTGTCACTGACAAGACATTTCTCCTTAATACTAGGTTGGATCTTTCTTGTTAAGCTTCCATCTGGTTACTTCTTATCTTGCTCTCAGGTGCTTGGGAGAATAGGTTGACCCCTCCTCTCTGTGATAGCTCTTCAAATATTGGAAGACTGTTATCATATCACCCCTAGTTCTTCTCTTCATTAGATTAGACATTCCTAGTTCCTGCAATCATTCATCGTATAGTTTAGCCTTCAGGCCCCTAACTCCCTTTGCTGCTCTTCTCTGCACTATTTCTAGAGTCTCAACATATTTTTTGTATCGTGGTGACTGAAACTGGACATAGTATTCCAAGTGTGGTCTTACCAGTGTAGTATAAAGCAGTACTAACATAATATTGATATTGATACTATCCCTCTATTGATTCAGCCTAGGATATAACCTTTTTGGCAGCTGTGGCACACTGCTGGCTCATACGGTACTTAAGTAGTTCTCATCTAGGACTCCTAGATCGTTCTCACAGTTACTGCTGTTGAGCCAGGCACCACCTACTCTATACCTGTACATTTGGTTTTTCTTTCTTAAATGAAAGACCTTACTTTTGTCACCACTGAATTGCATTTTGTTGGATAGGGCCCAGTGTTCAACTGTCAAGATCCTTCTGTATCTTGAATCTATTGTTTAAAGTGTTGGCTATTCCCCCCCCCCTCGCTTGATATCATCTGCAAATTTAATGAGTTCCCCTTCAATCCCTTCATCTATATCATTTATGAAGATGTTGAAGAATAGTGGATCTAAAACAGAACCTTGAGATACCCCACTGCATGCTTCCTTCTATTTAAATGAAGTTCCATTAAGGACTACACTTCTCCCAAAATATTCCACCAACAGCAGCTTCTTGGAAGATTTTCAGTTCAACCAAAGCAAAGAAGGGCTATATATTAACAACTATTCCCATCACTAGGCTGGTATTTATTTTCAAAGTAGCCACCTTTAGTAAAAGACAACACTATTCCACATCTATTTCAGTGTGAAGAAACTTGACAATGAAACCTGACTACTGCCATGTTTGCAACAACAACAACAAAAAGGATTTCTGTGAAATGTCTAAAATTCAGAGCCATTTAAATAAATGAAAACATTACCATTAATTTTAGTATAGAAATGTAGTTTACTAAAGCTCAAATATGTCAAAAACATTTCTCAACTGCTGAAATTAATGCTGTTACATATTTAGAACAGACCATTTGACCACCTGTGTAGGGGAATGTATGAAGCATCAAACTAGAAATGGTCTATTAACCTCTACTTTCTTTTTCTTTTTCTTTTTGCAGTTAATCCATTGAAGATTTAGAACTAGTAGAGGAATTATACATTACATGATTTGGATGAGGGGATAGATCAAATTTGCAGATGTCACCAAGCTGGCAGGAATAGATAACACTCCAGAAGATAGGCTTAAGATACAGAAGGATCTTGAAAGACTTGAACATTGGGAGACAAATGCAATTCAGTGGTGACAAAAGTAAGGTCTTTCATTTAAGAAAGAAAAACCAAATGTACAGGTATAGAGTAGGTGGTGCCTGGCTCAACAGAACTGGTTCTGGTTGTAGTAAGGTACCACAATGAGACAACAGTTTCTGAAGGAACAGTTCAGATCTCAAGTAGGAAAGGTACTTTAGATTCGGTATGGGTACAGTGTTCACTAGCTGTCAGTGGTTCCTTAAACAAGCAGCACTTCAAATCCAAATACTCTATATTCCTGAGAAGGAAATATTAGGAACTTTTAGTTAACCCCACAACTAGGTAGCTAGCTAGCTTTACTTTTATTTGTTTTAGTTCTATGCTACCAGACTCCCAGAAGGGAGAACTGAATTCTGGGATTTGGCAAGGTTCCATCTTGTCCTTGAAAAACTTTAATATCTACCAGCATAGGCAACATTTTGATGACCAGAAGCCACACTTAAATATTGTGAGGGAGGAGGAGTATTTTGATTTATTTTGTTTCTTGCCAAATTGAAGATTGATAAGCCTAATGATCATGGAAAATAAAAAGATGTATATTACAGATCAAGAGAGTTCCACAGATTTTCATATTTCCAAATTATACAACAAGGCCCCTTGTTTCTTTAAACCATAGTAAGCCTGTTTCTTTAAACCACAGTAAGCCTTATTATCACATTCATTGTTTTCCTCCTGAATGTGATAATAAACTGTATCACTGATTTTTAGCCATCATACTACTGAAACTAAACTTTGATGATGCAAAGATAAAGGGGTTTGGATGTCACAAAGATAAAGGGGTTTGGATGTCACAAGGATGTCACAAGGAAGAACCAAGGTGATACCACGAGAAGCTAGGAACTAAAATGCAGTACAGCAGAACTGAGGGAAGGTTTATAAAATATTCAATTTTATTTCAGTTTTTCTGAATGTATGCTTATGTTTCCCACTTAATATTATCAGAGTTTCCAATGGGTCCTACTGATATCTAAACTGAATCCAAGTGGAAAAAATAACATCAGTATGAAACTTGTTTCATTTATATAATAAATAATTGAACAAGCTATTTGTTAGTATGAAAAAATAATCACCCTTTAGACCAATTTTAATGTTAAAGATTAACTACAGGAGATTAACAGCAAAACCACTATCTAATCGCCACAAAAAGACAATTCAGAAGATAGACAAGTCTTCAATAAATTTCATTTCTAAATCCTTTCAAAGGAGTTATAGTTCACATGACTTACCATTTTTACAATTTCTGAATATGCTGATTCAGTAATCACACCACGATTTGTAGAAACATATTCCACTAGTTCATTCAGTGTTGCTCTTTTAATTTCTTTGCTCCTTAAGTCAGAGACAGAGTCCATGAAATCAAATAATACACAGCACTGCTGTAATTTCTGACAGAAGAGGACTTGTTGTTCATTTGAAGTAGCATCTACCAAAGGAAAAAAGTCAATTAGAATTTACTGTTCTATAACATTTAGTGTATAGGCCAAATATGTAGTTTATTTAATATCACATTCATAGTATATCTTTCCTCAGGGAGTTCAAGGTAGCAGATACTGGAATCTCATCTAATTTGTGCTCAAAACACGCTAGGTTAGGATGAGTTATAGTGACTATGATCAAGTAGGACATCTTATTCAAATACATAACTCATCTAAACTAATACTAATTGTCCAACAACAGGTCTGATATTCCATTATTCAACCTATATAGTGAAACCATCTTATCTATGGAGTCCCTCTATACAGAATATAATTATTCAACAACAGGAACAGAACTACTAAAAATGCATTATGAATACTGAATTTAACTTTGGTCTTCTAGCCTAATCTTTAAAATGCTATTCCTGATACTGACAAAACAAATAAATTTCTGGAGAAAAAAGCTATTCTCCAAAGCACTTGAAGGCAGGGCAAGAAGCAATGGATGGAAACTATTCAAAAGAAGAGAACCAAGCTAGAACTAAGGACAAATTTCCTAATAGAACAATTAATCAGTGGAACTACTTGCCTCCAGAAGTTGTGGGTATTCCAACACTGGAAGTTTTAAAGAAGAGATTGGACAACCATTTGTCTGAAATGATGTAGGGTTTCCTGCTTGGACTAGATGATTTCTAAGGTCCCTTCCAACTCTTATTATTCTGTTATTACAGTCAATTAGTATGTATTGTCCTATGCCTCACAGTTTTCTCCCCCCCCCCCTTTTACAAAACAGAGAGATTGGAGAGGAAGGGACAAAAAGAGAGAAAGCAAGCACATAATGGGTAATACTCATTGTAAGGAATATGCTAGTGCAGGCTTTTTGCCTAATACACTTAGGGCTGTGCATTCCTTTTGATGTGTATTCCCCATTGTGTGCCTGCTTTTTCTCTTGCAATCCCTGCTTGCCTAATGAATGTAAATACAAACATTAATTCCCTTCTTGCTAATTATCTCAGGGCTTAGATAAGCATTTGAAAGGGTGGGGGAGTGGGGGAAAAGGAAAGCTGCAGTAAAATCTTAAGCAGTCACGTGATTTTCCATTTAGTATTATGCAATTGTCATAGCTAAACAAGAACTACCTACATGCTGAATTTTTTCAAGCAAAATTATTTAAAAATTGTTAATTGCCAAAATTATGAGAATTTTATATGAAAACATGATTCATCTATTTAATCCATTTCAGACTATTTCCCAATGTAAAAGCAAAGTTTAGAAATAAAAGAATTTCAACTGATCACTCTAATATCATAGGGTTAACTTTTTCACACCTTGAGTCTGTTGGTTTTGCTATTCTTGGTTTCCTGGCTTCCTCAGAAATTTAGCTCTTTCTTTTTCCTCCAATTACACAACTAGACACAAAGTTTGAAATCTCACTGCCAGTACAAAATATAATCAGCAATATATTTCTCTGTCTCACCTTCACCTATTTCATGGGGTTCCCTAAAAGAATAACTATTCATATTAGCAGAATAAGTTCAATCAAAAACCACATGAATCTGAATTTTGCCATCAGTCTTGGTTATACAAGTTAAATTTGGAAAAGGACTGTGGGCTAAAATTAGCAAGTAAATGACCTCAAATGATCGTTTGAAGTCAATTATAGCAATAGATTTAGAAATGAAGTGAAATCCTCCACAAGCCACAAAATGGAGTAGAGAATCAGACTCAGCTTCCAACTGGGTATAATGGCTGGGGCTGCTGTGAGCTGAAATCCAACAATTGTGGAGGGCTACAGATTTTGTATGCATATATGCATTAAAACTTTGAAATGTACAATATCCTTTTCCAATGCATACATAGCACACAATAAGATAAGCAAAATTTCTCCAAATATTTTGCCTATTTGAAATGAACACAGAAGTAATGTTGCACTCTTGAAAATAGGCATGCAACTCTAAGGTATACCGTATGTATTGTTATGTACATTGCTGGTACTGATGTTATATTTTGATTGTAAGCCATCTTAAGCCATTTGGATTCAATACCATATTCATTTTAAAATTAAATAATTGTCGATAATGAAAGAACTGCTTGTTCAAGCTTTATCAGGGTACCAATGTGCATGCCAAGGCTATTGGAAAATGACCTCAGGTATCTTATCAAATGAAAGATGTGGACACTGCTCGTTTTAGCACAAATTTCATTTTGAGAAGAGCTGAAAAAATGATGTTGGGGAGACTTCAACAAGGAACTGTGTCCTTTTGTGTTCTCAGTTCCATTAATAGAGGAAAAGAAAGTGTGAATTAAAACCATTCATTACAACAGGAGATTTAATTTCTCACTTTTGGTGTGGGGATTCAAAATAAATTAACTCATGAAAGATTGTCTATAACAATCTGCATGATTGGAGGGTTCAGTTATTACCTTAGACAATGACTACTCTCAAGCTCTAGAATACCACATTTTAAGGTAACAAACTAGAAATAATATAAAAATTGGGAAATCAGAATCATAGAATTGTACCAAAAGGAAATACAAATAGCTTTATTGTGGTCATTAACTAGCAGAAACCAAAAGGCAATAAGCACATGACATATTTATAATATATAAATATATATAAATATTTATAAATATAAAAAGTAAGGAAGTTTTATTGAACAAATAATATCACGTGGACAGTCTAAGAGATGACAATCCTTACACTGAAACAATGCATTTTATCCTGCATGACTAAAAACGTCACAACTGATTTTTCAATACTGAAATTCAGTATCCTGAAGCAATAAACAACAACAAACTATAAATTTAGATGAAACTGAAACTGCCAGCCAGGACAAATATATTCAAAAATGACTATGCTAAAAGAACAGAAGAACCCTATAGTGGAAAAAAAGGTTATTTTTAAAGGAAGGTTATTTCAGTGTAACCCTCAAGCTGCCAAACGCATGATCTATTTTGAGCTGTGCATGTTTTGTAACCACACTGTGGTTTCCAGTACAAGAGCAAAATCTAACTGGCTCAGGATATCTTCACATGAAGGTTATTAAAGACAGTCGCAAGCTTAGTCCCAGAACATGTTTGTGTTACATTCACATAATAAATTCAAATCTACAAGAAAATGCTGACAAAAGAGCACAATACTATGGGTTATATTTGCTTCTTCTAGAAAGTGTTAATGCCACAATGCATCTAAGGCGGCTTGCAGAATGCTGATAATTTTCATAAATTCTTGTCCAAGTAACTAAAGCAGATGAGGCATAGCCTTAGGATCAATACAACAAAGGCAAAAGTGCTGGAAAAGACATTAATTATTTTATGTCATGGATGTTTGCTTTTGCCCAATTAGCTAAATTATATACACTTTGTTTATGGGTGGATTTCTAAATAAGTTGTGTGCTGTTTTATCCTTTTCACAGAAAGTTGAACGATTTCATTCATATTTCTGACATTTTGTTTATTTTCATTCATTTTCAAAACTAAAGAAAAAGTTCTCAGTATTTTAATTTTTAAAACTCAAGTTCTAGAAGTACAAAAAACAATAGATAAATTATGCTGTGGTATGTCGTAAGGGCATAATAAAGTCCCTAATGTGAAAAATCTTAATATGAGTCCTATTCATAATTTAAATTACTGAAAATAATTTGATTTAATTTCATACTAATTTTAGTTTCCTAATATTTCTGCCTATATCTATTTTAAAATATATTAAATAAGTACATAACCATATATAAACATATTTTTGGAGTATTCTACACCTAGGGAGTTTTCTGAATACGCCTCTATTTTAGGGTTACAAAATGTGGTATCTCGGTGACTCAAGATTATTATTCTAGACATGATGTTGATAGAACAGGTTTCTTCTAGAGTTTCTGAGTCGGTGATGGTAAGTTGATGTTGATCAGATGGTTTGGATTTGGGCTCCTATTAACAATCTTAATGCTGCAACAGCATAATTTACCATTAGTAGTAGTATAATCTATGGGGCAAAACCAGATAAAATGCCAAACTAAATATCCTAACAGGATTATCGAGTGTTTCATCTTGGTTGTTATGGGCTGCTAAGCAACTAAGATGAGGATGCAGGTTAACGAAGAATGGAAAACAGACAGAAGGAAACAATTTGTTGCTAATGTTGCAAAGCATTTGCAAACTTTCTGACTTAACATTATGAGGGATTTAGACTTAATAACAATAGTCACAACCCATCTATTTAGAAGTACAAAAAAATCATAAGAATTAATATTAAGTAACATTTTATAGCAATCTCTACTAGAACTGCAAAAAGACAACTATAATTAAAATAAATAACATAATAAATGACAGAGGAATAATATGGGTGCTAACACTCAAACTCACATATAATTTATAGCTATTAGGTATCTAAGGACATCCTGCCTAGATTTCACAACTATTCCTAGATTTCAGTTTAAGAAACCTAAATATAAACTTTTAAGTTAGCCAGTAAATTTGAACAGTAATTTTCATCTTATTCAATAAATTATGGCAATTCAATTTTATGCCTGCACAGTTAGACTGTAGCACAACTTGAATGCCATAATCATGGAAAAAGAAACATAATACTATGCTGCCACACAAGATGTTGAAGATTTAAATAGAAGTTATTAATATGAAGATTGCCAATGGGCAGCTACTATACTTAGTTGTTAATGTTCACTGACATTTATTTTTTAAAAATCAAGTGTTCTAAGGAGGTCACTTCTTGAAAAACTCATGTTAACAACAGCCTCTGAAAAAACTACTGCACAAAAACAATTTTAATGAACCATACTTCAAAATATTACATATAAAGATACAATTATTTTCATTTCTAAAAAACAAATATATAATTTTCTCTTCCACAGAAATATAATAATACTTACATTCAGTAATATAACAATCAATTACTAAAATGTAGAAAAATGTAAAATCTCTTATGTTGAATTCAATTCCCAACTGAGACTCCATGTATTTCTCATGTTAATAACGAGACAAGTTGTTTGTCATTTTCTTCTTCCAGGGGTTTTTTGTTTTGTTTTCAAACTTCCCAGCCCTATGCAGCCTTGGTATTTCCCAGAATCTTCTTTCCAAATGCTAACCAGAATTGACCTTGCCTAGCTTTTTGAGACCAGCCAAAACTGGCTAGTTATTATGCAAGTAAAACAAACCCTATTAAAATAATTACATAAAAACAGGGAGCAATGTTCTGATGGAGCCATCTATATCAGGGGTCCACCACTCCCGGTCCATGGACTGGCACTGGTTTGCGGCATGCCAGAAACCGGGCCGCGCAAACAAGCGAAGACCCATCCATGAGATGCAGGCAACATGTGAAACCACGCCCCCTCCCATCCGGGGAAAAACCTCTCTCCACAGAACCGGTCCCTGGTGCCCAAAAGCTTGGGAGCCACTGATCTATATATTACTAAAATTCTGATTCCTGTAACCTTTAACTGGACGAAACATCACAGGGCAACACTTTTTGAACCAAGGTACCTCAAATAGGCTAACTTACAGAATGTGTCCAAATCTGACACCCATAATTACTGTGAATTGAAATTTGGCAAATCTTATAAAATATTTTATGACATAAAAATTATCATAAAACAGTTTATCACGTAACATAAAATGTTATAAAGGATTTCCTGTGCTGATGTTTTGACTGTGCTATACAGTTCAATGTGGGCTATTTTCAAGGCACACCTCTGAATCTATCCTAGCTTTTCCAATGAAGGCAGTACATTAGAAGCTCTGCCATTGTTAAAAGCATTGAGGAATCTGACAATATCTGTGAAAGGATGACTCAAAGGTCACGTGTTGTCTAGTAAAGATATAAAGCTACAATGCTCCTTGCAAATACTATCAATACTTCTTGGAATGTTCACAATAAGGAACATTCATTTGTTAATTCGTTTTCAATACACATTATAGCTATTGGGGCTTTAATTTTCAAGAACAGAATCGAGATGGCTACGCAGATTTGCTACACAGCAACAGCCATTTTTTCAACCTCTACCTCCAGCACAACAACCCTACATATCCCAGAAAATTATTACCAAGTCTAAAGGAATTCTCCAGGGGTAAGGCAAAGGAGTAGCTGCAAAGAACAAAGGGAGCCTGCAATTAATCTATCTATCTGTAGAAAGCATTTTGCCAGGCATTTGGGTGAGCGGTAGATGAGAGCTCCACTGCTATTGATAAGTTAACATTTTATCTTTGGGAGCTGGGTGGGGAGGAGTGAGGGTGGGTGAGGGGTGGCCTGTTTGGGAAGTTTGTTTTAATCTTGTAAGCTGCTCAGAATGACTTATATGAAATGGAGGACTGTATAAATCATATAAATAAAGTCTTAGTTTAAATAAGTCTGATGGATATTTTTGGTGGCGGGGAGAATATAGTTTCATTAATATACTGAAATATACTGCAGTGGTATCTTGGTATTTGTTGTTAATTGGTTCTGGGAAGCACAAAAAATACTAAAAATGAGTGCCAAACCAACCACGTGACTTACCATGTGACCTTTTGTTTCTGCTGGGAAGGACTTCTCTGTCCCTTTTCCTATGTCAGTGTCCTTCCCAATATGGCGGACTTCCTGTCCGCCCTCTGCAACCCCTCCCCCTTTTCCTATCACATCGAGTACCAAACAAACAATGAGTACCTGGACATTTTTGCATCAAAATGCATCAAGTATCAAACTGAACAAGTTTTGAAGCAGTTGAGTACTGAGGTGCCACTGTATTCTACAATTTAGAATTTACTCCAAGTCAAATAAACTCAATATTCTTTTGACCAAAAAAATATCTTCTGTGGTTTAAAAATGGTGTGAATGCAAATGAGTTATCTACCTTGATAGCAGAGAAAAGAGAGAACACTTCTCCCATATGTGGATGTCCAAATTTTAAACTAGAAGAAATAGTCCTAATAATCTCAGGAAAACTGTAAACTTTATCATTCTTCTGGTTCCTTTATTATAAAGCATAGGGTTTTTTTTTTCATTTGTATCACCTCATTTACAAATAAAAATAAACATCTGAGTTTATACTGTGATTTCAAAGTCAGTGGTGTCTCCCGCAAAACGCAATCCCAACATAGTAACATAGGTATCATCACACAAATGCCACCTTCTGTACTTGCATCGTAACCTCTGACACAACATGGCATTTGCATGAGATTGTTACACATTCTTCATCATTTGGATCCTTGCCTGCCTTGCCGATGCCACGATGGAAGCTGCAGTGGAAACCATTCCTAAAGGCAATGAATGCTTTTTAAAAGGGTGTGACTTTAAAATCAGTTGTCCTTTTCAATTCATTCAATTGCAGATGTTCCACTGAGAAATTATGCTATTTTTTGGACTTTTCAATGACCACAAATTTAAATAGAATAAGAGTTTGGTATCAATCATTTTCAATGTTTATGTGTAGTGATTATTATTATTTAATTTCATATAGACACACATGGATAGTTTACCAAATGTAATTCATAAACAAAATAAAATAGTCCATATTACTAGAGTAACCATTAAAATCAAGTACAACTACCCGTCCCATGAACATATTAACCCGAGACCTGGCACCAAAGCCAGGTTTTAAAAACACTGAGGAACCCCAGGATAGAAGACACCATACCCTAGGACAGGGGTCTCCAACCTTGGCAACTTTACGACTTGTGGACTTCAATTCCCAGAATTCCTCAGCCAGCCATGCTTTAATGGATCCTATGATCCATCCAGGAACAACAGCTACTTAGGCACCAGAAAAAGCACAAGATATTTGTCTTAAATGGAAGTAATGGTGCCTTAAACCTCAAAACCTAGAAACCTCGATTTTTCCAGTTTAAAATTGTTGACCTTTGCTGGCTGAGGAATTCTGGGAGTTGAAGTCCACAAGTCTTAAAGTTGCCACAACCTAGATCCCTTGCATGTGCCGTTTACAGTAGGGTTCGCACTTCTATGAGTATCTAATGAGTAGACAACATACAGTATATAAGACAAGGGAACTTTAATAAAAACATTGATATGTTGAGAGACTTTGTTAAATGAGATCAAGATATGCTACGCTTACAGCACTCCTTGGTCTATGAAACCATTCACTCTGTCATAAGAAAAATAAAGCTAGTACCGGTATGATATGACTTATTTTTGAAAAATCAATGATGACTCCTAATAATCCTAGTGACTCCTAGTATTCATTCTCTTCCTAACAGACATGGACTTGACAATCCATTCAAGTATCTTTCAAAATACAGATGTTAACCTAGTTGGTCTGTAGTTTTCCAGATCCTCCTCCTCCTTTAAATATTGGAATTTAAATTTCTTTTGTATATTCCTCCAACAATTTATCAATTCTCCAGGAGTTTTCAAAGGTTTTAGATGATAATTCTGAGAACACTTCCACTGGCTCCTTCAACAGCCTGGAATATATTTCATCTGGCCCTGAAGACATATGTTTATTTAAGGTGGCAGAGAGAATTCCTAGAATCCTTTTCTCTGAGCTGTGTTCCCCCTCCTGTTTTCCTGAGGAATATTAAAAGTGGCTCTCTCCCTCTCTTTGAGAGAAGACAGATCCAAAGAGAGCAGTTCCACCTTCTTCCTATTTCCTGTTATTACTTCCCATGTTTCCTGTATAACAGACCAACATCCTAATTGACTTTACTTTTATTTTGGATCTACTTTTCCCAAAATTGTTATTCTATTTTGCATTCCTCACCAGATGCATCTCATTTTAACTTTAATCTCCTTCCTTTATTCCTGCTGTTTCAAATTACCAGTCTGTATCCCCCCCCCACCTTAACTGTTAGTCCCTAACTGCCATTTTCTACACATTTCTTTTTAGTTTTCAGCTTTTTATTCATCCACACAGACCTCTTAAGTCTTTTCTTTCTATTTTTCCTTTTTTGTGAATTGTTTGTTTGTGCTTGTGCTTTCAGTACCATATTTTTCAAGATGTTCTATCTCTCTTGGGGTTATTTATCTATTAGGATTTTGAGCATTGAATCTGCTTTCTTGAAGTCAAATTTGAATACATTTATAAATTGAGAGAGAGAAGGGTTATGTAAGGCCACTACATGAAAGTTAAAAGATCTACTAGGGAAGGCAATTTTTTTAGTGATACAATATCCCCCAAACTGACTCTGCTATATGACATTGACTTTGTGCAATTTGTTTGATCAAAAATTGTCAGGAAAGGCTTGGGCTTTACATGGTAATTATCCCATTTCCTTAGGGAGGCTCTCCTTAAGGCAAGAACAACTGATCTACTTCAAATGGATTTAGATTCTTAAGAAAAACAAAACTGGCATTTGGCAGCTAGCCAAAATCACAAGCAAGGAGTGATTTTCTCACTGTTTTGTTACTGTAACTTCATGAAAATATGCAAAGGCAGACATCTAGATAAAATGTGTGATAGGGCTGACATTAGTCATCATTTCAATTAGTATATAACATTCTGCTGTCAAAAAGAATTGCCACATCTTACACCAAGTTACACTGTCCTGATTACATACCACAGAGGTATAAAATGAATCTACTGTAAATAAATATGTATAGGAATGACCACTAAATGACCACAAATCAAGTAAATGATATAGTATGGGTTTCCAATAAACAGCAATAATTTAGCGCAGAATTGGTCAAGATGAATGGCACAATATGTTCTACTATAAACAGTAGTATTCATCCTACATATTTTAAAATCTGATTTTTTTTTTTACCATTATACACGCTAAATGCATATCCCATATTTATGTCTGCATTCTTCTATAAAACTCCATTTTTAGGACCCTGTAATCTTTCCATTTGGGGTAGAATTGAGGGGACTGAATGGAGCTGAGCATTTACTGGTCAGATGCCCTTCCTGGGTTATGGCTATGCAGAGGTCACAGCAGATATTTTTTCTTTGCACCCTAGGAGAAAAACATCTCCTGCTCCCTAGGATTTAACTCTCAACTTTCCAAGTGGGAGGCGAGAGTTTTCACCACTAAGCCACCACGCTGCTCATTGCATTACTCTTCTATAGAGACTAATTAATTCCCCACGCAGAATGTTAATTGGGGAATGAAAATTCAATTCAATCCCACTTCTTCATTCATCTTATATTTTTTAAAATTCATCTCACATAAATAGATCCCAGGATGTAACTAACTTTTTTTAAAAAAAAAAAATCACGAAATTGATCTCGCTGCAGCATCCAACAATAGTCAGCCAGCATTGATGGATTCCAATTGCCCTGATACCGGTTTTCCATTGTGGCAATATCCTGATGAAACCTTTTGCCATGTTCATCATAGACTGCACCTAGATTTTCAGGAAAGAAGTCCAAGTGTGAATGCAGAAAATAAATCTTCAGTGACATGTAGCACTTCATGGTCTTCATGCTGTAAAAAGTTTGTCAAATAGCTGCATGTAGTTTGATGTTCTGCCAAGAAAATTCTCAACGACATCCTTGGATGCTTTCCAGGTGATTTTTCTCTGGCCCCACTAACAGATCTTCAAAGCACTTGTCATTGATGACATATCTCATCTGCGGACCAACAAAAATGCCTTCCTTAATCTTGGCATCAGTTATTCTTAGAAACATCTGTCTCAACAAAAACCTTCATCTTTCTTGTCCATCGCTTTTACAGAATTTTTCATCAGTCCAAGTTTTATTTGGAATGGAGGAAAAAATATCTTTGTAAGGTCATCAAGTGGTTTATGTGCCATGATTTTCTGCCCTGGAACCAAATTATTTCAGAATGGCCATTTGTTTTTAATGTAATGCTACTCTCTTCATGGCTATCCCATTTACATATGTAACAATGGTACTTGGTATATCTGAGCTGTATTCCAAGCAGCAGAGCCACTACTTTTACATCGCCACAGATATTCCACTTGTACTTGGTGTACTGGATGTGCCTTGACAACAGTTCCATGTTTCCACAAAGCAACTTATAATGCAAGCAAAAATTAGTAGCTTTAAAATATATGCAAAAAGAAACTGCAAAAAGAGAAGACTTCTATAGAATGGTACATAATAGATTGAATTGCAGTTATTTTTATGATTAGGCTCAAAAACCTGTAGAATACACCCCAAGTATTCAGGAACAAATCCTTGTTGTCCAGCATTATTTTTGGATTTAATAATCTAGAAAATGTAGATGGTAAGAGTAGTTTAGCTTTACTTAGATGTTGAAGAAAATGTACCCTATCAGAATCAAATCGAATTTATATAAAATGCTCTCCTTTCAATGTATATTCCCACTGTATGTTCAGCACTAAGGAACATAAAAAGAAAAAGATAAGCCACGTTGATCACAGAACAAAATCCATGTTAGAGCAAAACTTTTATTAAGAAAACTCAAGGTTACAAAGCCATATTTAGAAACTCACTCACCTCCATTATAATAAATCCATAACATGCACCCCCATTCTATCTCCTCCGTTTTTACCAAACCCTGTGCCAAAGCACTATTTATGTATAAACATAATAATTTGACACTTTACCTTGTTCCATAGGTCAATCTACATCAAGCTGATATACCCAGATATGCTGGGACTACTAATTACTCTTAGCCAACAGAGTCTAACTTAAAATTCTGGAACTATAGTTCCAACACACCTGAAAAGCACCAGGTAGGGGAAATCAAACTTAACTGCAGACTTCATAATCTTCCTTATTTTTGCCATTTTCTCAGGACTGCAAAAAGACAATATGAAACATTTGTAGAAGACCTTATCTAAGACTGGTGAGGTACATGTAATAGATACATGATAAATTCTGACTTCTTGCCACAAACAAGGACTCCCAGAGTCCTTCGGGAGTTGGGCGGCATATAAATTTTATAAAATAAATAAAATAAAATAAATTTCTTTCCATATTTAAACTATAAGTTACTTGTTACAGGAAACTAAAGGTTAAAAAAGCTCAGCTGCATGTCTTTCCTGCATCTATGGAAAAAAATTATTCTTTGAGAAGAATAATACTTTGAGAAGATTGATATTTTATCAATCCCAATTATTATCTTTTAGCATGATTTATAATCCATTATAAAGATGCAATTCAATAAAATCATCAATGTTTATAATAGTACATATATTACATTTCAGCTCTATTTTTTTAAATAGAAACCAAGTTAATGTTTACAAGATACTTCTTTACAACATATAATATACAACAAACAATTGGAACTAATTCACAAGCATCAGAATGACAAAAAAGATGGTACCATTATTCCATATGTTAACTAAAACTTCTAGATGGATTCCTCAACATACAGGGAACATAATCAGGTAAAACAAATGTTGGTTTGGTGTGATCTCTAGCTACTGTTTTAAACCATTAACAGCCTCTCTCTTTTGAGTTCTGTAGAAACAATTTAGAAAGAAGAAACAATTTCGCAGAAATTGTATCAACATCACTACCATCTTGCTCCTTTCAAAGAAGCTCACTGAGAATGATATAAGTATCTCTTCTAAGGATTTCTATGAACTGAAGGGACTTCAGGAAAAGGAAGAATGAGAAAACTGAGGTGGAGATTTAATTATGCCACTGCTTGTATGAATGATATCTGTCCTGCAGAATTACTGTCCCTCTGTAGCATGCCAGTCTGCAATGCTACCATCTTTCCTAAATTTAGATATTTATTAAAGGATGTTGATAGTTGACAAGTTAATGTTATAAAAATTTTATTTTATTTTAAACTATCATATAAACTGGGAAAATACTAGGAACTTTCCAACAGAATAAATCCAAAGATATTTAATCAATCAAAAATATTAATCTTGTTCACTCTACAGGTAGGTGAGCAAATTACAGTGGGGTACAACTGCTACATGTGTTCTGTGCCTACTCTTCAATCATTTGTTTCCTTTTTTGATTAGTAGCCAATATATAAAAGATAAACAGTCAGCTCCCAAAATACACAACAAAAAAGTTATTAAAGTGCATGCATCTCAATAGATTACACAACATTAAACTGTAAACGTACCACAATAATGTTATCAGGATTTAAATAAGAGTTACATCCTGTAATAATTACAATAAACTCTACAAAGAGAGTAATGGAGATCCAGTTTGATGTAATGTTTAAAGGCACCAAACTAGAAATCAGAAGGCCATGAGTTCTAGTCCTCCCCTAGGCACAAAGCCAACCAGGTGACCTTGGGCACCCACTCTCTCAATTAGCCCTAGGAAGGAAGCAATGGCAAACCACTTCTCAAATCTTGTCAAGAAAACTGCAGTGACTTATCCAGACAGGAGTCAACATTGACCTGAAGGCACACTCCCCCCCCCCACTACAAAGAGATGAACTCTACATTTTAAATGTTTTACCATTACCACTTTTTTAATGCATGGAGGGAAAAACAACATATTACAATAAATGGAAGTTTCGAAGTACCCGTTAGGAAACACAATCTATTTTGTAAAACCACCAGTGCTTATGAAACTTAAACTGATGTCCTACTAACTTCTCACAGTGATTACCAAATCAAAACTACTCCACTTTCAGTACTGTGCCAATTCTGCAGATCATCTAGTGCAACCCACAAACTGTCAGTATATGCATACATTATGATTGTATGTATCAGTAATGGAGATACTGGCACTGATGATGTTACCTAGTTTGGGTAATGAAACCTCTGCAAGAAAACAACCAAGGACCCCTTGATTCTATATACGCCTTCACATAAAATGCATAATAGTAAATGTAAGTTATTATAATGGCAAATAACCTATTACAATACAGCAATAAAATTATTCAAAACAATGTTTCAATTCATGAAATGCAACAGAATCTGTATTAGTTTCATATATTAAAGTCTGAAGAGTGAAGCCTGTACTTGAGATATTTAAATATTTAAATGCTCAGTCTGAACTACAGGTAGTCCTTGACTTCCGACCAAAACTGAACACAAAATTTATGTTGCTAAGTGAGACAGTTCTTAAATGAGTGTTTCTTCATTTTGTGAACTTTCTTGCCACAGTTGTTCCACAGTTGTTAAATGAATCTGGCTTCCCCATTGACTTTGCTTGTCAAAAGGTTGCAAAAGGTGATCACATGACCCCGGGACACTGCGCCTGTCATAAATATGAGTCTGTTGCCAAGCATCTGGATTTTGTTCACATAACCATGAGGATGCTGCAATGGTTGTAAGTGTGAAAAAATGGTCTTAAGTCATTTTTTTCAGTGGCATTGTAACTTTGAACTTTCACTAAATGAACTGTTGTAAGTTGAGGACTACCTGTATAGTATAAAACATGCTATTAGTACATGGCATCTATTTTAGTACTTAATATCCAATTCACATTTCTTTCTTTTATTAAAATTACTTCTATTAAAATATGTGTTGGTATTTAGAAGTAAAATCTCACATTTAGGCCTACAAGTGTATAAAATTATGTTTTGTCTTACAATGCACCAGCTATATAAACCATGAAGGAAGAATAAAGAAATGTGCAGAAATATATAATAAACAATTATAAGAGCTTGTATGAAATTAATGGATTATTTGAACATGAATTCTAGTAATAAATTTAGCATAGTGCTCCAGTTTTAAAGACAAATAAGCTTTTTAGATTATTATTTTTTAAGCAAACAGAAGCAGCTGCACAGCAGGATCAGGAAGAAAACAATAAGCACACGATTTCTAAAGCAGAATGGAGAAAAAAGAACAGCTTGAACTCTGAACAAACTTCGCAGGCTTTGCTCTAAATAAGGCCCAAATCTATCCAGTTCCTCTTTTATCCCCAACCCTCCTGAATAACCAATTGTTATCAGCATCTATCTACCTGTATAACCGTCAAAAGAAATGTGAAAACACGGATACTTTAGACGAGACCAAACGAGCGCTTAATCCTATCAAGTGCAAGGTTCTCGACGAGAAAAAAATAATGAAATGTTTAGGCGAGAGCCGTCCGACAAAATGTTGAAAGGAAAGGCTGTTCTCCCCCCCTTTGAGAGGAAAGGAGATTAAAAGGTGGGAAAGAGCGTGGAGAAGAAGTTTCTCTCCAAGTGTGAACGCGAAAAAGAGAGAAGCCAGGGAAGGCGCCAAAAGGAGACCACGGGGCTCCGCCAGGAAGCGGCCGCCCACTCGAGAAAGGCCCGGGAAAGCCACCCTCCCCACCACTGGCACCTGCAGCCCCAGGCCAAGCGCGCCGCGACGCCTCGTGGACCCGGGGAAATTTACCTTTGAGCTGGGGCAGCGGGAAGAGCTCCACTTGGCTGCTCTGGCTGCGGAATTGCGACGAGCCCTGCGACCTCTTCTGCTTCTGAGCCTTGCGCACCGACCTCCGGGTGAAGCCATCTACTTTTTCCGCGGCGGTGATCGCCGTCGACATGGCGGGGCTCGCAGGAGACACAGGCGGGCCCGTTTCTTCCTCGAAACATAAACTCCACGCCGGAAACTGAAAGCAAAGCAGCGGCGGGTCGCGCTGGGTCGCCCCTTAATGGAACATCTCCCCGGGGGAAGAAGGGAAGGAGAGACGCTTTGGAGCCGGTGCCCGAAAGGCTTGTACAAGGGGTCCAAACTTGGGGAGAGATTCCCTTGGGGGAGGCGGAAGAAGCCTCCGAGGGGACGGGCTTCCGATTCGACGGGAGGCTTGTTAATCCGATGCTGTCCGCAAAGGGAGGCTCCAAATCCGATCCTCCCGAAGTTTAAAAAAGACGGGTCGGCGATACCACGCTGCGTCAGGCAGGCTCCCCAGGACGGAGCCGCCCCAGCTGCACCAACAAGACTCCGAGGAAAGTTTTCTACTCCGCCTCGCGGTTGCACCGCCTCGCCTTCGCCGCCCGCCCGCGAGCAGCAAACTTTTAGCAGCGGCGCGCGCGCGGAGTCGACTGCGCGGGGGAGCTGTCTCAGAGGTCGCCCGAGTCGCCCTGCCAGGAGCTGCCGGGCAAGAGACGGAGCTTAACAAAGAGCCGGAGGAGAAGCCCCGGAGAGGCCGGGCGGTGCAGCCTTTCAGCCCCCATCGGGAGCTCCCTCGGACTCTCGGGCCAACATCCCGTGGCGCTGCTTTCTTCCTGCTCCGGTAGACGCCGCTTCCTCTTTCCTGGAGCTCCGGAGGCCCGGCGAGGCGCGACGTAACCGCGAGCAGGGCGAAAGCTCCCGCTTCCAGAACCAGCGCGCAACCTGCTGGAAACGCTCGAGCAACAAGGACAAGAAGAGTTCCGAGTCTGGAGCGGAGGCGGGGCCAGAAGCAGCGCCAGAACTCGGGAATAGGGGAGGGGATTAACAGGGGGGGGGAAAGGAAGCTGTTTGGAACAACCGTTAAGAGGAGGGCCGGCCGAAGGACGATTGACAGGAGCACGCAGCCAATTGAGAAACGCGAGGTCTCCGTATTACCATAGAAGGCGGAACAACAGAAAGCAGCCGGCTTTACAGGAGACCAAGCGACTGACAGCAGAACGGCCCAACGTGAGAAGACTGAGGGTGGGTGTCGCAAGAGGAAAGCGATTGGGTCCTGGAGCAGCGGGGGGCGGGAAGAGTGGGGGATGCCAAGCCGGGAGGGGGTGGAGTGGGGGAGAGGTTGTTTTCAGTTCCTTTTGGCAAAAGAGCCGCTTCGGTGAGATTCCTCTGCGATTGTTGAGCGTGCTGTGGAATGCTCTCTACTCCGAACCTTCCCTTGTTTTCGCAACGGGCCCTTTCCGGCTATGTATTGGTTGCCTCCAACTATTATATGGCGACGTTTCATCTTCGCCTGCTTTTGCGAGTCTAGCCGGTGCGCTGAGTTTAGGGTTCGGAAGAGACCAGGATCTGGAGCAGCGTCTCTCAATCTCAGAACTGGGTGGACTTCAACTCCCAGAATTCCCCAGCTGAAGATCATTGGACTGAGTTGACGTCCACGCAGTTCAAAGGCTCTGAGATTGAGAAATACTTGATTGAACCTTGGGGTTATTTGAGCAAACCACCTCCTCTGACTTCGGTGGATTTCTCTGCTTCCAAAAACTCGAAGTAAAAAAAAAAAAAGGCAAGAAAATGGGTAAGGCTACCGTATCTGAGCTCCAAAAGGACGGTCGTGCAAGCTCCACGCTGCCATGTAGCAGCCTAAAACATGGAGAAGAAAAGAGGGAAACGGAAGCCAACCATCATCATAGAATTTACATCATCATAGATTTTACAGTTCTATTGTAGAACATTGTAGAATGTTCTACAATAGAACTGTAAATGGGCAAAGAGCTAAATGTGTTATGCAACCGTAGGTGTCCGCTAAGGGGATTAAATGACAAAACTTAAATAATGTATGTGATTATTTCTCCGTTTTTAATTCCGATTTACAGATTTGGGAAGGTGTAGGCATCTTGGAATTGGCTTTTGCAGTGGCCTATAAAAACCCTATAAAATAAATGAATCAACGTTGACATAATCATGCGAATGTCATACGTATTTGTATCAGATACTAAGATGTATCCTTGGTGGCATTTGTGTGATGATGTCACCATGTGTGCACGATGTCTTTGTAGCTTGCAGTGGTTTATTTCTGGCAAGCTTTACTGGCATTTATTTATTGAGATCTAATCTCACACCCCATTCAGCATCCTAAATGATGGGATGGTTCCACTCTGCTCGTCCGCATCTTGGCTGAGAATTGGAAGATATAAAATCTCAACTCATGTGGAAGATACAATCTATATCAATATTGTTTGCAGCAAGTGAAAGATAAAATTCCTGCAGAGCCAATAAAATATATCATGAATTTAGAAAGTATATCTTGCTGTATATATTTAATCTATTTTAGATTCTAACTTGAGCTATATCCATTAAGAACACAAGATCAGGGTATCCTGTTATTCAATATATCACAATGAAGTTGCACTAATGGAACACTTCTTAATGTAACTTTCCGAAACTGAAAAGGCTGTACTTCAAGTCAATTCATTTATTTTACTAGAGTTTTCATGCTAAATCTTCAAATTTCACCTTGAAGAAATGACTATAGTAAAGGTCAGTGCCATCTTGTCAAGGAATTTAGTCTGAAAATGGTGTATATCCACTAAATATCTCAAACTTGATTGCCATTAATCTTAATAATGTTTTTCTTTCATTGTTTTCCTCTTAATTTACTGGTGAAATTGAGACTGTCTTTGTCATGTGAGTTTCCCTGCTTTATTTAGTGGGTATGTATCTAACATTTCTGCCTGGTGATTTCTTGAGCCTGTGAGATTCAACACTGATACCAGTTCATAGCAGTTCTTAAAAGGAGCACGGGGTCATGTGATTAAAATGCTGGGTTGACAATGTGCGAGCCCGCATTCGAGATCCGAGTGCTGCTGTGTGACAGGGTGAGCTCCCATCGTTCGCTCCAGCTCCTGCCCATCTAGCACTTTGAAAGCATGCAAACTTGAGTAGATAAATAGGTACCACTTCAGTGAGCATATAAATGGGGATATGAAATGAGCCCCCAACCAGGCATTCCCTGGGCAATGGTGATGTAACCAGCTAATCCTTTCACCCCAGAAACACCTTGATGCTTCCAACATGGATGGGATGGGATAGCAGTTCTTGCAGAGCTAAACTGTGGACACAGCTGTGGTTTTCCCCCCCTAAAAAGACATAGGAGAACTCAGGATTTGTCAGATGGGAAAGATCAGGTCCACAATTAAATTGATGTAATAATGCTACTCACACCTATGTGCAGGAATATTCTGAACTAATAGTTAGCACCTGCTAGGTGTTAGATAAGGGTCAGTAGAATTCAAGGGGGGTGAGTTGGACACACACATATACAGAGGGGGGGAGGGAGGGGGAGAGAGAGAGAGAGAGAGACCAGTTTTCACTTCTGCAAGATAGATAGTTATCCAGCTTGTTCAAATTCAGGCCCCTACCAAAACATTTTGATTAATCATGGCAATTGCCATATTATAATACCAGTCAAGTATCATGGCTATTAGTTTATATGTTTTAATATGTTTCAATCTTTTCAATGTATATGCTTTACTGTATTTTAAATTGGATGGGCTTATATTTTCTTCAATGAATCCAGTTTGATGTAGTAGTTAAGGGACTAGCCTAGAAGTCAGGAGACTTATGTGTTCTAGGTTTCCCTTATGCATGAAAGCTGACTAGGGAGCTTTGGGTGAGCCACTCTTTTTTTTAACCCAATCCACTTCCTGAGTTGTGGGGAGAATAGGAAGTGGAAGAATTAGGAACATTTGCCACCTTTAGCTAGCTAGATAGGTAAACAGACAAATGTGGGATAAAAGTCTAATAATAAAAAATAATGGTTCAAAACAATTCAAATTTTTTGTCTATGTGCAATATCAGCCAGAGCCATAATGCTGAATCAGAGCTATAGAGTAATTTAAAACAAAACCCATTTCATTTAATAAAAAGTATTGCACACCAAGGTTTCCATAAATAACTTCCCTATATATTTCTAACAAGGCCTTCAGCAGACTGGCCAAAGGCTCTAGAAGCCATTGTCCTGTGTGCTACTTGTCTGAGTGCAGTCAGCTACAGTCAGCTTCAACTGCAATCACTGTTGTGATCTGTATCTCTGTATACAGTCTGTATAAATCAGATTGTAACTGTCTGCTGCTCTTTTTATATTTATCAAAAGTTCCAGTTCATCTGATGGTTCAAAGTGATATATGGATTATAGGCATGTAGGTAGACAGGATGACAGGATAGATAGATTGATAGATAGATAGATAGATAGATAGATAGATAGATAGATAGATAGATAGATAGATAGATGATAGATAACACAATCCAAACAACACAATCCTTTTGAGAAAATATGTTAATGCACATGGTGAAAGTAAGTTTTTTTAAAAATGTTTTAAATAATGATTGTGTTTATTTTTAGAATATCCTAGATTGGCTTTCTATTGTTTTTTTCATTTGCTGTTGGTTTTGGCCTAGTTTAGTTTTTATTTTGAATACTGTATTGTAATTTTGTTATGTTTTGTATTGACGCTTTGTTTCTTCAATGAAAAGAAAGATCAGTGCTAACACAATGCAGATATTAGATGCAGATAGGTATTATGGGTCTGAAACAGATAGTTTTGCTCTTTCTTTATCTTAACACAGAAATGGCACTTCATGTACTATTGGTGAAATTTGTATTATTTCTGAGAACTAATTCATAAAAGTCAGAGTACAGAGTCTGTGTGGATGCAATGTATGGGGGGGGGAAGCAAACATATCAGAGGAAACTATTTTTTTAAATCCCTATTTCTTTTGCCTTTAGTTCATCACTTATTTTTAAATTGTATTATATGTATTAAATAAGACTTTATCTGCAAACAAAAGCTTATAAAATACTCGTATTGAGTATTTTAAAAGTATTATTAAAACTTAGCAAAGCTAATCAACCTGAATGAGAGTCAAGCCCACATCCATCAACAATAAATTGCCTAATATATAATATCAATACTGTAACACACATTCAATATTTGTTGATTTGTAAAATTTAAATCTGTCATTTCCCCTGTCTTTTAACAAGGGATGCTAGGAATGGAGGAAAACACATGAGAAATAGCATTCCTGCATGGCTAGGGCATCATTTCAACTATACCACTAGCAGTTATCTGAGTAGTGTTGGCACATCAGACTAGCTCCCAAAAAGCAGGTGAAATGTTAATGCTGCATTGTAAAGCACAATAATATGCTTTGATTAAATGGTAGACTGACTGCCCAGAATTCCCAGTAAGTAAATTTTCCCAGCAACATGTGTAAATCAGGACTCATAATCTATCGTGTATGCTATCAAATATCACAGCTTGTCTCACGTAGGCAAGCTACAGGAGTCAAGTAAAAAAAACCAGATCAGCTTTACTTGCGTAGTTATGCCACAAAACTGACAACATGAGGCAAAGTTTTGGGGAGACAGAACATGGGATAAACATATTCTAAAAAAAAAAAATCAATATTCCTCCATGCCAAACCTTTATCTAGAGCTATCCTTGGGTCATAACTGCCTATCCCAATTGGACTAATGGTCTGAATTGTTTAGTTGCATTATGATATACAGATGGTGTCAAGTTCCTTGAGGGAGGAAATGGATAATAAATTTGAGTCTAATGCATATTGGAATGAAACCTCTTTAGGTTTAGATACTTGATTGCCTTTTCTCAATGTGAGACTGAAATTTATCCTCCGATCCAGTGGGGTTTAGAGCCAATCCTTCTTTCTCCAATATTTGATTATGATGATGATGATGACAATGGTAGGTGTTTTTGAGTTTTAGAGGTTTGCATGATGGACATTTCTACCCTAAGATGCTCTAGCACCCAATTTAACTCCCACATATGGGGTGAGATGGAGTGCTGGGACCTTGACACTAGCACTGTAATTATGGTGCTTGGTCTAGTGCATTTCTATTATTTTAATGCCATCTTCTGATTTTCTGTACTGTACATTTCCTACCCTCCTGCAGAACGAATGAGTAGAAGATACTATGGCAATTCTGCTAGCAGAGTGGGAGTATATCACTCTGCTCCCATCCAATATAATTAGAGTATAGAATTGCTCAGTTAAGTACAGCCTTGCTTAGTTAATCCTCTCCAATAATCTCTTCAATTTGCATTTTGATCTGTAACCTTGGCTTTGCTGCCTTCACCTGTTGTCATTTGTATTTCATGTGATTCTGCCATTGAATAAATATTGCCAGGGAATGGATTGTTTAAAAGACCAATGTTGGATTTTTTCTATTCTAAAATCATTAATATTTAACCAATACTCTTTCCCTTCAATCTATAGATTATAAATCCTAATAATTTGATGTACTGCCATTTTACAGGAATAGAAGATGTCTTTGTACAAGTCCAATCTGGTGAAGCATTTATATTGTTTAACAATTACGACTTAAGTTTTCTTTTTAAAATGCCACCAATAAAACATGCATAACTTTGTAATTGTAATTTTTAAACTCTGAATTTATTGCTTTGAAAATGCAATTGCAATTGCTCTAATAATTCAGGTGTCAAATTCCTTTTAATGCTTCTTTTTATAGAATATGGGTTATAGCAAAAAAAAGTGTTTTAATTAAGGCTGACTTTAATATCTCTCTGTTAAATATAGTAACAACATTTTGTCATTACATATAATAACCAAAATAGGCCAGATCAACTTTCTCTAGCTTTGTCATCTATTCATTTATTTTTAGCATTTCCTTTGTGACAGCTAACCCCAAATGGTTTAGCAAATAGAGGATCTACAATAAGTACGATTTTACATGAGTGATATAAGCACAATTGTAGAAATTGGTACATACTTTATGGTTTTTTTAAGGAGAACCATTAAACGAAAATTAGTGTGCTGTGTGAAATCGATCAGTTACTGTCCTAAAGGAGAGCTTTCACAACATACTGTTTGTTTGTTTTTCTCTATCCTTGCTTGATATATTCAATTGGCTTTCTGTCCTAGAGATTGTTTTTTACAGGCTCAATCCACCTCTCTCTCTGCTTTTTGTCTTAAAGAAATAGTAAGTTAAGAAAATATAGTAAATATGAAACTGAAACCCAATAGCAATAGCATTCAGACTTGTATACTGCTGTATCTATGCCCCCAACAGTCTGGGTCCTCATTTTACCAACTTCGGAAGGATGGAAGGCTGAGTCAACCTCGAGCCCCATCAGGATCAAACTTCAGGCTGTGGGTAGAGTTAGCCTGCAGTATTGAATTCTAATCACTTGCACCACCAGGGCTCAACATCAAACCCAGCAATCTGTTTATATAATTCTTTTCCTGAGTGCAGTCCAGTGCCATGTCAGGGGGGGAAAAACCTTGCTTGATGCAGTTTACAGTATTTAAATAAAACCTCTTAAGGTTGCATCTCAAAGTGTTTGACACATAATGGTTGGGTTCATTAATTATATCAAATCAGGGATGGCAGTTTTTTTTTGTCCACAGGGCTGCATTTCTTCCTGTGAGACCATACCTTTCTTTCTGGGTCTAGGACTTTATGAGGAGTTCTCAGGACATTCAATGAGGAAAATCAGCCTGATTCTTAAAGGATTCCCAGAGTTTTTAATGATTGTTCTATTTAACTTAATGTAATTTTTTCCCATCCTGTTTATCCAGACTCCCCCCCCCATGCATTAGAATAATTGGGGGTTGCTTTTTTCTTCGCAGGTGATATTTGGAAGAGGGCAAACAAAGCTGAGGGATCCCTCAATCTGTTTCCTTAACTTGTGAATTTGGAAAAACAAAATAGGAAAAGAAGTACAGCAAATATGCATATTGTCCTCTTTGATTTCTATAGGGAATATATTATAAGAATGGCAGGATAGGGAGACATAATTGGACTCAAAACTGGAGATTAAAATACTAACAGACTGAGATACGCAGATGATATTACTTTCTTAAAGTAGGGAAAATTAAGAAGAGCTCACTATGGAAGTAAAAATAGGAAGTGAGAAATCTGGGTTATTATTAAATATTGTGAAGACTAAGGTGGTATAAAATAAACTCATAGTTGATGGGGATGTACCTGGTAGATAGCTTGGTTTTCTAGGACTCAAGAATAAAGAGAGACAGGTACTGGAGAAGTAAAGAAAAGATTAATTCTAGCAAGAAAGACAAACCAGATCATGAAGAATAAGAACATTTCACTGGCTACAAAGATTGTAATATTTAAAACGGAGGTGTTTCCAGAAGTAATGTACAATGTGAAAATGGGACACTGAAAAGGAATGAAAAAAGATAGTTGTGTACTAATTATGATTCTAGAAGTAGTTGTTAAGACTAACAAGGATTGCAAGAAGAACCCATAAGTACTGGAGCAAATAAAAACTGATTGCTCCTTGAGGCAAAGATCAGCAAGCATACCTTGGGCATGTGATATGAGCAGGTAATGGCCTAGAAAAAATATTATGCTTGGCAAGACTGGGGAAAGCAGATGACAGGAATGGATAAGCCAGATAAATAGAATCAAAGAAATTGCTAGTATGTCTTTAGAAAAACACAGGGTTTTTTACAGAGATGAGGTGAACATATGTCCACACAATCGCCATGCACTAAACTCTGGCCTCTAACCATTATATCCCTATAGTTGTTTAATAAGATGGTTTAATTAGTAGAAAAAGTTGAGATTGTCATTATTTTTCAGTCTAATTTACCTCATAGGACTCTTGTAAGGATAAAGGAGATGGATAGAAGGAAAGAATGATGTATGCTGCTTTGGTTCCTGGCGAACAGTTAATATATGTAAATATAGCATTCCTGACTTCAGTCTTAATAAGAGTAACAATTAATAACACTTAATAATTTAAGAATAATGTATGTATATGTCCTTCTCTAGGGTTCTAGTTTGGAAAATTGTAGGCTAGGGCTATGGTTTTAAAAAGATCTTAAAAATAGCAGCTTATCAGTTACTTAACTCCACTTTCTGTTCTGGGTGTGGCCTTTTCTTATTTGCATTGCTTTGTGTTACCACAGATAATTACAATCTCCAATGACAACTCTGTTTAATTTGATATTACAGATATTGGAATATTGCTTTTTGACAGTATTTTACCATTCTTTAAAAATGCTTTTAAAATTCTGTTTATAATATTTTAATTCTTCATTGGTTAATATGCAGTTACAGTAAGGGTTTGCTCATAGCCAAATAATAACAATCATAACAATTACCTTTTTTCAACCTTCCAAATCTGATTTTCTAGCCAAAAGGGCCATGTGCAGCTACAGTCTTAGTGCTATTTAAATAAGTGTTCTCTCTCACTGGATTTATTTATAAATTTCCATTTGCAATACTGAACAAGAAATTCAAGTCCTTGCTGAATGTATTTTCTTGCAGATTAAATAAATTGAAGGCTTAATGGGTATTTAACTGTTCATAATAGATTGATGTGGTCTCAGCTCACATTTAAAAACTAAAATATACGAAGAAGAGTTGCAGGAATGGGGTATGTCTAGTTTACTGAAAAGAAGCACTAAAGGTGATGTGATAGCAGTGTTCAAATATCTGGAACAGGGGTGCCACAGAGAAGAGGGGTCAACCTATTTTTCAAAGCAACAGATGGAAACTATTCAAGGAGAGAAGCAACCTAGAACTAAGGAGAAATTTCCTGACTGTTAGAACAATTAATCAGTGGAACAACTTGCCTCCAGAAGTTATGGATGCTCCAACACTGGACGTTTTTAAGAAGAGATTGGACAACCATTTCTCTAAAATGGTATAGGGTTTTCTGCTTGAGCAGGGGGTTGGACTAGATTCTAACTCTGTTATTCTGTTAGAAACATCCTAGGTTGGATTTTTAAAAAATATATTGTGGCCAAGATTTCTGAAGGAAATTAACAAGAATGGTAATTGCTTTAAAAAAAAAGTTTTCTCCTTTGGCTTCTGCTTTCTAGCTGTTTGCTTATTGAATTAAGCATAACTCAAACTTTTAAAAGAACTAAATCTTTGTTTTCAGTCAAATTTGACAGACTATTAAAATTGTTTTTGTCTGAACTGATTAATTAACATATTTCAGGTCAAAAAAGTTACACTGTAGTAGAATAAGCTCTACTGCAATATGAACAGGATTCATTGACTGAAAAATAAACACACACACACACACACACAGACAAAGCATTCCTACCTCACTTTTTCACTGAAAATGGCTGCCAGAAAGGCTTATAAGGTTGTCAGCACGGGTGGGTTCCACTTACTTTTCGCGATGGAAGTGCGTCGGGGAAATGATGCAGAAATGCGCATGCGCAGAGGGTTCTTTGCCAGCCGCGGCGACCGGGGCGTGGACAGCCGACCATCACCGCCGGTTCGGCAAGCGGGTGCAAATTTCCGCCACTGGTACGGGAGAACCGGTCCGAACCGGCAGCAACCCACCACTGGTTGTCAGGCCTGGAAGCCATCTTTTATCTTTTTGTATTCAGGCCTGCCACATTTTCTACTGTGGGAAAATGGGAGGGGGGATTGTATGGAGTAGGTGATATGTAGTAGTCTAAATAACATTCTTTCCAGAAAGTCAAGGTCGCTGTACCCTGCAGCTGTGATGAAGTGACTGGGAGGCATCTTCAGTTTTGGACGGTGCCTGATTGGATCGTGTGATGGACATGTGGGTGCTGGGCAGGGACTTGAACTTTCGTTTGGGTGGAGAAAACCCGGAAGCTCTCAGATTCGGGTTTTCCCAGATGTGCCAACATGACATCTCTAATAAAATGGAACTTTGAGGAACTTCAAGCCTCGGAGTCTTATTGCGTTGGGGGTGTTACTTGGAACCCTGACATTAGTTATTGTAAATTCTGTCAAAAGCCTACAAAGATTAGTAATCTTTGACAGATTAGTCAAAGACATGCTAGATCCTGCCATGATATAAAAATAAAAGATCTTGAGAAGGTAGAAAAAAATAAATAACTGATTAGTTCTTAGTTTAAGCATTCTTATGACTTAAGTGATAGGTTGATTAATTGTTTGATTCTTTACCTTTCTTTTAGATGTATATAGCATTTCGTCCTCCGGTTTTCCCCAATGAGGTAGCTTGGGTGAGAGAAAGTGAATAGCAAAAGGTCAAGCAGTGAACTTGGATGAATGAGGCCAGAAAGAAAAGTCGGATCTTGGTCCAATGCCTGAAGCACTATATGACTTGATTTTTTCCCTCTCTGAAAGAGCCAAATATATCTAAACTGGTTGTAGATCTCCTTATTTGAATTTTGCTGTAATTAACAACTTGATACTCATTTTTGGTGGAAGGGCAGAGTAAAAATCCAATTAATAAATCATCATCATTTCTGTTAATGCCATCCAGTTCTCCACAAAAGTAAACATTTTGTTTCAAAAACAGAGTTCAAGGAATCAAGTTCCAATCTCTTGTCAGGCTTCATCCAAACCCTTATTCAAACTCAACAGGCAGAGGTTCAAGAAACCACTCTTTTATAAATTAGTTTTATTACAGATATGGGGGGAGGAAGCATAATTAAACAACATAACAATTATCAGCAATAAACTAGATAGATATCCTCAAGTTCAGCTCTTAAGACTCTTTTGTCCTCCTCTGCCAAAACAGATTAAGAGTTGGTTGATTATGGGAGAAATGACGGACATCCATACATTATTTTTCTAACAGATTTGTCTAATCTCAGAATATTTGTGTTTGCTTTTCATTTTTCTCCTAGCTCTCATGTCCTTCAAAAATGTGACAGGTCTGTAATCAAAGGGCATTAATGTCTGCAGTTTTTATAAAACCTCATGTTTACAATACAAATCTTAAAAGCCACTAATGTTGCTTCGTTGATGCTAATCCAAACGCTGTTGCTTCCTTGTTTTTAATTAATAAAGCATTCACTTAACTGGAGAGAAATCTCACCTGTTACAACCAGTCAGTGTTTATAGAAACGAGGCTGGTTTGTTTTGAGATGTATTAGGACATTTTGTTCCAGGTCCAGCGTGTTGAAGCTCTGTTGAAGACTGATTGCCTTTCATTGTGTCTCCCAGCTTCACTTCTCATTTTAAACAAGAGACCACAGTGTAATCACTGGGACTCTGTTCAAAACAGAGAAGCAAAGGGTATTTTTTAAAAATCTACAAGCAGACAATGCGACTTTTATTTGATGTTCCAACCCATAGAATCTCTCTTAATTTTTTTTTAATTTGTGACATAGATCTTGTTCAATGTGTGTCAAAAAGTAATCAGGTTTACTTTTATCTGCCATGCTTTTTTCAATATTTGCTTCCTTATTCCTTATTTGCATTAATTTACACACATGTAACCTTTAATTTATAAATGTGAAAATCCTGGAGTGTCCCTAAGAAGTCATGGAGCTGAGGACAAGATAATGTATGGAGAAAGTTTTGACCTCATTGATCAAGAACTTCTAATCTCTACATGCTCTTGGGCAGGAAGATGAAGAAAACATCCTTGGTTTATTTTAATGATTAATGTAGCATACAGGTCAACGTGGTATACAAATAAAAAAATAAACCATGAGCACATAGGTGTTTTTTTGTTAAATATTTAGAACTGGCTTGGTACAAAAAGAACAACATATTCTGAAAGTTAACAACTGGCTACAAAGATAATATTGACAAAAAAGAGTTTGTATTCTGACTGACATATGTTATCTTAGTGAAGAACTCTTGGGAAAACACAGGATATATGTTGTTAAACCCTGGGAAGGAAATGGTTCATAGGTGCTTTGATAGTTTCATTAGGAGGGTATTAAATTACTAAAAGAATCAGTGGCAAAAGCCCAACACCAATTATGTTATTCATTCACATTTCTACACCGCCCATCTCACCTAAGTGAGACTGGGTGGTTTACAATAAAAAAATTAAAAACAACAACAAAAAAAATGGAGTTAAGAACAAAGTCAAAATTAAAATATTACAGATTTTAAAATGTGGATGGAGTGCCCTCAAATCACCAACTACCCCATGATCACATATCACTTTTTACCCCCAAGCCAATTGGCAGAAATAGGTTTTAACACTCTTCACGTCTAGGGGTAAGATGTTCTAAAAGGCAGAGGCAATGGCAAAGAAGGCTCTCTTCCTGGATCCTGCCAGTTGAAATTCTTTAATCAATGGGATCTGCAACATATCTCCCTGCCTGACTAAGTGAGATGGATAGATGACATTGGGATGAGATGGTTCCTCAGGTAACTTGGTCCCGTGCCCTAAAGAGCTTTAAAGCTGATATCCAACAACCAGAATTGGACTTGGAACAAAACTGGTACTCAATACAGCTTGCATAGTAGAGGTGTTACATGCAAACTCAAAAAGTACCCAGAATGCTCATGCCATTGCATTCTGCACCACTTGTAGCTTCCAGATACTTTTTAAGGGCAGCCCTATGTAGAGCACATTGCAGTAGTCCATACGGGAGATGAACAGTGCATGAGTGACTGAAAGAAGGGCTTCTCGATCCAGGAAAGGACGTAACTGGCACACAACATTAAGTTGAGCAAAGGACCTCCTAGCCATGCCTGCCACCTTCTTGAGCAAGAGTTGTGAGTCCAGGAAAATACTCAGGTTGTGCACAAGGTCTTTTTGGGGCAGTGCAACCCCATCCAGGACCAATAGTCAAGGACTGGGTCCTAAAGAGCAAAACACAAAGGGGGAAGTAAGACATCACTGTGGGGATTCAGAGTTTTGTAAATCTCTATAAAAGAGATGTCAGCAGATAATTCTGCTCAAAACCAGATATTTCTACCTGAGCTCTGTGCTCTTCCCGTAGAGAGTATGGGAAGCAAACGGAAAACTACATTCTAATTGAAGACAAATACAATATAACAGACATCACTGAAACTTGGTGGATGATACTATGATTGGCACATAGCATTGGGATCCTACAATTTGTTCAAAAGGAAAAGATCAAATAGAAAGGATGGAAGTGTTACACTACACATAAAGAAAAAATACACTTGCACAAAAATAAAGGAATCAAACCATACAAAAATATTTCTGAAAATTTTTCAATATGAATAAAAGGAGAAAAAAATAAATTACTGTTAAACATTGTTATGGGAGCTTAGAATAGGCATCAGTGAAGGCAGAAGATAGAGATGAAGTATTACTACATCGGATTATTAGTCTTTCAAACAATAAACCACCCAGGGTCACATTTGGGAGATGGACAGCTACAATATACAAATCAAATAAATAAATCTTGGCTTTCAAACAGCAAAAATGCTAATAATATCTCACACTTGCTTTGTATGGATGATCTGAAGCTTTATGGAAAATCAGAAATCAAAATTCAGTCACTGAAAACCACTGTAAGAATTTGTAGCATAAATATAGCAAAGGAATTTGACCTAGAGAAATGTGCTGCAGTAGCAATAAAGCAGGATAAAATCACAAACAGTAATAGGATTGATATGCTAAATGACCAAACCGTCAGGAACCAACAGGATGAAACCTACAAGTATTTGGGCATCTTGCAGTTGGATAACATCAAGCATAGACAAATTAAAATAGGAGAAACATCATCTAAGCCATCAACACCATCCTAGGCCATACCTGTTGCAATGATTAATTGAACACAAGCTGAACTGGACAGTGGGGGCCAAAAAACAAGAAAACTGATCACTATTCAGTATGTATTACATCCCTGTACTGATATTGATAGATTATACCTACCTCACAGAAATGAAGGCAGAGATTCACTTTAGGTCAAACTGTCAAAGAAGAAAAGTGTGCATTGTTTGATTACATTAAAGATAGCAAAGAACAAGCATTGATGCAGTTAAAAATTGGATTTTTTATGTAAGTACTTAATGTACCTGTAATGTACATTGTACACGTAAATGTACAGGAAACAAAAAATAAATATCAAAATGATGTAATAAAACCATAAATGCTATCAAAGAAAATTATGACATGGTCAATTTCTACGAACAACTGGGAGATAAAGATTAAAGCTTACAATAGTTTACAACTGGAATATTAAACATTAAAAAAAGAAATTGAAGGTTTGATTTTGGCTGCAAAAGAGCAAGGTATCCGAACTAATGTAATCAAGGCCAGAATTCAAAAATTATCAAATGATTCAAAGTGCACATTGTGCAAAGAAGCAGAGGAAACAGCTTTTTTTCTAGTACATGTAAAACAGGTTAAGGCTATATCTATATATTATATAATATGTGGCTGCCTAGTTTGTGGTTCAGGATATCACCAAAGACAACCAGCAATGAGCTGGAATTTAACTCTCATTTAACTAGCAAGGAGTAAAAACAGATTTGTTGTGGATATGGAACTATTCTTAAATAGTAAAATATTTTTATTAATGAAAACAAAAGGAATAAAGAATGAGAAATTAAAGCTACAGAAAACACACTTTAAGTATAGATAATAAATAATAAACTTACTTTGCATAGAAAGAGAGACAAAATTTTGGAGACAAAATTTAAAGGTTTCCTGAATCTGCATTTGCATACTTGAAGTGTAACATTAAGCATTATTGAGTCTTGACACAAAGCAGAATGAAGTAATACTCTATAACTTTATAAGCAGGGGTGGGTTCTGGCTTACCTCGCTGCCGGTTCGCTTCCTCATGCGCCATTCAGGCGCGTGCGCCTTGCGCGCTGCGCGGGCACAGTGCTAAAAACCCAGCTTCTGTGCATGCGCAGAAGCAAAAAACAAGATGGTGCTGCCTATGGTGCCGCCGAGAGAGCCGGTTTGGGGGCGTGTCCAGCTGGCCATCGCTGCCGGTTCGGCGAGCAGGAGGGAATTCCCGCTACTGGTTCTAAAGAAGTGGTCTGAACCGGCAGGAACCCACCTCTGTTTATAAGGTGTATATGTAGACTGTCTTTTTTACATTTTTGATGGCCTTCAGAGGCCCCTATTTAGTCTATTGTATTGTTCTAATAATTAAGGTTTTTATAGAGATGTTTTAGTGTTCTAATTTTATAGTATTGTGTTAACTGTCCTATCTTTTAATTATTTTATTCCAGTGGTATTATTAGAATGGATATAATTTTTCTGTTTGCTTTGTATGTTTTATCTTGAAGTAAAGATTCGATTAATCATAGATTATCTCTGTTTAGAAAAGTATTTGTTGAATAAAGTATGTAACATTCAATATATCAAACTATTAAATGAGCCTACATCTTTTTTTCCTTTAAATGGTACCGGTACTTTCAGAGTTCATGAACATGCGGTATACCTCCTGATTAGCTGTTTTGGGTTTTTTGTGAAACAGGTTTTAAACTTCAGATATATTCAGCGTAAACACACCTTCTGCTAGAGATGAGTAATCCTTCGCTGCCTCCTAATATAATTCAGTGAATTGGTGTGTAAAAACAATAAGGAACTAAATAAAATGGGGGAGAGGCAAGCATATGTAGAGAAATACATTTGATTCCATTATTGTCTACTTGCCATCCCCTAAGTGATTTTTCACCTGAGATTGAAATGTGGACAATCTACAAGGAAGTCAATATTCATTCAAAGCAATGATCCATTTCCAGAGTACAATGAGTTGAGCTAACAACTGTGCCTACAAAACTGCAGGGCTGTCCACAGGGAGGGAGTTAAAAAGCTAAGATGGAGACCACAACAATATGGTTGAAACCCTGCTCTTTTTTGTATTGTGACCTTGGCCTGTTGGAAGAAAAACTCAACACCCCCTCCCCCACTCCAAGCCTTTTACTGGCTGTTTCATACACTACATTAAGTTTGGATAGTGTTAACATGCTTTAATGAAATAATACAGCTGGTTTTAGTGAACCATATATTAATTATATTGATAGAGTTTGCATAGTAGATTGAATTGGGGGGGAAAACTAACCACAGATTAAAATCAACCAAATTTGCTGGGTTATATGAATATAAGCACATAGTCATGATTTAACCTTTGCCTCAATAAAAGGATTTTTGAACCTATACCACAGAGAGTTTCTGCCATTCTTACACACTTTTCAGATAAAAGCCTTGATTACACATCACATATTTACTAATGCAATTAAATATTATGGCATAGGATACAAATTTATAGAGAGAAGTTTATAGCACAAATTGATACATGCCATCTACAAATATCCACAGACTTCTGCTGAACACACCAAAGTAATAATAGTTAATGAGTAATCAGTTGACTATAAGCTGAGAAGATGCCAAATGAATTACTTGATCTGCTTTACTCCATGCAGAAATATCCATTAGTTTGCTCAGTCTAGACTCTAGAGCAGGGCTGTCAAACTCCCAGCCTGTGGGCCGGATGCATCACGCGCTGGCCACGCCCACGCCCAGTTTAGCAAAGGTGAAAAAACTCCCTATACATCATGTGACGCCGTGATGATCTGCATTTGACACCCCTGCTCTAGAGTATTTACAATGCCTGATTTTATATAAACCTCTTATGGTTCAAATTATTATGTATATAATAATTGTTCGCCACATATTCAGACCGAATTTGGCATTGTTGTCCACCTATCAAGTCCTTCCCAGGACCTGGGATAGGCGGATGTGGATATTTGTTGTGGATGATGTTTACAGATATCGTCTCAGGATGTAAGCTGTTCAAAGTAAAGCTGCCTTTTGCAATTGACGTGGTGAATTTGTCAATGCCGATGGTGTTTAAGTGGTGCTCCAATTGCCCCAGTAGCTAACAGGTGGCCCACTGTTCCTTCAGCTTCTTTGCAGAGGTGGCACTTGCTATCTGTCACTCCCTTCTCAATTCTGGTTTATTGTGTTATTATTAATTATTGTTGTAAGCCATCTAGAGTAGCCCCATAGCAAGATAGGCAACAAATAAATTTAATAAATAAATGCTGGGAATCTTGGTTAAGTTGGTTAAAAGGTATTCTAATCTTACAAAACGTTTAAAAATATTATGAAAATCTTAATGAAACTATCAATAATGGAGGCAAAGCAGTAGAATTACAAATCAAACTCCAGTCTCAGATCTTATTAATATTGTGGGCTGTCTTCAGCTGTAACATTCTCCCAATGAAGCAGAGGCTGAATGTAACCACACATTCTGAGTATCAAATTAATGTTAGTTTTCTCCAGTTTAAACCCATTTAGAATTGTAACTTTAAAAATGTGTTAAAAAGCAATGGACATGACAAGGGATACATAAGTAAAACCAGGAAGCAGAAATAAATATAATATATACCACAATTTGTTTTTATGCATACTTTGTTTTTATGCATCAATTTGTTTTTATGCATACTTTTCCATTGAAAATATGATCATTTATTTTCTCATAATATTTTTCCCCCAGTGTTGCAAACTCTTTAAGAAATAATATTGTTTCACCTTCCTTAATTCAGGGTTCTCCAATGTGACTATTGACTTCCAAGAATTGATGGCACTATCCAAAGAATTGATGTTATTATTTGTAGTACTGTTAAAGTAGTATTTATTTATCTTGTTTTCATATAATAAATGCTTGGGGTTGATGAACAATCTGAAAACTCATAAAGGGGTTAATGAGCTGAAGAGTTTGGGGACTGTTGCCTTAATTACTTAAGAAGCTTATAAACTTAAGCAGGCTTGGGAGACTTTCGGTCTTTGGGCTTTATTAGGTCTCTGAGGACTTTCCATTCAGCCATAAAGAAGTTGGTGGAGGCTCTTCCGTGAATTTGCTCACCGGAGGTCATCAGCTAGAGATACTGGAAAGACTTTAGAAAAGACTCTCTTTCAATAACAAGGTTTCAATAACTACATTACAGAAAGCTATGGTCTGCTTAACTATACTTTGTGGAATAAATTGCAATTGTCTTATTTGCCAATATGCAAAAATATAATGGTTTATTTACCACAAGGGCTGGATTTATAGAGTGCCATATTTTAAGTTAGCCAAACAAAACACACCATGGCATTGCTTTTATCTATAAACCTGACCAAGCATGGACGTGAGGGTATCTATTATTTAATTATGGTATACTGAATAAACTAAACTCAATTGGTTAGCATAATACAATAAGGTGGGATTTACAAATGAAAGTGGACAGGTGACACAATATGCTAAGCCAATAGGAAACAAATCACATTATGGCTAAACATGATGTATGAATCCAATGGGTATTATATAAGTGAAGAAATGAGATTACAATCATACCTCATGAATGCAGCCATTGTGAGGAAACAGCTCTAGAAACAATATTTCTAATATTTGTATAATTCTCATTAATATCTATTCTCTCAGTGCAAATACCTAATTTTTGTTTGTCTTGACACCTGGGGAAGAATTCTGGAGAACTAGAAAATGTACACATATTTTCTA